>OY720174.1:10405000-10930000 GCA_963082885.1 Parascotia fuliginaria | reverse complement strand
TATCACTGTTTCACTTAAATTCTTTTATAGATTTAGATACGATTTAAGACGTAAGAAGTTGTAAATCTTTCATTCTCAGTTGATTTTTTTAACTTTTGCGTGTAAATCTCTAACTTTATTGGAGAATCTAGGATATTATGCTATTGGCCAGGACTTTACAGGATCATATAGAAGTAACAGCCATGATGCTCTTAGATTGCATCCTTAGAGTCCACATTTTTGTGGACTTTCATATAACATCGAAGTTATATTGATTATTATCCAAAGATATAATGGACGCGTTATTTGCATAAGTCTGGCATTGCGTTGGACCTAAAGTTCCTATACATTTAAACAGATATCAATAAACTATGTAATACAAAATGTTTGTTTATCACATGCCAAACATGCTCTTGTCTAGTGTTTGGTACTTAAAAGTCAAAATAGAGTAAAATATTTGGTTCGTCATAGGACTAGTAATTAGTTAATTTTTAATACGTTTGTTATTGTTTTTTGCTTATTTTTCTATCTTTTCTTGTTTCACTTATAGTTCAATTTATTTTATTCTTAAATCCCACGAAATGTTAAATTTATCTTTATTTTACAGTCACCAAATTATTTTACCCATTTAACTCTGATTACTTTTTTGGATTTGAAGTGCAATGTTAGGTGTCTATATATAACGGGTGGCGCAAAAGTAAAGACCCTATTTGGTTCAGCTATAACATTTTTTCTAAATTAGAAAACTAGATTTAGATTTTTTTAAATGTATATTTGTGCCATTAAATTTCGTACCATTAGGATTTAAAGATGATGTCTTTTAAATGGTGACCTCCAGAGTTGATACACATTTGAGCCCTATTTATGACATTTTGCATAACTTGCCGTAACACTTCCTGCGTTATGTTCGTTATTTCTTGACGAATGTTTTCTTTTAGAGCTGCGAGAGTCTGTGGCTTGTTCACATACACCCGAGATTTCAAAAAACCCCAAAGAAAGAAGTCTGGACTGGTCAGATCGGGTGATCTTGCAGGCCAAGGCAAATCGCCAAAACGAGAGATAACTCGGCCTGGAAAAGCGTCCCTCACTAAGTCCATAGTGTCGCGCGCTGTGTGTGCCGTAGCGCCGTCTTGTTGAAACCAGATGTGCTCCAGCCCCAATTCGTCCAAACTGGGTATCAAAAACTCACGTAACATGGTTCTGTAGCGTTCTCCAGTGACAGTAATCGCATTGCCTCCAGCGTCTTCGAAAAAATAGGAGGGTCCGATCACTCTGTCAACACAGATGCCACACCATACAGTAACTTTTAGTGGGTGTAGAGGTGTTTCTTGAATAATGCGCGGATTATCAGTGCCCCAGAACCGAGTATTCTGCTTATTGACATGCCCTGAGAGATGGAAATGGAAACGCAGGAAGTGTTACGGCAAGTTATGCAAAATGTCATAAATAGGGCTCAAATGTGTATCAACTCTGGAGGTCACCATTTAAAAGACATCATCTTTAAATCCTAATGGTACGAAATTTAATGGCACAAATATACATTTAAAAAAATCTAAATCTAGTTTTCTAATTTAGAAAAAATGTTATAGCTGAACCAAATAGGGTCTTTACTTTTGCGCCACCCGTTATTATAGCGTATTTACTGTTACATCCAATATGCACATTCACATATTTACTCGGTCATTGAGTCCTCAAAACAGAAGAATATAAATTACCGTAATAAATGGTGGTTTTGCTCAAAGTATCACAAAAACTAGGGGATAATTGCTATAACGTTGGTTTCCCCAGTCTGTAGTAATTTAGTTACTAAATAAGAAAACAAATAATTACTTTAATATAACAAAGTATTCATATAATAAATACGTACAAATTAGTTTGTAGAAGGCATTCTATAAAATTCTGCAAACTCTGTCTCGTGGCTGTTTTGTTGCATTTAGTAGTAATGCCGAAGCGTTATAATAAACTATATTAGAGCAACCGCCACCAACCACATGAGTGTGAAATTAAATGAATATTATTGTACACTATAATATAATATTGCATGCAAGAAATCTACCTGATGCAGAAGAAGTTCAAACTGTGGAGTAAGATAAATATGATCATGCTAGAAACAATAGAAATCAAGATAGAAAAAGAACCGCATGAAGTCATAAAGTAGAAACTATCAACATTTCCTGTAATAATGAAGAACAAGATTATTAAGATTCATAGATACTAATATACTAAATGGTAAGGTACACTAATATTTTAATTTGTTGCTCGCTATAAAATTACCTTTAATGCAGCCATGTTTTTCATCGTGTGTGAACCCACTAGGGCAGAACTTGCAAACTGGGTGGTGATCTTCAACTGAGCACGGGGCACCACCACAAGCGTCTTTACATGGATCTTTGCATTGAAAATCTCGGCACGCCAAGTTAATTGGACATCCACTATCTCTCAAACATATTGACAATGATGGATTACATTCTTCGACACATACGCACATAGCGCGGTGATCCACTACTTCACATTGTTTTCCCTTCGGACACATGGGCTCTAAAGACGCTAAGCACGGATTCACACACTTGGAATTACGACAGGCCGCATTAGATGGGCACTGTTCGTCTCTTGTACATTCTGCATGTTCAGGCGCGCAAGTCAATTCTCCATTTTCATTTAAAGCAAACCCATTCCGACATACACAAATTGGTACATGATCTCGCACTTCGCATCTTTGATTACGTCTACAGTTTTGATATCCCAGGCATGGATTGCGACATTCATTCGTATTGAGGTCACAAGCTAGTTTCGATGGGCATGCTTTGGTTTCGGAACAAGTAAAGGTGATATTGTGCTCGTCTGTAAGCTTGCAGGATGGGTCAAGGCGACATGTGACTCGTGGCTGGCCCACATAGCATTGCGGACACGAGCACTGCGCTTTATGCATCAGGGGTACGCACAAGGCATCTTCACCGCATACACCACGCACCGTGCATGGATCCACGCAGTGTAAACTTAGACACGCTCTGTCTACTGGACAGTCCCTGTCGCTCGTACATTCGATACCTAGGAAGATGTGAAAGAAGAAAGCAAAGTCGAGAGAGCGGTACCTTCAGCCGCGAAGAGGAAACTTTCTCACGAGACAGTGCATGCTTTTTGAAACTGATAGTTTATGACCAGAGGTATGTATATAACGGAATATTATAATACAAGCGATATGTACATGAAGCCGAACAAAATGTTACTGACGGTTTGAGAAACTTAAGCACGAACGGTGAGAATGCTTCCACTAAATCACATACCCTTAAATACAGATATGTTACGGCATCAATATTTAATTAATCAATCATAAATTATTTATACACAAAATAAAATTTGAATTTGAAATAATATTAGCTATAGATTTATTTACTGCTTTATCATTTAGAAGGGTTCCCAAGGATGTAGTACGTAGTTACTTTTAGACAAAATCATAAACTTTTGTATTTGAGGTTTATAATAAATAAATCGATTTAAGTACCTACACTTCCTTCGGCACCCGTACCTATACATTTATCAACAACTTAATTTAAACCCATTAAATACCACTTGTATATACAAGGACGTGGTCCCATTATTTGAACTTAAAATTTCTGCAGACACTACTAACTTAAATAATCATCTTGCTATTTCAACCATATGATAAAACATAGGTAGCTGTGAGGTACAGGTAGACTGTATAATTGTGCATAATTTTGTACATGGTGACGAGACTATCAAAAGATTTTTTTTTACTCACTGGTGTGACATTCAACATCTGCTTGTCCTTCTGTGCCGGGTATGCATCGACATACAAACTCTGCTCCTTCTCTTAAACATTCCCCATTTATTCCACAACCAGTGGTTCTACAATCCACAATACTAGGTTCTTGAGCACCTGTAAAGGAATGTTTAAATAAATATAGTTTGACCTTGGTAATATAAGAATATTTTGTATCATCTATCAGATACAAATTAAAGTATTTTGATATACTTAATAATAATAATAATACCATCCTGTTTACTGTCTCACTGCAGGGCAAATTTCTCTTCTCATATAGAGAAGGTATGAGCATTAATCACCACGCTTGCTCAAGGCGGATTGGCAATTTCAGACTTTTAAGTCCAGGTTTCCTCACGATGTTTTCCTTCACCGTCAGTCAGAAATGTCCAAAATAAACTTAGAAAGTATAAATGATTTTTAAAAATCACATTGGTACTTATCCGGATTCGTATAATACTTACCATACATAAAAATTAAAAAATAAATAAATTAAATTTACATGGTGTGTTTTTACTTACATTCTATGTTAGGGTCGCCATTGGGATAATTTCGGGGACAGAAACATTGCGCTTCACCTTGAGGTCCAATATGACATTGCGCGTTGGTGCCACAAGCTTTATATGCACAAGATTCCATAACACCACAGAAGCATTGTTTGTGAGGATTACCGGCGCAGTTCAGAGGGCACGTGCACTCATAGTTGCCATCTTCCAGATCACGACATCGCGCACTAATTCCACAAGGGTTGCGCAAACAGCTTCCAGCAGGTGGTTTGGAACATTCAATTTTCGCGTTACCCAAATAATTTGGTGGACAGGAACATTGAGGAAGGCCATTAACTGAGCGACATATAGCATTAATTCCACAAGCTCCTAAACAAACGTTTTTGCATTTTCCTTCTGAACATTCCTCATCACTACCACATTCTTCATTGTGTGAACATTCGTAAACTTTACATTCTTCGGCCGGATCACCAGAGAATCCGCTTGGACACTTACAAATAGCTCGATGTCCTACCGCAAAACAAGCAGCATCTTTACCGCAGGTATCCCGTTGACAAGCTTTGACACAGCGTCTTGATAAACATACCATATCATCTCCACAGTGTCCATTGTGGTTACATCCGGGTACGCAAACACTTTGATGACATATTTGTCTCTCGGGACATTTATTTCGAATAGAGCATATAGATCTGCAGCCCCCGTTGAAACATTTTTCTCCACATGAACAATCCGTGTCACTATCGCAAAGTGAGACACAGTAGCCACTTTCATCACAAGGACAAAATCCATCACATAACGTTGTTTTTAGTTTACATTCAACAAGCGCGTTACCGGTATAGTTACCAGAGCAGCTACATTGCGCACGATGATTTTGTACTTTGCATTCAGAACAGATGCCGCACACAGAGGTTTGACTGCATGGATCTGTAAAAAACAATGTTGATTACAATTAATTGGTAAATAGATAGATTAAATAAACATATAACTAGATATCGGCAATTTCAGTGCATATTTTACCTAAACTTTGAGAAAGGACAATAATACCTCCTCTAAAATAATACTGGCTTTAATATCAAGCTTTAAAAAACAATACATTATTGTTGGATTTCATAGAAATAATACATACAGTTAATAAATATTGATTTGAAGAATTTTATTAATATTTTTTATCATTTATAGAATTAAAACAAAACATTGTAATTTGAAACAATTTTATTAGGTACGGACTAAAATAGTTACAAAATAAAATGTAAAATAAAACTAAGTTGTTTTTGTTTAGGTAAATATTAGGTAAATTTAAACTAAGGCTTCACATACATACCTCTATTCGTTTTTTGCATACCTTTGTGGCGGTTTCTATTATTTCTAAATATATTATATTATGCTTCACAACAAAGTATGGTATAGTTTACTATCTCTTTCTTAGATATAGTAGTAACTATTTGCTATCTGTTTCACATACAAAAGCTGTGTGAAAGATATAGCAAATCAAGGAATGTAAGCATTTTGTAAATGTGGGAGTGAGACAACAAATTTCAGCTGCTTGTGCGCAGGTAGTTAATCGTCATTTGTCGCTATTTTAGGAAGGAACTCTAAGAAAATAATATTGTACAAATCAAATTTTGTACCTATTTATGTTTTTTATTACGTAAGTATATTAATATTATATATAATTTGATGATATTATCCACTCTATGTTATGTTCTTCCTCGAAGTTTAGTTAAATATGCGCTGGAATTGCCGATTCCTACATATAACACAAATCTAATTGTATTATTTATTACCTTTACATTGTCCTGTTAAACAAGCTTGGTTCATGTCGCAAGCATTATCGTCTCGACAGCCTTGTTTACAAATCCTGTTTTCGCAGATGTAGCCTTCGCTACACGCTTCGTCACTATTACATACGATTCTGCATATTCCGCGAATACATTTTTCGTTAGATAAACAAACGCTGTCACTGGAAACAGAAAATCATAAAAAATCTAATTACCATTTTTACATAATATCACACATAAAATCTACCTATCTATATATTCATGTGACAACAAAAAATAATTTTCGTCCGTTCAGTTCAGTCTATTCAGTGGCAATTAATTTCATTACGGTGAATAACATATTCTCATTTATATTATAACTATATTAAAAACCATTATTATTTGAAAAGTTGCGACGTAATATGAGGAAAATGCATACCTTCTGCAAGATGGATGACAAGTGCCTCCATAGCAATTAAATTCGCGAGGGCAATTTTTATTTGAATCGCAGGGTGACATAGTCCTTCTGCATACTGCTTTCGGATCTCCAGTAAGTGTTGGTGGACATGTGCATACTGGATGGTGATCTTTGGCAGAACACAACGCATTAGCGCCGCAAGTAGCTGGCTCTATACAAGGGTCAACACACTGCCCGGATACACAACTTAGATGATTTGCACAATGAGAGTTTGATCTACAACCGATGACACAGATTCGGCCATCGCACACTTCTTCATCTGAGCACTGTTCATCTGAAGTACAGGCGTACCGACAAACACCGGCTTCGCACCTTTCACCTTGTAAGCATTGGGAACCATCAGATGTACATGCAGGACGACACCGATCGTCCTCGCATCTCCAACCATTGGTACAATCAGTGTGCATACGACATGATAGAGATGGAGCACGCACACATCCGATATTAGGAGTAGGATTAGGTATCAAACCGTCTATACATGTGCATGAAGCTTTTCTGTCTACTATCGAACACAGTGCATTGGGTCCACATGGGTTGATTTCATTCGCGCAAGGGTTTTGACAAACATTACTTTTACAGAATTCGTCAGGTCCACAATCGTCATCGTGTCTACAGCCATATTGACAACTGTTTCCTAGGCATATATGACCTAAGAAACAGTCATTATCTACTCGACATGTTACTGTAATAAATCGTAAACAATTATTAATTATTATATCCAATTAAAAATAATTATATGTGTAAATTACATATTTATATGTGTATATAAGTATATGTGTATATATGTATAATTTATATTAATTATGTATGTACTTATTGACTCATTTCTCAAGTTTAATTATTTATACACCTGCTTCGACATATCTCTGCACCACCCTTTAATTCCGCCATTACATTGTATGAAGTTGAAATAATTTAATAAATAAATTTATTAAAATTACTGTTGAATTGAAATACTTACACATGCAAGCCCCTTTACTGCATCTTTCGTTTAAGGCACAATTCTCATCAGTATTACACTGTGGAAGACACATGGAGTCTTGGCACATATAGTCGTCATCACATTCACCGGCTCCACCACAGAGTCTCGGCACTAAAAATAAAATTATATTACAATTTAATTATCTTAAACTTACAACTTTCTTTAAGGTGATTTGCATAAAATAGCAATTATAATTAACCACATTCGCGCGTAGAGATATAAAATTTGACATAACTTTAATTTTAAGGATAGGTTCACACAGAGACGCGACGCGATGCGACAGTACTGGAAGAGAACAGTGATTTCGCGCTGCGCCGCACGCCGCCGCAAGACGCATCGCAACGTCGCGAGGCGCATCGTAAAATCGTTGACAGCACGACGCCTCTCTGCGCATCGAGATGTTGCGCAGCGTGACGGAATATGTCTACATTCGAGCACTCGATCCAACTGCGTCAATTCTACACGAAGTCTGGCCTGAAGTAGAAGAGACAAGTCTCCACTTCGGCCTAACGCTGCTCCTCGCAGCGTCACGCTGCGTTGCGCGACTTTGCGAGGCGCAGCGTCCCTCTTGCCGCATATACCGGCGATGCACGGCTGCGTCACGATGCATTGCTCTACGTCGCTAGGCATCTCGAGGCGCAGTGCTGCGTAGTGAACGTATTTTGAATTCTCACAATAAAATGTGTATCTTTCCGTGTAGTAAATAAAGTTATATTTTGAGTCGTTCTATTGAAATGTGCGCGCAGCGTCGCGTAGCGTCGCGTCTCTGTGAGAACTGACCCTAAGCGTAGTTATAGTATATTGCATAGTATTGCTTACTTCTAACACACTCGATATCTTGATTTCCGGTGAAACTTTGAGGACAGCTGCATTGCACTACATGATTATCAGTTCGGCATATAGCATTTAAGCCGCAAGCCTTTTCCATTTGACAAGGATTTAAACATTGCCCATTGAAACATTTTTCTCGTGAGCCACATTCCTCATCTACGAGACACAAACCTTAAAGGAAAGAGAAATATTAAATATACCTACAATTTCAATTGGGAGTTTCTTTTATTTACTAGATGTTAGTTACATACTTTTACAAACACTCCTGTGGCAGTATTGGTCATTACCACAATCAGTTCGTTCTTTACATGATACTTCACGAAGACGACATCCCTTTTCGCTAGCAGGTGTTCCAATATAGCCATTTTTACATTTACACTGTCCGGTATGTCTTGACGCAATGCATTCGGCATTTGGTCCACATTTAACGGTTTCACATGCATCTACAAAGTTATTTATGATTAATTGTTTTTATTATTAATTACTATATTTTCGGATTGTCTAACCATCCTGTCGTTGCAACTTACCTGTGCATTTTCGAATACCATCTACAACTGTACAGCGAGCTACAGGAGGGCAATCTCTGTTAAATCGACACTCTTGAGCTTTGCGACATCCTTCTTCATAAGGATCACCCACGTATCCAGTTGGACAAGTACATTGTGCACGATCTCTTAGGTTTTTACATTCAGCACCGTTACCACATTGATTAGATGAACAATAATTAATGAGTTCACATCCCTTAATAGGATCTCCCGTGTAACCCGGTTGGCAATAGCATACATGGCGGTGTTGCTCAGATGAACAGATGGTATTTTCTCCACAGCCATTGTCTACAAGACAAGCTATTTTACACATATTCTGATTACACAGTTTATCTTCGGAACACTGAGAGTCCAATTCGCATTCTTTCTTTTTACATCCTAATAAAGGGTCTCCAAAAAATCCTGGTGCACATGAACAAGAAGGTTTGTGATCTTTACCAACACACACTGCTTGTCTACCACATGGGTGTCTTTCACACACTTTGACGCATTGTGGGACTCCATTTCTTCCAACAGTGCACCGTTCATCATCTTTACAATTATTATTTGCAATGCATTGAACTTCTTTAGTACAGATTCTGTTTAAACAAAACTGGAAATCAGGACACGTGCTGTTGGAGTCGCATGTTATGCGACAAGTGTTTTGAATGCAAATTTGGTCACTTAAGCAATCCCTTGCATTTTTACATAAACCTAGGAAAAATAATGTTTGCTATTAATTAATGTTTATGATATCTATAATATTATATAGGTAAAGCAGACGAGTTTGTTTGTTCGTTTGAACGCGCTAATCACTCAACTACTATGTAACATCACGCTACTGGTAATAGGAGAAGAGTAGTAAGCAAAGACGCGGATGAAACACGCCGCGGATAGCTAATGTTATATAAAAATATAGACTCACCAACACATAAATTATCCACACATTTGGTTCCGGACGAGCACCTGCTATCATCAGTACAATATTGAATCGGAACGCATCCAAGTACAGGGTCGCCAGTAAACCCAGGTGTACAAGAACAATGTCCGATGTGATTTCTAGAAAGACAATCAGCATTTCTTCCGCACGCACGGGGTATGCTACAGGAATTTTTACATTTATAATTGACGCAAGCTTCCTCTGATGAACAATCACTGTCTTTAATACATTCAAATTTAATACACTTCTTATATGGGTCACCTTGACTGTCCGAGGGACACTCACAAACTGGACTATGTTTTGCAACTATGCATTTAGCATTCTCTCCACAAGGAGAAAGCTTTTCACAGGGGTCAATACAATAATTATTCTTGCATTTTGTTTGTTCAGAGCAGTCGTTATCAGAAAAGCATTCGCCCGGAAGTCTGCAGTTACCAGTGTTTTGATCTAGTACTGTTCCATTTACACAAGCACAAGAATAAGAGCCCCGACTATTCACACAGTGCGCATTTAAAGGACATGGGTTGCTTATGCATTCGTTAATATCTCTACAAACATTATTTTCTAAATCATATCCAGTAGGGCAGGCACACACAGCTTTATGCAACTGAATCGAACAAGACCCACCTTGGCATGCAGACTCTTCGCATTTATCTACAAAAAACAAATTTGTTAATTTCAAAATATAGATCAATAGAGATATATTTATGTTCAATAACATAATTGTATGTTCTGAAAACTTACCAGAACATTTGTTATTTTTCTTGTTGCAATATTTATCATCGGTGCAGTCGATATCTTCAATACATTCTACTTTAAAGCAACCGATTCTTTTGTCGAATGGATCACCAAGAAAACCTTTTTCGCATAAACATGTGACTCTATGGCTTACAACTGAACATAAGGCATTAAGACCACAGGTTTTAGTTTGACACGGGTTGGAGCATTTTCCTCTCATACATGCAAGTGAATCCTCACATTGGTTATCATTTCTGCATTGATTTGGTAACAAACATCCGGTTGTATATGGATCACCAATTGCACCCACTGAGCAAATACATTTGTATGATCCAGGTGTATCTATACATTGTGCTGACGGATGACAAGGATTATTAACGCATTCATTTATATTTGTACATTCATCATCCACCAAATCATATCCAGGCAGACATTGGCAGTCTGTTGATTTACACAATTGGTTACTTAGACAATCAGAATCAGTTTTACATCCTGGAATACATATTCCTGAACTACAGTGTTCTCCATGCAAGCAATTACTGCTTGAATGACAAATTTTATGACACCTGCTGTCGCTACATTTTTCACCTATAGCACATCCTGAATTATCTTGGCAGGGTACTTGACAAAGATAACCAATGCACATATGATCTGGAGGACATTCTATAGTTCTGGTGCAAGTATTTGGTTTCCGCACACAGCCTTGCTGAGGTGTTGGCGTACCTTGAAAACCTAGTGGACACTCGCACAATGTACTATGATCAATTCTTGAACAAATAGCATTAGGACCACAGCCTCTGGATGATAAGCAAGGGTTAATACATTTGTTATTTATACATGCTTCTTCACTTGAACAATCACCGTGACTCCTACAACCAATCAGACACTGTCCTCCCAAACAAGCTTGGCCAACACCACATTGCGTGTGTTTTGTGCATTGCGTAACACAGAAATTTTTCACACATGATTCTCCAGGATCACATTGGCTTGTCTCTATACAAGTTGTGAAACACTGGCCATTGGAACAAATGTCGCCACAATCAACCTCATTTGAACATACTAATAACTTTTTCCTACATGCATTGCCCTTTATGTTTTCATAGCCATCAGGACACATACAAATTGCCTTTTTATCTACAACTTTGCATAGTGAGTTGATTCCACATGCACCATCACAGGGATTAACACAACGACCGTTAACACACGACGTCTCTTGCGGGCAATCTGTATCGCCATTTATACATTGATCCTGTTTTTGGCAAACTCCATTTAAATCTTCTACAAATCCTGATGGACATCTACAAATGTATGATGAATGTTGTGGTTCACAAATTGCTGTGGCATGGCAAGGGTTAGGATTACAAGCTTCAATCTTTCTGCAATTTACTTCAGGCAAAGGATCTGCTGTATAGCCATTGGGACATTGACAGATTGTTTTGTGATTTTCAGCCAAACAGACAGCGTTATCGCCACAAGAACCTTCTCCACAAGCGTTTATACATGTGTGTGTTATTCGGTTACATAATTCATGCGACAAACAGTCAGCATTATAAATGCAAGGCACAGATTGGCATCCTTTATCTAAATCATTTGGATTTCCTGTAAACGGACCAGAAGGGCACTGACATTTTGCAATATGGTTGTTAGTGACACATATCGCATTTGGACCGCATATTATATGTTGACAAGCAGAGACACATTTTTTTACATTTCCAAATGATTTGCATAATTCACTTTCCCTGCATTGTACGTCATCAGAGCATTGGTTTTTATTAACTGATAAACAGCCATCGCGATCATTAGGATTACCCACAAAGCCATTTAGACATTCACATTGACTTTTATGATTCTTTGTAACACATTTAGAATTTTGTGGACACGTGAAAAAAGAACAACTATCTTCACATTTTTTAACTCCAAGAACATCTCTTTGACAAGACCTATTATCATCACAGTCGTAATCATCTTCACAATTTGGTGTTGATGGCTGTTCACAATTGGAATTAACAGGATTCCATAGGAAACCATCTTTACATTCACAGCGCGCATTATTTTCTACAATTCTGCAAACTTCATTAGCACTACAAGAGATTGTTGAACACAAATCAATGCATCGTCTCATTAAGCCATCCAGTGAAATGCAAACCTCAGGTTCATTACAATCACTGTTTTCATTGCATTTTAGCTCTGGCGTCTCGTGGATGAGTAAATGGCAGCCGGTTTTAATATCAGTGGGCTTGCCAAAATAGCCCTCAGCACATATGCAATGTGCTTGATGGTTAGCGCCTATACAAAGAGAATTAGGTCCACATTGTAATTTATTACAGGAATCTACGCATTTGCGCACATTTTTAGCTATTTGAAAACATATTTCTGAATCTTTACAATCTCCATCTACCATACATTTGTTGTCTGGGATACAACCTCGTTGTAAGTCATTTGGATTGCCACTATATCCAGGAAGACAATGACAACTTCCCTCTTCACAAATAGATTTTGGACCACAATTCATAATGCGACACACATCGACGCACTTCGATTTTTCACAAATGTAACCTTCAGGACATGTAGCGTTATGGGTACATGTGCATATATTACCATCTGCACATTTTGATAAAGATACTTGTGAACATAATTCATACGGATTACCAACGTAGTGACTTTTACAAATGCAACTGAAACTCCCTGGTGTATTTATACAAATGGCATTTTCAGCACAAGGTTTACTGCTACATTCATCAATATCTATGCACTGAACATTAGGATTTCCAATGTATCCCGGTGGACATAGGCATTCAACATGAGATCGAGTTTGCTGACATACAGCATTGGTGCCACAAGACGATTTTGCACAAGTAATTTGCCTCCGTGGCAAGCATTTTATGTATGGGTTGCCAGTAAAACCTTTATCGCATTTACATGCATTAGTTTGTCCGTATATACAATGTGCATTTGTTCCACATTCAGGCTCACAAGCTGGCGGTGATACGGCTGCAAAATGAATTTAGTTTGAGTAAAGATGTAGTTCAAATAACAAATTCTGTCTATGATAAAATTACACAAAAATTCATCAACTTACGTGGCATACACAATAAATCAGGGTTTCCAACAAAAAATGCGTTACAAACACATCTACCACTTTCTTCATTACAAGTAGCGCCAACTCCACAGACCACTCCTTCACAACGTTGTCTGCAACGTCCCGCCACGCACATTAACGGCTCTTCGCATGGCACACCAGGACCACAAGTGTCTCTCCTACAGGCACCTCCAGGGAATGGATTTCCAACCATTCCTTCTGGACAAACGCAGGTAGGTCCTGTTTTTGATATTATACATTGAGCACCAGAGGCACATGAATAGGTATCACAGCCTGAAAAATAATACGGTGTTAACAAGTTGTATTGTAGACAAACTAAATCATGTAATCTATTTATGTAATATGAGTATAGTATGTAGAACTAGCCTTCCGCTCTCACATCGCTTAGGTATCAAAATATCATTCTGTCTTACAACAAACGCGAAATATTATATACTGTATGCGAAACATTATTTCTGTACTGAAAATTTATTTCTGTCTACTATATAGAAAATATTGAAATTCTGATAATTGCTAAAAAGTATGTTAAACATAATAAAATATAGTCATACATAAAATCAAATTCAAATTTTAGTTTAAATGTGAAACTCACCAGATATACATTTTCCACCTTCAGGTTTAGTGTAACCAGGATTGCAGCGACACCAGGCTGCATGATCGTCCACCTCGCAAAAAGCATTGGATCCACAAGAAACTCTATGACAAGGTGATATGCAAGTATTATTCAAACAGGCGAGAATGTTAGCGCATTCATCATCAGAACTACATAGACGTTTCTCTGTAGGAATTTCCTCCATTGTACCTATAAAAACATAAATCAATAAATAATATTGTTTGAATAATAACTATTACATTATAATAATTGTTAGGTAAAAAATAACTTACATCCAGATTTATACGGATCACCAACCATGTTTGGAGGGCATTCACAGCGATATCCACCCTTTTGGTCGTGACAAATTGCACCGAAGGCACATGGTGCGCTGTGACATTCATTGATATTTGTACACCCTATATAAGGATCGCCCTCAAATCCAGTTATACACATACATCGAGGCGGATCGCTTGGAGTACATTTCGAATTAATGCCACAAGTGAACCGTTCACATGGACTCTTGCATTTTTGTCCATCACTGACGTCTAAATAAAACGGCGGTGGGCACACGCATTGACCAGGTTGAACACATTTTTCGTTAGCAAAACAATCAGAATCACTTATACACCGTTTTTGATTGAGTGTACAATGTCCAGAAATTGAATCCTGACTGTAACCAAGAGGACATTTACACGTATAGGAGCCAATTGTATTTACACATATAGCACCGAATCCACATACAGGTTGCCCAGTGGAGCACTCGTTTATATCTTCACACGAACCCTCTGCAGTTTGTGAAAAACCAACTGGACAAGCACAGTAGCTCACACCATCCGAAATTACAATGCACTCTGCACCTTTTCCACATTTGTTGTCTTTTGTACATCCGGAGAGTACACAATTTCCATCAACTACTTTGTACGGAGGCTGACATTGACATGATATATCATTACATATTTCGCACAAGTTGTATGGGTTGCCACTGTATTCGGATGGACACTTGCATTCATAACTACCGGGCAAGTTCTTACAAATAGCATTCATACCGCAAGGTGAACGACCACTTTGTGTGCATTCGTTAACGTCTTTGCATAATCCTGTTTCTTTACTTCTTGAAAATCCTTGAGAACAAACACAAACATTTTCTCCATCGTGTAAAATACATTGTTCGCCCTGGGGACATGGACTAATGTTACTGCATTCACTCGGCATTTTGCCAGGTACACAGCCATCAACGTACGGATCACCAACAAAGCTTCCCGGGCATTCACATTGGAAATGTCCAAGAAGGTTTTTACAAACTGCACCAGGACCACATGGGTTTTCGGTACATTCATTAATATCCTGGCAACCAGTTAGAGATGTTGGGTCACCAGCGAATCCACTTCTACATGTGCATTGAGCTATTTGCTCGTTTAGAAGACATTCAGAATTACTGCCGCAGTGTAATGTTTCACAAGGATCTGTAATAAAATATTATAAACCTTAGCGATAAATATTTGTATTCTACTATTTATATTGTATGTCAATTATAATTATAATCTAAATTTAGATTATTTTTAATAAAATAGAGTTTTACTATTTATTTTGGTATACTCACGGCGGCATTCATTTCCAACATTGGGCTCTGGGCACAAACATCTTGCATTGGGATCACATACGGCATTTCCAGGACAGTCGTTGTCGTTTTTGCAAGTCAGTACTTCAATACATCGTACCCTGGGATCTGGATCTGGAATTGTGCCTTCAACACATTCACAAGTGTATGAACCATCCCGATTTATACAGTCACTTCCAATTCCACAAGCTCCGTCGGTTTGACACTCATCTATATCAGTACATTGTTTAAATGCGTCACCAGTATATCCATCTGGACATTGACAAGTAAAACTTCCAGGTGTATTACTGCAGCGTGCATTATTACCACACCGGCCAACGTGTCCCGCTGAAGCTTCACACTCATTAATATCAATACAACCTGCAGCTATGTCCGTGGGGTCAAAGGTCCACCCATCTTCACAAACACAGTATGCTTCTATACCATCGGGCTTACAATAGGCATGCTCTCCGCACTGCACGTCTTCACACGGAGCTCGACATGTTACATGAGGAGGTGTACCTATATATCCAGCTGCACACACACAATTGTATTCACCCGGGGTGTTCACACATTGTGCATTGTCACCACAAATTGTAGAATTGGTACATTCATCAACATCAACACAAACTGATCCTCGAGCGTCAAAGCCTTCTTTACAAAAGCATTGGTTTTCTATACACTCGGCATTATTGGTACAATCGAAATTTGATTTGCATAATGTAGTTACATCGACCTGCAATTGAATGGGCACGTTAACTACATTCTTGTCAAATACACTTACATATACACAGTGGTGATCTGTAATATTACCTGTTCACAAGCAATTTGTGGATTTGGCTTGGCTCTATATCCTTGAGGGCAAACACAGTTGTAGCCGGGCGCAGCATTTTCACAAATAGCATAGGTGCCACACGGACGTTCAAGAACTTCACACTCGTTAATATCTCTACACCCACCAGGTGTTCGAGCGTCGCCTGTATATTCTGGCTTGCAAGTGCATACGAAGCTGCCAAGAGTGTTGGTACACAAAGTCTCAGCACTGCATACAGCCTCGCTACTCTTACATTCGTCTATGTCTGGTGTAACAAACAACACAACGTCTAATTATAAGTGCGCGAACGTGATGACCGACATGAATACACGCAGTAAAAACGCCGCCAGCCACTACGAAGAGAAAGTGATAGACAGACACACAGACGAATCAGAAGGCGACAGAAAAATCGACAAAAGACGAAAAGAAAGAAACTGTAGAACATTATTATTTATGAATAACATATGAAATAAGAAATCCTTCGAAGAAATGCTGGAACACACACAAGTGTAGTCGTCATAAAGTATAACGTTGCCGACGACACGTTAATAATAGTCAACTGAAAATTTCGATTCAATGTTTAAATGTTTTGAATGTTATTATCTGTTGAATTAGTAAAAGCGTGAAGCTGCCGACCAACTAAGTTTGGTAGTTTATGGCTCGACTCGTTAAACGCAATCAAGTTAAGTAAGTGTCACAAAGCGTTAGACCAAAGAAATGAAAATCTGTTAAAATTAGGTCACACCTACTGAAGATGCCGATAGAGGCTTACCAATACACTGCACGTTTGCATCTCCTTCGAAACCTAGTGGGCACACACAGCGATAACCGCCGGGGATGTTTTCACAATGAGCGCCGATGCCACAAGAAGCGTGCGCGCATTCATCTTGGTCTCGGCAGCCGACGCGAGGGTCTCCTTCGTAGCCAGGTGGACAGCTGCACTCGTAGCCACCCTCCACGTTGCGACATAGCGCGCCGGGACCGCAGCTCACCGCGCTCGTACATTCATCGATATCAACGCACTACGTATAAATTGATGTCATTTTAAAATGATAATTTTACAAAACACACTATGTATGTGAACTGTTTGTAAATGTCTACTTATGCAGCCTAAAATATCAACAGCGATACAAACAAGAATCTTAATTAATGCATAGCTGATATCGTAAATGAATTAAAAAAGATAGCAAGAAATTAAGTTCAATTTCTAAATTAGCAGTGATAAAGTTATATTATTTAGACAGAGAACTCGCTGTCAATTCGTGCAGTTTAGTATACAAATTTTATTTGCTGCAAACAGACAGAGACCTGATAAACTTTTTTACTTTTATGTCGCTTTTTTATATATTTTCGGCTATATAGGAGTTAACAATTAAAAGCATCTTTGCTTTATCCGAACATAATAAAATAATAAGTATTCGACAAATTCACTTACGCCATCGAACGCATTTCCAGTATAACCATGTTCACAAGCACACGTGTAGTTTCCAGGATAATTATGGCATACAGCGTTTACGCCACAAGCACCGGGACGTCTACATTCGTCAATATCTACAATATTAAAAAATATTAATTCTCTTTAAACTCTCTCCTGTGACTGTACAGATGCTAGTTTTCTCTAAGCTAGATATAATTGTATAACTTTAGTCAGAATCTTTTATTTCATAATTTCAACCGAAAGACGTCCACTGCTGGACATGGGTCTCCCCCAATTAATAAAAAAATCTATAATTTAATCAGTCAGCAGTCGCTGTAGCATGTGCTATATGAGTAATCAACCTAAGGTATTACCAGATTACACCAATAAAATCGAATGTCTTTCAAGTGTGAACTAGTAATGAAAGAGGCGACTGCGATACATTGCAATTTAATTATTCAGTTGACTGCTCACCTCGGCACTCTTCTTCACCGTCGCCCTCGAAACCTCGATTACACTTGCAAATAAAATGAGCCGGCAAGTTACAGCACTCTGCGTTTGCGACGCAACGTGACGATACCGCCGGGTCCTCGCACTCATTTATATCTGTCAAATTAATTATTTGCTTTATGTAGATGTATGTGACTGAGATTTATGGTGATTGTAGTAATATTTTTTTTTTATATTGCAAAAATAGGAACCATCTCTTATAAAACTAACAACTTGTAGATGCTCGTCTGTTATATTTAAACTTTATAACACAGGAACATCGATATTCGAAGATAACATACGAAGTTAAAGTTTAATCGTCGTATATAATAAGACTTAGCGTCACAAAAACTTTAATATGCGTTTTTATTGGTTGGTCAGATTATTATTAACTCTACCTATTACGTAACTAGTATTCTGTGCTTTCACCCAACAAATGAAACACAATAGTCTATATCTATACTACTACTTTACATTGATATACGTTCCTGGTCGGCACATTCATGCAGACAACGCGGATCTACTACTAAAAGTTACGGATTAACCACCGTAGTTTATCCAGCAGACATAGACCTATTTAAAAAACTATATAATATATAGATTATATAAAAGCGAAAGGTCCCTCACTCACTCATCACGAAATTTCAGCAACTACAAGTTGCTAGGAGTCTTAAATTTTGCATGGGGGTTCCGTTTAGGAAATAGATGCTCACTAAGAGAATTTTGCGAAATTCATCCCCTATGGGATTAAAAAGGGGTGGCAAAGATTCTATGAATCTTCTATAGTTTTGATAGTAGGATTTCCAAATAACTAGAAAATACTCATTATTCATAGAAATGGAAATTTAGTTAATTCTCTTTTTAATTAATTAACCCTTACAAATGGGTGAAATACGGGGTGTAAGTTTATATGGAAATCAATTTTTTAAAGCTATTCTCATAAGATACGTACCAATAGATACGTAACATTGCCTGCCTGATCTTACGATTATGACTCGTAAGATCAGGCAGGCAATGTTATCAAGTTATCATACAGGCACACATCTGAATTTTCACGTGAATGAAGTCGCGGGTAACAACTAGTATATCTATAATTAAATTAATCGTAAGTTCATTACCTCTGCAAGTGAAACCGTCGCCTTCGTAGCCTGGGAAACATGAACACTGGAAACTACCAACCGTGTTTGTGCAGTGTGCAAAAACATCGCATGGTCTTTCTTTGCATTCGTTTACATCTGCAAGTAGACAACGGAAAGTAATGATGTATATATGCATGTATATATATTAGTTATTACAACGTTTGCAAGAAACACATCTACGCCTCCCCTTGATATTAGAATCGATACTGAAACCAGTGACTTTGACGAAAGCTGATATGCTTATGAATGCTTATACAAAATCGAACTTTGTACAGTAACTTTGTTTCCAAATTTACTGAATACTACTCGAAGCTTTGTTTAAACTAATATTTTCAAGAGAAAAGATTAGATTTTTTGTATGATTGTTTGTATGTTTGTTGTGATTTAACTCAAAATCTACGTAATCGATTTAAAAAATTCTTTCACCTTTAGAAAACTACAAATATGATAATATTTTAGGGGAGAATATTGTCTTATTTTGTATTTTAAAGAGCACATTCCTTGCCGGAGTTGGGTTTTAGTTTTGAAAATTTTTTTTTATGTACTTATATGAGCACATTCCTTGGAGAAATGTATAAATGTATACATATTTATTATCAGTGAATTAAAACCTCTCATAAATCAAAAATTTAAAAAAACACGTCGTAATGGGTATCAAACCCATCACGATGTATTTCAAATATATATATTTTTAATCAAGTACTGTATGTCATCCAAAGACCGCTACATTTATATATTCTCCGTTTGGCTTCGACGTAGTCTGATAAAAAAGCCCTGCTAATGTAGAGAAGTGCCAGAGGCCCGAGACAAGTGTCAAACATTTCTATTCTATTCATAGAATAGATAAAAAAATGTATTGGATTGACATAAGCTAACGCCAGAGCTTATGTCAATCTCATACATTTTTTTATCTATTCTATGAATAGAATAGAAATGTTTGACACTTGTCTAGGGCCTCAGGATATGCCAGGAGCGTAGTAGGCAATGTTGCCATGTGTTTTCGCAGCTACAATAAAACTTAAGTCATAACAACACTGTATCTTCTGAATGCAGTACTTCCACGATTAGGCAGCCGAATTTGAGAATTAAATCAACTATGAGATATCACGTAGTACCATTCTACTTTTGAATATAATTTCGATATCGATTCTCATATCACCAAAGAGGAAAACAAGTTTTTATATTATAAATTGTATAACAAATACACTTACCTTGGTCCTGGCAGTTACATCCGCCAAAACCATCGTTACAATGGCACACCCCGTTTAGACAAGCACCATTAATACACTGGGCGCCATCTTCTTTGGTACAATCATCTACAAAAATATAATAAATAACATAAAACTTCACCAAGCAAGAAAATTTTTTTGTTGTCTTTATTTATCTTTGACTTCGATCCTTTGGGCTCTGTCATTCAATCATTTCATTAATCTTTGTCTTTGTCTAAATTAAAGTCAAAAAATAGAAGCAGCATAAAAATTGTCCAGCAAAGCTTGTATGAGGCAATTGATAAGACAAGTAAGAAATTTTTTTGCGGTTAACTAATTCAACAGGCAAAACTGAGCTAGCATCAAAATCGTACAAGGTTACATCATCATCATCATCATATCAGTCAAAAGACGTCCATTGCTGAACATAGGCCTCCCCCAATTTTCGCTACCGTGGTCGGTCGTTTGCCGCCCTCATCCATCGGTTGCCCGCCACCCTTAAAATAGCGCTTATTCCAACATTGTGTACAATTTCATAACAATTTCTTTGTTCCTTAAAAAAATATTATGGTATGATATTCTCAATTAATTCTTGCTTAAGTACAAAATGATGCCATATATGACGAGTACATCATATATAACAGATATAACTTAACGCTTTAAAGGCCAGATTGGCATCATACAAATGTAGCTAAGGATTATAAAATCTACGTCTTACATTAGTCACATATAAAACTTTACATAATTATATAAATAATAAAATATGTATTAGTTTATGAATAAAACTTATCGGGTATTTAAGCACAGAGGATGATGCAAGCATGTCTATTTCTGGATTTAGTGGCAAACAAGTAAAATTGAATTCAATGGGCATTTTCGCGTCATGAAAGTAAAAAAAATATGGAATACGCAAAATATAAAAGATTCTGTACAAATCGATTCCACTATCTCGATCTGCAGAATTTGTATGTAGTATAAGATACGAGTAGGTACTTACCCCCAAATACTGGCACTTCACTAATTTTAAGAACAACTTAAGTCTAAAGCTATATAATATATCTCTGCTATTTTAATTTGAATGTTAACAGTTAGACTTTTACTCGTAGCTGTTAGAGTTAATTGGTATTTAAGTATTTGATAATTAGTTTCACTCACCTGTACATTTCAGCTCTGACTTGAGCTCATCGGATCCCTTAAAGCAATCCGACACACCATCGCATAACTTTGATAATTCATATAATTGTAATATTTGTGTCGATTCGTTTACTTGACAGCCAAAATAGCCGTCTTCTAAATTTAAGAAAAATACTTCTCGTTTTATTCCTAATCCTATTCCATATTGGCTTTGTGTCGCTACCTGTAAAAGAAATTGCTGAATTAGGCGACTATTACATAGAAATATGATCATGGATGTGTGATTCATATATATATGAAGAACATATTTATAGCCTAAGTTTTATGTATTAAATAATTAAAATTTATGTTTAAAAAAAAAAACCAATAACTACTAACTACTTGTTTGCTCATTGTAAACTGTAATGCATGCCGTGGCAACTTGTAACTGAAACAGCACTATTGCTTGAGCCACATAACAAAATGTGTAATACTTAATCATTTCCTAAGTGTATGTTTTGTAAGTTGTCCTATTAATAAATAAATAAATAAATAAATAAACATTATGACGGTATAATAACTACATGTGATTCATAATGTCTACTAGCTTTCCGCGGCGCGACTTCACCCGCATTTTTCCTTACTGCTCTGCTCCCATCGCCAGTACTGTAATGTTATATAGCCTATGACCTTCCTCGAGAACTGGGCTATCATACGCAAAAAGAATTTTCAAATCCGACTGGTACTTCCAGAGATTAGCGCGTTCGAACAAACAAACAAACTCTGCCGCTTTATATAATAGTATAGATGATCAATATGATCATAGTAATGGGATCCTTTTTGACAGCTAGCATACAAGTAGGATCATATCCGTATCCATCTAGCAAACAACCTCAAAAAATTTCGTCTTCCAAATCAAATAATTTCGACTGGAACATCGAAACTACAAAAATATTAATTGGTCTTTAGGAAGAAATCTAAGTTCTTTGAGTAAGGTGTTGTGGACCCATCTCTCACCCATCCTCCACCCATTCATCTTTTATTTCTGGTTTTATTCTTTATCGTCTTCTTTTATTAACTGATTTCAAAAAAAGGAGGAGGTTTCTCAATTCGACCGTATATATTTTTTTTATTGCATTAATTATTAAAATTGCACTCATATCAACGGAAAACAGCTAAATCGTTATCTATCTTCATGGTATATGACGTTTTTATGATCATTACCATAGGTGTAGTAAAAATAAAGAACGTCATCATTTAACTATGATCATAGAATTTGACAGATATGAAATCATATTTATATGATTCAAATAATATGATAATGTAATACCTGCCTTAGCAAAATACAGTGTAACCGGCTTCTTAGCATACAGTTTGCTTGATAGTTTTGCTTAACCAAAAACTTGTGTATACTTATAATGCCTCTAGAACCTTGTTGAATCAGTATAAATAAAATTTTCGGAATAAAACACTTGATACTATTTACAACATCGACTGTGCTTCAAAAGGTCTGAATCTTCTTTTTCCGTAAAAAACAGTAGGTTATCAATTCGGGTCGTATGTTTTTTTTTTTGTATGTTTGTTACCTCATAACTTGGTCATTTATGAACTGATTTGAAACATTCTTTTTTTATTTGAAAGAGTCTGAAATTTGTCTCATATTTTATTATAAAAAATCAGTTGTTGTATGTTTGTTACAACAGGACTCGGTCATTTATGAACCAAATTTAAAAATTCTAGTTTTATAAAAAATGGTTTATTAGTTTGGCTTTAATTTTATATTTTGTTATAAAACGTATGCAAGGAGTGAAGATGTGTAAAGCAACGCGTCGATGTCTTTTGTGACGAATTTTCTGACATTGACATGTCCATGCTACAATTGTGAACCGATTGGCAAAATTTGTGGATGTGTTGCCGTTTGTGTCATTACATTTTGAGCGTCTTCATACTTTAGAAGCAGTGGACTCTGGTTATCACTATAATTTTCTAGTCGTTAAGCCAAAATGGAGGCCTTATGGTCGTGAGAAATTCCAACAGCAGCGGGCGGCTATAAACCTGCCTTTACAGAACCACTGTTTATTTTTTGTATATTTGGCGATTGCTCCGTCAGTTAAATTATGATATTTGATGATTGTTTATTGTTGGTACGTCATCACTTTTTTGTTTGGTTTCTGATTTCCGGGATTCAGGATTCAGCTATCAACAAAAGTTTTGGTAAGGACTATATATCTTTACTAGCTGCGCCGCGCGGCTGCTCCCGCACGTAAAATATGTTTTGTTGTATCCCTCAGGAACCAGACCGATTTTCGGCCTATGTCCGTCTCCGGCACCAAATTTATCTACATAATTTTTTTTATCGAAATCGGTAGGCACCGAGTGGTAACAAACACACACACACACACACACACACACACCCACACACACACACACACACACACACACGCACAGACACAAACACGCACGCACGTTTGTTGCAAAAGCAGAATTAAAGACCCTTCTTGGCTGGCACCGACTCCAAAATAACTGATTATAATATAGATGTATTATTTGTTAATAATTAACAATAATTTAAGGTCCGTAACTAACTCTAATGAATACACTTACATGACTCCAGTTATGTTACTAGGATAAAATATAAACTAGGTAGTAATAAATCCTGGCAGATAATAAAATATCAATTAATTAACTACATTTCAGAGTAACATTAAAAAAAAACGATCCTATCCAAGTAACATAAGGAAATCTATGAGCCTTTTGCTCCCTTGTTGATTTAAGTGTATCATTCGAGCTTTCACGTTTTAGAAAATTATGTCAAGTCGCCCCCGGTTATCATTAGCTTGAAAGTACAGAAAGTTAATATGATAAATTTTGAATAAGTACTGTAGAAGTTAAATTTACCGGTGTATCAATGTGCACTAGCCATACTATTTCATTAAATCTAAGCTTACACTAAAAACCCAGTTATTGAAATTAAGGTATAGTTTTGGCAAGTTAGGAACAATGTACGATGATGCTGAAAGTAACTAATTTCATTAAAATAGAAATAAAATTGAGACGGCTCTTGACTAACTCAAGTAATGTTAACATAGGTATGTATTCAATACATTAAATTATATAAAATATAACAAAAAAAAAACCCGACACAATACTTTGTCATTTTGTGGTGGCGGCCGTCTTCTATCTAAAATTTACTATAGAGTATTATATTCTACTAGTGAAGCCCTTTCATTTGATACCCATAATGAGAGTTGTGAAAAATATGTAACCCGCCTTTTTGTGGCGGTGGCCACCTTAAACCTCAATTTAGTTTTTCAAATGCCCTTTTTTAATAATTATAGGACTTGTTTAATAAGTAGGTACACACATATATAACAAATTAATGAAAAATTGAAATCCCAGCTAGTCAACTTTACTAATATATTCTAAACTAGCTGCGCCCCACGGCTTTGCCCGCGCGTATATAATGAAATGAAAAAGCACCGAATCTATCTACATACCAATTTTCATCGAAATCGGTTCGAATCGCACACGCACACACACACACACGCACGCACGCACGCACAAACGCAAGCACGCACGCATGCACACACACACACACACAGACACGCGCGTGCGCACACACACACAATATCGTTTCAATATCGTATTAATAAAAAATACCGGAAGAGTTGTTTGTTTGTTTGAACGCGCTAACTCAATATTTTTGCAACCGATTTAAAAATTATTTCACCTTTAGAACCTACAAATAACATGGCCAACATTTTTTTATGTTTTAACATATATTTTTTCCAATATTTCAATAATTTTAGCGCCTTTGTAAATCTAAATGATGCAATACGACACTTTTGCAATGATATCTTCCGTAGGCGTTTGTTGTGAGACCGAATGAAACTTTTGATACAGAAGCGAGGTGAGGGCGGACGTCTAGTATTTAATAAACAGTAAATATCAATTACTCATTAGCAGTTTAGTAGAATTTATTAGGTTCTTTTAAATTTTAGTCTAATAAGTTAGTGACAAATGTCAATAAAAACAACTAGTGTTTAGAAAAATTTTCGCCACCAGTTGGCGCCCATAAGTGAAAGGAAAATTTACAAAAATTCAAAAACAAAATTGAAATCCACAGTTTTAAATCAAAAGAATCGTTCTGATTGATTTGTAGATTGAAAGCGCTTTGACTGGTGCCTGAACATCAGGTCCAGGCACCAGTTATTCAGATACACAGGCCTCAGTGCTGCCACCTCTTCAGGGTGCCATTTTAGAAAACCCTCATTGTAACTTGTAATATTCGACCCTATGTCATTATAAACGTTTTTGCAAATTATATCTATAGTCATCTTTTGTTTTCACAAAAGATTATTTCTTAAATTTTTTTTCACTTGACGCTGGCAGAAATAGCTAACACAATCGTCGGCTCAGTTACTATAATAAAAGAAGAAGAAGAAGAAATTATATCTACCAAAAGTATTATTCTCTTGTTTCTTTTTAACCTGTCGTATACATAAATAATCGTCGTACCAATAAGGATTTTCTAAACAAAAAAAACACGACAGTCTTTCCTGAGATCGGGAGTCGTAAGTAAAATAATGTTATTCTTTTACTTACATGTGTTGTCGTTGTGACTAAGAGCGTCCAAACCACGAGCGGTAAGGTGTCTATATACATGGTCTCTGTAACAAAACAAAAGTAATGATTAATATTAATTGTCCACATGTTCTTACTTTAGAAATTATAAGACGCTGACAGACTCATCACATCACATATTCTAGTGGATAAACAGAGGTGTAACTTCATCAATGTTTCACATGCTGTGATAGAATTATATCAAGTACCTATCAGGATTCACTTGCTTTTCTTATCGTTAACAAGTGCATACAAGCTAGTACGCTTAATCATCTGTATTCCTTAGACAACTGGCAAACTATTCAACCATTTGAAAAACAAAAACACTGAAAACGTTGGATAAGCGGTTTTTACTATTATATTATGTTTATAATAATAATAATATAATAATATTCTACCACATTCACACAGCGCCATCTAGCCCCAAATTAAGCAATTATATTTGCTTGTGTTATGGGTACTAAACGACTTATATACTACTTATATACTTACTTTTTTTTTTGTAAATACATACATATTATAGATAAATTACACCCAGACACAGAACAATCAATTATGCTCATCACACAAAGATTTGTCCTGGGTGGGAATCGAACCCACGACCTTCGGCTTAGCAGTCAGGGTCACTAACCACTAGACCAACAGGCCAGTTTATAAGGTTTGGGTAAGTATCATCATCAACCTATTTCTTATAGGAGCTGAGCAGTAACGATAAAAGTAAACCAAGGAAAGACGGACAACAATTTTTAGTACCTAAAGTTTTATACCTATTTCATAGAAGAAAGGATAGAAAGAACTGATTTATCATCATCGTTTTCGTGTATATATACATATATATATTGACAAAAAAGAATATACTTAAGTATGTTTATGCGCATTATAAAACCCATGTCACAAGCTATTAATGCTTACCTTGCGTCTAAATATGCGTTGTGTAGTTGTTGTAATATTATTATTATATTACACTAGCTTTTGCCTGCGACTACGTCTACGTTAAAATTCAGACGTGTGCCTGTATGAGAATATTGCCTGCCTGATCTTACGGCAATCTAATATTGTATCAGTAATAATCAGTATAATCCGTCTCTATGGCGAATCCCATTTAAATCTATTTACCCGCTATCACTGAAACTGACGAAATTTCACACACACTCTTTTTTTCCTCAATTAATAAAGGTAATCTCTAAATATAAAAAAATAGTGCCTGACTAATTTTAGTAAAGAGTACCTAATCATTACCACTATGTTATTATATGAGCTTGGAGTCGATAGCTTTAAAAATAAAATATTGGGCATACAAACTTACACCCCCTATATATACAACTTTTGTAAGGGTTGTTTAGAAAATTAAGAAGATAAATTTCTGAACGCACGCATAAATATTTGACAACCAATAAATTGACGGGTAGGAAACCCACGAACATTTTTGGAATAATATTTTTCTTTTAATTAATTTTTCTTCAATTTATTATTTTATATTTATAATAGGTATTCTGCTATTCTGGATGAAGACAAAACCAACCAATCACAAACCATGAAAATAGGTCCAGCCGTTCTTGAGTGTTCGAACAAACAACAAATCCGACTTTGTTTTAAGAAATATTTAAAAGAAGATTGTTATCATTTATCGTTCGTGTGATCTCTCTTTTAATTATTATTACATACATATTATATTTAAGTAGCGTTACTTGAAAACTACCTACTGTATAGACTACCAGACGCTCTGACTCTCAGAGACTGGCAGATCTGCCCACGCTTTGCTTCGTTAACAACATTTTTATTCGGTCTCACAACAAAGGCCTACGTAAGATATGATTGCAATATTACCGTCTGCGAAATATTATTGTTATACTGCAAATTTACTTTTGCTGTCTATAGAAGACAGCAAAAGTTAATTTGCAGTATTTACAAATTTACAAATATTGGAATTCTGAAAATTGCAATAAAAATAATATGTTAAACGTAATAAAATATAGCCATGTTATGTTACACGCTTCATTTATTGATTTCCGAAGATGAAAGATTTTTTTAAATCGGTAACGTGCATTTTTAGTTAAATCGATGCTAACAAACAAACTAACATACAAAAAATCTAATCATTTTTTTATTATAATATTACTTAGATGACTCAGTTGTTTCACATAAAACAATTTTACATTTCGTTTTTGAATTTGTCAAAACTTGTACTACAGATACGGAATAGCCTAATAATCGTAATTATTTAGGCAAGCAACTAAGCTATAAAATGCCAAAACTAAGTAATCTTTAAAAATATATCAAATCCCGTATTTTAAGAGACAATACGAGTATAAGTAAGTATACATTTTAGCATCGGTTGAGCCTCTGTTAGCGTGATTACGCGTTGTTATATCTCGGCCTAAAAACATCTTGGAACTGTTAACGGTAGAGTGATAAATTATAAATAAATAAACTTATTTTTCGAAGGTCGATTCTGTCGTCACCGGAGTCGTGGGTAAAAATTAAATAAATACGTTTTGTCTAAGGTAAAGTCATATTTTTGCAAACGTGACACTCAAATTTGGAAAAATAGGTGAAGTAGGTATACTTTAGGTATTTCACGTGAATGCATATAACTATTTTATCACCTGAGCCCGCATACGGATATGGTAGCAAGTTACAAACATGTTTGCGTCTGGCGTCTGATAGAGGTATATTTTTTCATCGCCTATAAAGTAGAAAATTGCCGCACGGATCACAAGTTACTCAAAGTAACGATGTGACTGTTAGAAATGGATAGTAAAAACTTTTGTCATTGTCATACAATCCCGATTACAATATAGTACATCATCATAACTTGAAGACAAGTGAAACACACACACTCGTAAATTTACTGTTATTCGGTAAGTAGCAAGAGTATCGCTAATACATTTGATATTTATAATTTATAGTCGTTACATTTTCTATTATTTTCTTGGTTTTGTAAATAATCTGTGTGGGCGCTAATTTGCAGGATGAGTTTTCTCAAAAAATTGTTTCTCACATTGCAGCAGTGCCACTGAGCCGAAAAGTTCGAAAAGATCGTATCCATACAACAATAACGGTTCTATTGCTTCTAAAAGATTTACTACACTATTACTTAATTGTATTTTGGTTTTCACCTAAAATTTATTTCTTTTTTTACGCAGTGACAGCTATCAGTGGTACAGTACTTTCGAAGACTCTGAGACATAAGCTGTTCACCATCAGGTGAAAATCATTACCTTCGGCTATAAAAAGTAAAAATATGTTGGAAAATTGCACTCATTTTAAGAATAAACTTATGTCAAGATTGTAACCCAGATCAGCTATATTGAGCGTGTGAATAAACGCGTATACAAGAGAGTTGAATCAAAGAAATCACGATTTATGTCAACTTTTTCAATGTTCAACGCTTAATGCGATAGGAGCAAACCAGTTTGATCAACTTGCTCGAATTTTATTACATGTTCTTGTTCAGTTATCTATCTATAGGTATTATTTAATTATATAAAGCGGAAGTTTGTTTGTTTGTTTGTTTGAACGCGCTAATCTCTGAAACTACCAGTCGGATTTGATAAATTCTTTTTGCATATGATAGCCCAGTTCTCGAGGAAGGTTATAGGTTATGTAACATCACGCTACTGGTGACGGGAGCAGAGCAGTAAGCAAAAACGCGGGTGAAACCGCGCCGCAGAAAGCTAGTATGTAATAGGGTTGATAAAATTTCATTCTGCGCCATTCTCAATAATTCTTTCTGGTTGCTTAATTTAAATTTTATTATATTATTATTATTACTAATTAAAGGTTAAAGGCAATCAATGAATGAGGGCGGCTCACGATCAGTAGCGTTACGTGGCGTTACTGCGTTGAGGCCTATAGGTATACATATCGCATTCAAATTTAACAAATCCGCCGTTTACATACTGCCTCGGCATTTTGTAAACGCTCTTTGTCATCGGCGTTACGTATTATGCTGAAGGCAGATTGGGTTTGGTTAGGTTAGAACTGTGATCCCCTCCCCCCGTAGTAGCCGTGGTTACCAAGGACCACGGTGAACCAAGAGGAACCCCAAGGAGGCGCCGCTCCTCTGGGCTTTGCCGGTAAGCCCACGATGGAGCGGCTCTGGTGGGTTGGGTCGGGCTGCAGTGTTGCTTCGGCGACACTGCGGCTGAGGAGTGGCGGGGCCGCGGCGGGAGAGGAGTGCCGGTATAACGGAGCGCCGCTCTCCCTACCTTCCGCGGCCTCGGCGGGGCCGCAACCGCCAGATTGCGGACGCGGTGGGGCCGCAGGGGAAGAGGAGTGTCGGTATTGCGATGCGCCGTTCTCCCTATCCTCTGCGGCCGAGTTTGCCTGCGGGCGGCAATCGGGCAGTCGCCGCCCGAACAGCACGGGCCCGAGACGACAGTGCGCGTGTTCCGCACGCGCCTCTCGAAGGAGGGGGGGCTAGGCCTCTAAATCGGACGGGGCCCGCTCGCGGTGAGCGGGCCATGGCCCGTCGGGGTCGCGGATGAATGCGCAAGTGACCCCGACACTCTGGCCGTCTGGAGGAACACCGTGGGTTTTAGTCGGTATGCTGGCCGCGCTTTGAGTGCGGTCGGAGAGTCCGACGTAACCCCCCCCCCGCCTTGACCGGGCGGGTGCGTATGCGTAATGCATTTCCCACGTAAAAAAAAAAAAAAAAAAAAGAACCGTGACCGCCTGTGACCCCCTATAAACGAAATACATTTGTTGTCAAACAAGTTTAAACATAAATCTGTCGTTATGTAATATGCCGAAGCAGATTGTAAACAGCCAATTAATACAATTTGCCTGCGACATACATGTCCAACAGTGGATTGTTGGCTGAAATGATGATGATGATAATTAAAATAATAGAAATGTTAACGTTAAATTTTATATAACAATAACTATATACGCATAGGTATGCTCGGTATATATTTCAATATCAGCCATTTAGTAATATTCTTAAGTTTCTTGTAGTACAACCAGATGTTTGATAACCGAAGTAACAGTTGAAAGAATGGAAAGGTATTATTAGAACAAAGTTTTGGTTTGTAATCAAAGACACGACAAAGGCGAAGGCTGTCGTTCGAGGTCATACTCGTATGACTGTGAGCGGTATATTATCATTTATAGACTTGACTACAGTAGTAGCGACAAAACATTAAAATTACGTTCAAATGCTTCAAATAAAGATGATTAATTAAGGGTGATAAAAGCAACACAAAGTTTCAATGGATACTATTTACATATTATAATAAATATTTGATCCATTATAGATAGTAATACATAATATAGACGACTATAAAAGTATCGCCTAAAAAGTTCAGTTAAACTTAGGTAGTAAGTAATAACTAAAATACAACACGTAATAAAAAACGACTATAGAAATGCAGCTACGAGCGCATTTTTCAAATCTGATATAACGCAGTTACCATGCACAGTAAAATAAATACTAATTGTGCAATAAGTATATAATAGAATAGAATAGTTTATTTGTCAAACATAGGTATACAATAGAAATTGTGGTCTTAAAATATAGTTTTTACACACTATGCTTTATCACTAAGACATACAAATATTACAGTTTACAAGTCAAGTTAGGTATATTTCAATGTTGAAGTACCTACCTACATTTTGATTTTACCGCAATAGATCCTCCACATCGCACGAATATTGTCACAGATATCGCAAATGCCTGTAGGTGATTAAAACCGCTTACCTTCTCGAGGCCCGTAAGCTTGTTTGTCAATATTGTCCGTATAATAGTGAAATTAAAAGCCACATATTATAATGGAACGATATGAGCTCGATATTTTTATTTATTTTTTTATATTTGTCTTAAATTTTTTCTAAAAAAGAAAAGTATTTATTTGGACAATGAGCCAGAATCGTATATGCTATAAGTTTATTCCTTTGCTAGAACATAGAGTTTTGCGCAATCTATGTATATTAGCTAGGTATATTTTCTTATATCTAGGTAAGTTCTAACTTGATTTCAAACCACAGACCTTGAACTGACTTGAGATGTGCAAGAAAATAATGATAAAACTGCAAAATTTAGGTAAAGTAGTGCGGCATTATTTTAGTCAATTCAAGAGATACTTAGGCTCAGCCATACAATGTATTTACATAATACGTTATCTATTGTAAAGGATTTGGCGGCAGTTTTATGATGTTGCGTGTTTAACTGAAGGCATGGCTATTTACGAGTGTATTTGCGCTTAGGCTAAGCGCAGACCTCACTGCAAAATGTCGTTGTGCCAATTGTCACAGCCGCTGCACTCGTCATTAACACGCACATTATTATTTGTACTTTGCGATAAAAACGATAATTGACAGTTTGAAAGTGAACGCTTTAGGCACGAACCAACCATCGTTTACCGACTTTGGATCATAAAATACATATTTATGAGCATTAATTTCTTGTAACATTTTAAGTTTTTACTTGTTCAACAACAAAAATTCTTTTTCTATGTCTATATATGTTAAAATAATGGCCGTCTAAATGATTGATTTGATTTGATTTTACCTTCTGTAAAATGAGATTTTTAAGTACAAAAATAAGCCAACCACTTAATCCAAACGTTTCTTATAATTCAAATTCAATAAAGGTAAAGTAAATTGGCACAGAACGATGACAAGGCTTGATGGTGTGACAAATTGCGTAGGCATAAACTATTACGACAGTACTAAAGCCAAGACACTGAAAATAAACACCTAATACTGTTTTCAATAATCGTAAGCCTTGACACCTTAAAACGTTCGTGACAAACGCATACATATTTTAGTATTGTCAGAAATTAGCTGTAAAATCTTAGAGTTAACATACATAGATTTATTGTTACAGGACAACAATAAGTCACTAAATTATAAAAATGTATGTTTTATGAACTTGTCGTTAACTTTAAAATGTTAAATTAACAAAAAATACTTTCAATTTGTTTGACATTTTAGGACAGACAAATTCCTTGCTTCTAGAGACGGCGGATACCACTTACCGTAGACTTGTCTGCTATTGTTAGACATAATAAAAATAAGAAGCGTAAAAACTTAGTTGACGCTGAAGATCTGTCAGACTTCCATGTACCACGCTCATAATTTGCTAAAACTTTTTACTTACTATGTTTTGGCTAAGTACTAGAAAGTATAATTACAGTTCCTTATGCTCGCTGCTAACGAGTTATTGACATTCATTCAAATTATACAGGTTCGATTCATTGTGATCGAAAGTTTAATGGCGTGACTATTTGTATCTAGGTATATACTATTACGTAATTCAATTGAAAAGATGTTATTACCGTCTATAGTAATCAATAACAGTGAAGAAACCATAATTTTTTTATAGATTGAATTGAGTTGTGTGTGACAACATTAAAAAAATGTCGTCATGGGACTCTCAAGTCAACTTTAGTTACCTATTATTTTATTTAAAACCGTTTATATGGACACCTCTACAGTAGAGTACCATATATTTGAGAATCGTTATACTATGGGTTTAAACCAATATACCCTACATATATAATATAATTTATATATTATATTATAACTATCTAATCGGATCTATATAAAGCGAAAGAGTTTGTTGTTTGTTTGTTGTTTGTTTGAATGCGCTTATCTCTAGAACTACCAGTCGGATTAGAAAAATATTTTTGCATATGATAGCCTAGTTCTCGAGAAACGGTATAAGCTATAAAACATCACGCTACTGGCAACGGAAGCAGAGCAGTAAGCAAAGACGCGGATGAAACCGCGCCGCTGAAAGCTAGTAATTTATATGTATGTAGTGTTTTATTGATCCTGTACAGATTTTTATTGTCTTAAGTTTTCTTAAAGCGGTTATTGAGTGTTTTTGTTTGTAATTCAAACTTCTTTACTATCGTTGTTCTCATTTAAATCAATGTGAGGCTACAGAGGACTTTACAAAGATACAGTTAACTGACCCAAATACACAAGTGAGGGAACGGGTATTATGACGTCAGTTAGGAGAAGTCTATTCTGTTGACTGCAATAGTTTGATTGACAATAAAGATGATTTAATGAGTAATGCCTGAATCGTACAATGTAGAATAGTAACAATGTTTAACATACTATATTTCCATTAATAAAATTTTCTCTAGACTCCAATAATGGTCTAGAATGAAAGTGAAATACAATCTATATCGTATATCGTTAAATCCGCACACTCATCAAAATACGTCAATCACAATAGCCGCATCAGTAAGTACCTTACCTTACGTCATGATCGAAGTAACAAGGTAACATGTGGTCTCGCGTGTACGAATGTGGTATTAAATCAGGCGTAAAATGCGTCCGCGAATCCATACGGCCGTCGCCGAAGCGGCGGCAGCGGTACTCGGCGCTCGCTTACGCCATTCACTTTCACGTCCCAAGTTACACTCACTCGCTACCATTTGTACTTCACTCGTACTGAAAGTTGGCTGCAAAACAATGCCTCACAGTTTCTCTCCTCAAACAATTCCATATCTGATTACCAGTGCATCTTGTCAACTTCGATAAAAACAAAACCGTGCAAGTTACAATCTTGTTTTGCTTTACGAAGGCCTTACATTGTTTAAGGGTCTTTTATGGTATTGGTCTGTGTGTGCTCCACCCGTTCACTGCAAAACAGTACATTCTGCAGTTTAACAGTAGAATGCAAATTATACTTTAGGTAGCTACTTTGTTTCTCGATTTGAAAGACTATACTAAGAAGAATCGAGAATAAATCTTTGGTATTGTGAACACTCATAAGCTGCTGTTACTCTTCACCATTAGTTACGGCCGTTGTTCTTTAAAGCTCCTCATACGTGGTCTAGCGGTTAAAGTAGTTGCCTTGCCACTACCGTTGTACTGAACGCCGTGGAACATTTTCCTTTTAAAAATAAGTTAGGAGGTTACTTTGTTGTATTAATCTTAGACTAGTCAAGTAGTCATTCCTCTGCTTACTGCACTGCCCATAAAATGAGCTGACGTAATAGTCTTATATTGACAAAAACATAACTACTATTAAAACCTTCCTTTACATTTAAAAAAATACGTACAAAAGAATATAATAGTACTAACAAAATTCTTAATAGATTTCTCGGTACAGTATACAAAAACATCGTACAATTGGCGTGTTTAAACCGATGGTTTTTCTCCAACGAACAACTTCAGATGAGTGATTCCGCCGCGCCGTGGTAACGTTTAACAGATCTGACTCACGATCGATAGATAACATAGATAATACCTACTGGCTCGTGTTCAGTTTCACACAGATTCTTTACGAAGTATCTGCTATACAATTTTCTACTAATTAATATACATATATAGAGTTCACAGAACAGCACTCTTGACTCTTATAATAATAAATCAAAAAGACGCTACTGTTAATCATCTAAATAATTAATAAAATTTTATAAAAATCAATTAATGAGCATAACATAGTTAACTTACTGTAAGCCGTATTTCTTTAGTTATGTATTTGATGATGTTAATGGGCTATATCAGTTCAACCTAAACCAAGAAATATTAAGCTATAAGCTATTCATTATTGTTGCTTATATTTTTTCTCACGAGATATTTTCTTTCACACTTTCCAGTATCCTCCAGTCGAGGAAAACATTGTGAGGTATCACTATTATAATTCCATTATCCCAAGACGTGCTTACGAAGTTGTACGCGGGTGAAATATAAGGGCAAAGACGGTTCCTCAGTACTCTACCGGTGCCTACAATGAACGCAGTATACTAGATCTCGATAGCTCAGCACAAAATTACATCGGTATTATCGATAATAATCGATTGGAGTGAGTGGCGAGCGTATCATTGCGAACGGTACCAGTAGTAACACTAGCGGTACAATCCAACTGTTTCAACAGCGATAGCGGCATTGCAAGTTTATTGTTGGTGGCCACACATTTACGTCAAGCCTTGTTCATTATACATATATGTATCTGTATACCAACATAAGTATTAATTAACATTGTAATATATTCTTGAAAGTACTAAATTCTCACGTTTAGTAGTTTTTTACTTAGTGTCAATGAATGATTCGACCCGGATCCGGGTAAAACCAGAAACAAATGTGTCATTGTGTCTTCGCCTTCGGCTTACGCTTTTAACCTACTTTTTAAGTGGCTTTTGTTTAAGTTTTATGAGGTTTTGTACAAAATAATTAATTAAATAACGTTAGTAATAATGTGGTAATTACTACATTTGTCGAACAGAATAACAATAGTTAAAGACGATAATGTCGCGGGCCTCAAAAGAAGTTAAGCTGTCATTAACTAGGGTCACCAGATAGCCGAGTTTTCCTTGACATGACTGACTTTAGCTTCTAAACCCTTGGACTGGCTCGTGACTTCGTTCTTTGACTGCTTCGTGTTAGCCCACCCGTGAAAACACAATATGCAGTGCACTAGCCATCAACCATCTGCCTGACATAACCTCCTCCCTTCTAGTTGGAGTTTACAGACAATTTCTCTTTATTAAATTAAAGAAAAGAAGTAAAATAAAAAATAAGTTTGAAAACTAAAATCCAACTCCGGCAAGGAATGTGCTCTTAAAAGTACAAAACAAGAAAATATTCTTCTACAACATACATATATTCGTGGTGGTCAGAGGAAAGCCTATACGCCGTTAGGCCGTGGCAAGGGTCACATGCCGTTGCCACGCATTACCTCATTCTTCAGCCATGCAAGTATAGCATTACTATGTATAGGTAAGGTAACATGAGGTAGGAATATGCCTGAAAAATTAACCGTCATTTCATTTCAACATCAAAACTTGCACAAAGACTGCTAACCCTATAGCCCAACTCGGTGGAAATGGGAACGTGACAGCACTGTACATCGTGCATGTATCGATAGCATCTATTAAAGGCGAAAGAGCGGTTAGGTCGAGACCGAGTTCCGGTGATATAGGCGGACGGCGGCGACGACCGGAGCGAGCATACCGCGCCTGGAATACTAAGCAAGAGCACGCACCGACAGCCCCTCAGGGACAGTCAAGTGGAGCGACCGCTCGAGGCGCCCTATTATATTACTCATGATGAGCTATTTCGTTCCGGTAAAACATTAATTATATTATAAGTATTCTCTTCTTTTATGATAATAACTTAGTCATACGTCTTAGTATAAACAAATTTTAGACGTCGAGAAGAAACCAGCCCGCCGCCAACTTGTGAAGAATATAAGCTAGATATACGGTCGTACTTAGCTAACGCAATTAGACAACGGAATGTTGGCAATCAAACTATCACATATTTAAGAAGGCAGCGGTAGAGCAGTGATTAAATATAAGAAGCGTCGTGTGACATGACTGCCACTACTGCAATCGCCAATCCACCTACTCGAAGACTCACCAAGCGTATCAAACACGATTGATGATGATTTTCGAATTATTTTTGTACTAGAATAAAACAGTAAACAAACTTGGGTTATTCCTAAAATACTCCATATAAAGTTTCAAAAATACTCCATGAAAAAATATTATTTTAATTTAGTTTCCATCCTATTTTATGACAATATCAAAATTTTCTCAAAGTAGTCCACCCCTTTATAATCAAAAAGCTAATTTAAATAAGTGCCAGACGTTAAATATTATATTTACTATGAAAGGGTAGCTGACGTACCTCCAGGCACAAAAGCTTTGCAAATATAATCCATACTAATATTATAAATGCGAAAGTAACTCTGTCTGTCTGTCTGTTATTCTTTCACGTCTAAACCACTGAACCGATTTTGATGATATTTGGTATAGAGATAGATTAGACCTTAGTTAACAACATAGGCTATCTTTTATCGCGAAAAAATGGCTTAAAGGAGTTGAAATAGGGGATGAAAGTTCGTATGAAAAATCAATGTAAACGGAGATATAACCGACATTCACGCGGGTGGAGCTGCGGACAACAGCCAGTCTATCATAAGCATCAAGAAATTTGTATTTTTAATATAAATACTTTACAATATAGTTCAACAATTAACATGTATTTATTTATTATAATTCAACAATAAAAATAACCTGAAGAAAATAAATAAGTAGGGCTCTAGATTTACAAGTACAGAAAACTACTAGACTCTTGGGAAAGGCTCAGTAACATCACGCTACTGGCGACGAGAGCAGAGCAGTAAGCAAAAACGTGGGTGAAACCGCGCCATGGGTAAATTACATAGCCTATAACCTTCCTCAAGAACAGGGCAATTATACGCAAAAATAATTTTCAAATCCGACTGATAGTTTCAGAGATTAGCGCGTTCAAACAAACAAACAAACAAACAAACAAACTCTTCCGCTTTATTTGATAGTATAGATTCAGATGGAGCCGTTTTACAATTATACTGACAAAATACCTATGAAGCAGAATGGGAACAATTTAATAAGTATTTTTAAATAATGATAATTTAGTGGAGTAACTTGAAATGAATGTATGATATTCTTAACTTTTTAGAACAAAGAATGGAGTATTTTGGAAATAAGCAATCGAACTCTAAGCTACTGTTTACAGCACCAGTTGAACAGTTGGGTTTGTATTGAATACCAGTATTAGGCAGCCTTCTACGGGACCTACTTAATTATAATGCTGAAGCCTAACCATCTGCTTCCGGTATTACAGTTCTATGAACCTAGCTACTGGGTACTAGAAATAGCAAAATAGAAGTTTAAATTATCTCATATCTGCAAAATTCTTAATAAGTAGTTGTATCATAATATATATTTATGAGATCACTGTGGTATACGTGTTTTTTATAATTAGAATTGTAAATAATTATAAAAACAGTTTTAGTTACCGGGTATAGTTTTGGGGATGAAGTCACCGTTTTTATTGTAAGCGGTCGAAAAATGGATTACGTCATTTATATAAATATTCCTGAGCAAAAAACAATAATTATGTACCAACTTAATATATGATTCATCCGCTACGTTTAACATACCTAACTTAATTACATTATATTCATTTACATATTGTATTTGCGTAACATAGTCTCACATCAGCTGTTCTACTGATATATCTTTACTATCTATACTAATAGAGGAATATAAAAGATGAAAGACTTGATTTTTTATATTATGTTTGTTTGCAACGATTAAACTAAAAGTCTACATTACCGATTTAATTTGGTGAAATTATTTCACCTTTAGAAATCGATGATTGAGCGGGTAACATATGCTTATTATGTTTAACTTATTATTTCATTTTCAGAATTTCTTTATTTTAAGCGCTTACGTAAATCTAACTAAATGCAATACGACACTATTACTATATTTTCCATAGAAGTTTGTTGTGAGATCGACAAAAACTTTTGATACCGAAGCGAAGCGAGGGCGGATCTCTATTAAAAAATACTATGTGGACTCAGTTTTAAGTTCTATAACATGAAGAATTTAACTTACGTTGTCTGACGGTGACAGCGTAATATTTATGGGTACATTTAGTTCTTGAAGGGAACGCTAGGGGCACTACAGTAGATAATCTTTTTACATGCAAATCAGTAAAACATGTGTACTTACGGTGCTTACTGATCCGACTATGAAAAACGCAGACTACATAAACAGTCTACATACACTTGAAACAGCATAAAAATAATAATAAACGAAGTAATTAGATAAAATTTTATGAGCGTAGCATAACCTCTTATGCTAAATTAATATATATATATAACATTCGAATAAACAAAACTTACAGAGGTGACTTTTATAATAACAAAATATAATTTTGTTTTATTCGTTATAAATTTTTATGCTAATGTAATTATTTTTATAAAACCGACTTAGCTACTATCTGTTTGCACAATATCAAATGCAATTTTATATAATGAAAAAGTCAGTTACAGTGATGTGTTATTAATAAATTGCATTAACCGCACAGTAATGTGATGTTACACAAATTGTACATTAGTAAATATAGATTTTAATGCGACTAAAATTATGTACATTTCAAACAACTTGACGATTGCGATTTATTGACATTTATATACATACATAATAAGCAGATATTATAATAATATGTATATAATTGCAAGTAATAAGAATTATAAGAAGTAGATAAGTGCGAGATTTCTCTAAAGCAATTTCTCGTTAAATCAGAACAGCCTTGTTAAGGTAAGATATCTGCCCTACAGAAAATGAACAGTGTCTTTCACGCTGGGTTCATAAATAACTATGCTCTTTTTTTATCCCTTATTATGGGTGCAGTTGGAACGATTGGATAAAAAGTGCAGCACCTTTCATTAGCAATAAAAAAAATTAAGGAGTGTAGCATATTATATTTAGTAAATGTTATATTATATCTTGTATTCGACACTATAGACAAGTTTATTATTGTTCACTATGTATTACTAATACTTATCGATGTACTCATATTAATATACCTATCTTACGATTATAAGTGAGTACCAAAAGTATTTTGCAATGTTTCGGATAGTCAATGCAAATTAGTAGCTACTTGCTTCGTTATTTCTCTGTCTGATATTGTCAAATAAATGTATTTCAGAATTCCTTGATTCGATCTTGTATCTTGACTAATAAACATGTATTATTGTCTATAAATAACTAGTTATATTTAGGTATCGTCTTCTGTAATCAGTTTATCACTAATAGTATACTTATAACCAGAAATCTTCAATCACCGGTTAACTTTAAGTTACATTTAACAGTATTTCTATCTCTCAAATTCATATTTTAAAAATAAGTTATATATACCACTGTTACTGTCCCACTGCAGTGCCTTGGCCTCTTCATATACAGAGAACATACATAGCACCACGCTTGCCACTATTTACATTAAAATTATAGTTATAACATGACACTTGAGATTAAAATAAAACACAACATGCACTGGTGAGACAAAACGAAAGAATGAAGTATTTTATTGAGAAAGGACGAATGACATTACTTAAAAAAAAAATTACATTCTTAGTCTGTATTTTAGAATTTACAACGAGATCCTCCCTACGTGGCATTTCATGACACATGGAACATTTGGTAGAAACTTAGGTACTTAGTGCACTTAAATCACACGAGTGCTACTTGTGACTGTGGCAGAAAATGATGAAATGGTCAGACAACTTAATTACAATCAGTTTGAGTTCTGGCCTATAAAGAAGTAGGAAGTCGATCAATCCACTTTTTAATCCTTTATTTATTAGTTACAGTTTTTGTAAGTTATGATTTAGATTAGCGTTCGTAGTGCTGATGCGGCACTTTGATAAAGGCATCCATCGAGTGGAACTAATAAGTGGTTCAGAATATACTATTTTCAATACATGACAAGATATACTATTTTCTTTTAGACTCACACCCGTCTACGAGATAATTTTTGATTTACAGTAAAATTTACAAAACAATAAAATCACGAACATAAAGCATACAGTAACAATTTATGGTTCACGTAAGTTTTGTCTCGTGTGCTCGCCATGCACTGGTAAGTCACGAGATGACCACGTTAACAACCTCACCTTGAACTTATGGTTGAACTGTTCTTAATACTGGCGTACATGGCTATCGGGTATATCATTTTATATTATATTTTTTTGAAATGTTTTCCTTTAATCACGGCTACTATATGTCTGTAATATACTTCGACGTCTAAAAACTTGATAGTGTGGATAAAGCAATTTGTTGCTATATTTAGTAAGCAAAAATCGATTAATTAGCTTATTGGCCAATCCCTCTACAAATAAAAATACTAGAATTAGCTATTAGGAAATCTTTTAAATGCCACTACTAATTTAAAAATCTTAAACAAGGCACCTTGATATCAATTAGCTTTGGTTTTATCGCAAATTTCTCAAATCTTCATTCATTTCTTCGTCAAGTCTTCTCAACTACATACATTAGGGTCAGCTTCCAGTTTAACCGGTTGCGACCGATTATTAGCATTCTACCTGCTCCGCCTGTCAAATACATTCACAACACAAGTACAGGTTAACAGCGACATTTTAAGTTTACCAGGTTCTGCGAACATCAACTAATAATATATTTTAGCAACTTTTCATGTTCTTGCATCAATGGGCACGAGCCATGGGAAAAATAAAAGCGTAACTAGGAAGTAAGCCCAACATGAATGAAATCACACAGTTATAAAACTAAAACAGCTTTATAAAACTATTTTTTTTTATATTAGCCTACCAAGGGACTTCACTCTGCCTGATGGTAAGTAGAATTTAAAGATTTGTTCGGAATCATTGAAAAAGAACTATTAAGAACTACAGTCCACTCTATTAAATAGCGAGATAGCATCTCAAGGTGTTGCGTGTGTAATTAAGATGCGCTTTATACAAGTTAGTTAATTGCCCCATTAAATGCACTATGATTTGAATCCTATTCTCGCTTTTTGTAATTCTATAAACTCGAATCGTTATGCTTAATGATGTATTGCGTTTTGTGTCCCTATTTTTTATAATTAAAACGCGTGATCATTCTATTTTTGTTATCTTTTATGTTACATAATATATTGCAACTATTATAAAATAATAACAATAAACTACTAATAAAAAACTTACGATTATATTTGACTACTGTGTCCATCGCTATATAATTATTACAACATACAAACGACTTTATCATTTATCACTGTATAAGTTTAGTTTAATTATTCAAAGCTTTCTGAATAAGAAATAAATTGGTTTTCACTTTTATAATCATATCACTATCAGATACAGTGATCTGATTTTATAAAATTCGATTTATTACTTTAATATTTTGCTCTTACTGATTTTCACTAATTCTTTTCAACGTTTTAAACGTCGTAGGGAATATCGAGTTATAAATAACGTGTTACTCTTAATCAAACTAGAATAATATTGCTCTAAATTTTAATATAACAAAAATACCAGTTTCTAAACGACACATCATAAAAATCTCTGCTATTAGTCTTTAAAACAAAAGGTACCTACAACCGACCTCGAATCCTTAAAAACTTTCCCCAATTTTTTACTCTCAGTATTCAAAACTGGTTTGAAAGTGTTTAATGTCTGAAACAACATTTTACTCGTCCATTACGAAATAATCAAATAATACGAAATGAACCAACCACGTGTACGATTATAGACCCTATACGGTGAAACTTTTGATTTACTTGATGAAGAAGACGGTACTTGGATTAAACACAAGAACATTTTACTGCTTTTTATGAACACCAAGAACCAATAAACATCGTTCGTCTACCTATTTTCAACATCACCTCATTCTTTCAAATGGTCAACCTCTTAAAGATTCAAGAGAATATTTTTTTATAAAATTCGTTTTTCTTCTAATTAATTATACGTTCATGTTATGCCAATAGGTCACTTCACTTTTGCCATCATTAACAAACCTTTCAAATTTCCAAAGATCTCAATTCCTTTTTTAACCTGTTCTAAGACGGACCTATTATTCAACGGAGAATTCTCGTATCTGCTTAAAAGGTCAGTGATTCGGGATATATAAAAACCTGGGGATAGAGATCGTGTGAGAAACAATCAACCTATTTCACTGCTGATTTTAGAACGGATTATGAACAGTCGTCTGTAAAACTATTTAGATGGCAATAACATTCTGTCATTTAACCAATACGGTTTCCGTAATAATATGTCCACTAATGACGCTGTCCATGATCTTACTAAACATATAGTAAAGCATTGGATAGTGGTGACGAATGTATTGGTATTTTCGTCGATTTAGCTAAGGCTTTTGACACTCTTTCCATCTCCACACTAAAAATAAAAATAGAATGAATTGGTGTTAGAAATAACCAGCTTAAGTTGTTTCAGAACTATCTGACTGACCGAACGGGATGCGTAAAATTAGTAGAGCATCTTACTAATTACTTTAAAATAGAACACTACGTACCCCAAGGCAGTATACTTGGGTCGAGTTCGCAAACAATTTTTTGCATAAACACTTACGATATGTAGCTGAGCCTAGTGTGCTAAAGATTTCTTTGTTAGTCCTTGATAGGGTACTATATCTCTTCTTGGGTTGGCGCTGCCTAGAGTCATTTAATAAGAGTCGAACGAGAACAGAGAGCAGTGCTGAAGGTATGGAAACTGCATAAATGTACATTTAAGCCGTTTCGACACCCTGCCGAGGATCTTTATGAGTACTGTGAAATCCTAACAGTGGGATAACTCTTTATTTTTCAAGGTTACATTAAGACACCACATGTACATATCAAGAATTGACCAATGTGACTCATCCTCTTAACAGACTGTTGCTCGTAGACCTAAACCTTCACCCGCTACCACTCGTAGGACTTCATTCAGTTTTAACCTATTAAATACCTACAATAAGTAGTTCTATACAAATTGTGACAACGGAAGGTTGCTGGTACTTATACTTAGCTCAGGTTTTTCCTATTTTAAGTACTTACCAACCGTACATAATATGTAGCTGAACTATGTAATACGAAAATATTGTTGTAATTTATACTTGCAATACTCAATTGTACAAATAAATAAATAAATAAGAACCTAAATACTAAAAAACACATCCATGAATGAATGCAATAACTTTAAATCACTGTCACTTTTGTAAAATCGATAGTGGATTTTAATGGTACTTGTCTATTGACGTTATCACTTTTGACAGACAAGCAAACAAATGTATGATAAATTGGCAACAAAGACGGGGCGGTTTCACCCGCGTCTTTGCTTACTGCTTTGCTCCTGTCGCCAATAGCGTGATGTTACATAGCGTATAACCTTGCTCAAGAACTGGGCTATCATACGCAAAAAGAGTTATTCAAATCCGACTGGTAGTTCCAGAGATTAGCGCGTTCAAACAAACAAACAAACTCTTCCGCTTTATATAATTGTATAAATGTACAGTGCATAAAGTTGATTTAATGCCATAGGTACAATTAATTTTGTGTTACTTTACGGAAATCTATTGTTGATACTCATCAATCATTGTTTCAGTATCAAAAATCTACCTTGACTAGTCACACTTTGTGATTACAAATTGGAAAAGAAAATTTGAACATGCTCAACTGATATTGTGTTGTTGTTGAAGTGTTCAAATAATATTTAAGCGGGGCTTAAAACATATGTAATTAATAATGACCATCACCAACACTACCAATGAGACAAATGCAAGTTACTTACTAAACAGAAGATAGAGGCGTATCTTCGCCATCCTTTTTATAAAATAACATAGATATAAATACGGTAACCCACAATCAAACAAAGTGAATCACGTTCTATCATAAACTTATGATACGTGATTACTACAAATATCATTACAATTTTTCATCACAAAAAAGACATAAAACGTATTAGGAGTATATTTCATTCCGTAGGTATAAGATTTATTTGCAATTTCCGTTTGTGTTTAAAAAATTTATACAAGAAATCGTCGGACAATGCTCGATAAAAATATACATCTGATATTTAATTCAAACAGGAACTTTGCAAATCAATTCACGCATAGCATTATAACGTGGGGTTCTTTCTTAGGGTATACATGTAATGTAATATTCTAACCTAGCATTATAATGCACTTTAAGCAAAGTCTTATCTGACTTTTACTTTAAATCTATAGATTGCACCTACTTATTTTGTAAAGGTACAAAGGCAACATCCAAAAACAGTCTGACAAATATAATGTGAAAAAAAAACTCTTTAGTATAAGAAATTATTGTCAAGAGATTTTTTATAAATTTACAATTTGTTACTTAAAGTTAATACAAAATAAACCTACATGGATTATAATTGAAGCAGACATTCTACTTAATAATAATATCAAAAGGCTCACCTAAATATTAAGCATGTAATGTCATGATAAATGTAAGAAAGTCATTTTTATCTTTCCTCAAACGTAAGAAAGTTTTTATCGTACTTTTTTACGAATACAATTTAGTCTATAACGGTTATACGAATATATTAGAATCACGTGAAAGCATCTAAACGCTTATTTCAACTTATTTTGACTCTGTCGTACGACAGGTCGTTAACGAGAAAATCAAAATAAGAGGTATAAGTTATAACCCTACAACCTACCTACAACTAAAGACGTGGTCTACTAGTCATCAAATCTCTTTTTTAAAGCTGTCCTATTTAAACAATGTGCCAAAAGAATAATAACATCGCTGTTTTTAATACACATAAACATGATGAAATCGTTGACATGTCATAAGTTTTATTACAAAAGACAGCTTCCCAGACAAGAGGCACCAACTTGCTTAATGGATGTACAATTTCTCACAGGCAATGGGATATTGATGTGTGGTTCCGTGAGAATATGGGATAAGTTGTGACGGTACATTATAGTTATATTACGGAATAGCATAACGGGCCTATGTCGCCGGTCGGGCGAACAGGGACAGTGAGCAGCAAGCACCTGTCGCGCGAACAACCAATATGGCGCCACCTGCCGAGATACATTACTGATGGATTCTTATCGCATTTTTCAACATCAACGCACAAAGTAAAGAATTTTATAAACGATAAATAATTTGTGCCAATTTTTTTATTTTATTTTATTGTCTACAGTGGCAGACGAGCCAACAGCCCACCCAATGGTAAGTGGTAACCGTCGCTCATGGACTTCTGTAATGCCAGAGGCTCCGCGAAGCCGCTGCCTAACGTGATATTAATGCTCTCTTAAAACCTCGTTTGAAGAAGGACATGTCATAGCGCTCGGGAAACACCGCAGCTGGCAGTTTGTTCCAGAACCGACACGTACGTGGGAGAAATGAACGCTGGAAAAGAACCGTGCTGGACGAGATGGTGTCCAGATAGTATGGATAAACTTTACCTCAATGTCAAGTGGTGCGCTAATAGGAATAGAAAGGAGACAATGGCACCAGTTCTTCAGAGCACTCCCCGTGGAACAAACGATAGAGCACGCGTAGAAAGCCAAAGTCCATCTGCTGCTCCAGTATCTTCAGCTTGTCTGTGAAATTGGGATCGCCGACGGTTCGAACAGCTCGCCGTTGGAGGGAGTCAAGTGGATCGATCTGGTATTTGGGGACTCCCGCCCACAGGTAAGAACAGTACTCCACGTGCGGTCGAACTTTATATAACACGAGCCGTTGAGATGACGTGAAGTACTGTCTGGCTCTGTTCAAGACGCCCAGCCTTTTGCTCACCAGTGTAGCTTTGTCTTCCAAATGACTCCCCCAAATTGAACCTTGGTGGACGTTTTTAACGCCGAGGATCCCAATGTCATCGGAGATACGGAGAGAAACTCCATGGAAATTGAGGCGCCCTAACAAAAGATCACAGTAAAAGCAGTGAAATTAATAAAATGTTACTTTATTTTAAAAATATTCTGATATTTCAAACCAATTTTATCAAGATAAACCAAAACTGTTGTGCTAAGATTTTGGGTTTGATCCGTAGGTCAGGCATAAAGTGGAATTTGGTAATGAGGATTATCATCTCGAACATCTCATAATTTATGACGACATATGGTACACGTAAACGCGTAAGCAATTTATGTGTCACACATATTTTTTGCTAGAGGGACGTGGAACCTATTACACTTGGCGTAACGGTAGTGGCAAGGCAACAACCTTAAACCGCTAGCCCACACGCGTAGCTCAATTGAGCTTGGTATATAGGCGAAAGAAGCATGGTATTACACTTTATTATGTGAAGTTTTGTACAATGTACAGACAAAGCAATTATCGTCAGTTAACCCGTAATTGTTAAATAGGTTAACCTTCGTCATAAAGACTGTTTAAAATAATGAGAAACCTAGATAAACTCGTTGATATTATCGCCAAGTGAATATAGTACAATAAGTTTCGTAACCGTTAATAATAATAAATAATTGAGTTAGTACGCTGGAATTTCTGCCTTAAGCAAACAATCAAGCGATAAAAATGTAAGAAGCATGCGTGTTTCGAGTAATAATTATCCAGTTTATACGCAAAAAACATTTTAAATAGGTGCGATGTTCCGATGTTGATCCAAGACTTAACACATGAACTTTACGTTACGAATGTAATAATAGTAGTGTCTATTTCGAAACGTAGAATAAAAACAAGTTGATCTGCTGTTGATTACAATAACCGCTTGGTGGGAATATATTGCATTGAGAACAAAGAGGCCTTGGAGGAGGCGCTACGCTCGGGTGCAACCTCGTCTACTCATACTGTGTCTTTGTTGCTATTCTCACTATCCTTCTCAACAATAACCCACGCGAATAATTAATGCAATAGGCCGAGAGCTAATGAACTGCAACCATATGAATCTAATTATTTTTGATCGTTACTCAGCTAGTGTTCTCACAATATATTAGCTCTTTACACTATTCATACGTATATTTTTAGCTCAAGGTTGGTCAGATAATAGACACAAGTACTATGACCCTTAAAATATCTGTTGCTATGATTTTTGCCTATAAGCTTCGTCTTTGGCCTATAATATAAAACATAGGTACTTTATCTTGTGGGTGTCGCAAGAAGTGACTAATTAAATACAAGGTAACGGGTTATGTCTGTGTATTAAATATCACTTTATTAAACAAGCCGCATGCTAAGCTTAATGGCTACTAAGAGAAGCTTTTATGTTATTATCTAACAGTGGACGTTACAGGCTAATACAGCTAAAGACTAAGATAAAACCGAAACTACCTTTATAATTTTTTTTTAATCACGCTATTCAATATTTTAAAGTCTCACGATTTGTACACATAACTTAATTTGTTAAACGGGTCTACTCGTGTTAGAAAATTATTATAAGGTGCCATACCTATTTACACGAGTAGACCCGTTTAACAAATAAAGTAATCACGATATTCAGTTTAAATTTCAAGCAGGTGTAGCATGAATTTATTACCTACATCTTACTTAAGAAACTATCTTGCTCATTCTAATGCCATCACTTTCGATGCAGCATCATTAATATCATTATTCATCATCTAAATATCTGTATCTTTATCATTAAGAAGATTAAAATATTAATTACTTTGTTGGCCTATTATTTTTTTATACTCATGTCTTATGTGCATTACTCCGACTACTTTATGTATGTTATGTTAACATAACTTGAGGTCTAGTAAAAATTGGTATTGTCAGATATTCTCGGAGTTTTAATGGTATATCCGCATGCGGTATAGTGTATTTGCCCCCTAGCTACAGTAAGCAAAGACGCGGGTAAATCTGCGCCGTGGAAAGCTAGTATTTAATATTTGAACAAATACGTCAAATTAACTTTGATTGTTTAACGATTCTATGATCTTTAAGTAACTTAAGCTCTACCTATTTCTACCACTTATTTAGTTACTAGCTGTTACCCGCGACTTCGTTCGCGTAAAAATTCAGCTTTGTACCTGTACGAGAATATTGTCTGCCTGATACGCCAATCGTACATTGTTTCAGTAATAATTAGTACAATCTGTCTCTTTGGCGAATCCATAGAGACAGATTGAAGAGATCCGAAATTAATGCAAATAGCTATGTTTATGCACACATTATATTTGCACTGAGCGGAAATCGAACCCGCTACCTCGGCGTGGCAGTCCATACACAGTACCACCGAACCACAGAGGTTGTCAAAGGAACCCCTATGCAAACCTGAGACTCCTAGCACCTGTAGTTTCTGTGATTTCAGGATAAGTGAGTGAGTAACTGAGCTGAGCTGAGCCCCACGGCTTCGTCAGCACCTAAAATGTATTTTGTCTCCCTCGGAAACCAGACCGATTTTTGAGATAAAAAGTAGCGTCTCTGGCACCGAATATATCTACATATCAATTTCTATCGAAAGTTTAGACCATTTTGTTTACTTTCTTTGTTTTATTATTTGTTTATACGTAATTACAGTTAATGGCACAATTAATCGCAAACAGCACTATATAAATAACAGATGATTCAATAGTTTCATAGAAAAACAATATTAGTTATTACTGATTATTTTATTACACTTTCAGCCACGTCTTTATTATGATTTTATGTGGGTTTTTCGATCCGTTGCACAGCATTATGTATTTGTTTTATGATAAACTAGCGGCCCGCTCTGGTTTCGCACGAAAGTGTTTTGTTTTTTTTCTCAGGCAATTTTTTTAATTTTTCTCTACGTAAGAACCATTCTCGTACTTCAAGAAATATTATAAAAAAATAATTAGCGAAATCGGTTTAGCTGCTCTCGAGATTTGCGCTTAGCAACACATTAAGCGATTCATTTTTATATTATAGACTAGCGACCCGCCCCAGCTTCGCACGGGTGGACATTTTTTTAAACATTTTGGGATAAATAAAGATACTTTTGTATGAGAATATAGAAAAGTGTTTTCTTCTCAGGCAATTTTTTTAATTTTTCTCTACGTTAGCACCATCCTCGTAGTTCAAGAAATATTATAAAAAAGAATTAGCGAAATCGGTTCAGCTGCTCTCGAGATTTGCGCTTAACAACACATTTAGCGATTCATTTTTATATTATAGATGAACAGCGCCTCTTCTATTTACTCTATGTACTAAATTCTCTACTACATAAATGTGTAGGTACCTATCACATAGGCAGAGGGTAATTATGTAAATACACGGCAGTTAAGTTTATATATTTTTTTCTTACATCAATAACAACATAACATGGATAGCAGTTTGTATAGCCCCTGCACTATAATCATGTAATAAAGAATAACTTAAACTGAAAATTAATGAGCTCTAATAGAATTTGAGTGACAGCTAAGCCGGTAAAGATCTTGGTATGTAATTTTAACTGACTTGAAGGTCAAAGCAGACCGTCTAAAACACCATATGGTCATCATACAAACAAGGTACGTTAAACATCCGTGGGATATTTTTATACGACCAAGGAGGCAGGTAAGCGTGAATGCCATCGATAAGCCGAAAAATAAAGTATTTTCCGTATTTAGACAAAGTATTTGTCAAATTTCCTTTATCCGAACTCGACCGTTTGAACAAAAATCAAAGTGTGAAAAAATTCGGCAAATTGCTTTACGCCTAAACTATATCACAGTCTCATAAATTGGTTAAAAATTATTTCTTTTAAATTATAATTTTAAGCTAATTTGCTCAATAATATTAAAACTATATCTTTTAAAGAATAGTATAAGAAAATCTTTACAACGCATTCAGTACCTACCAAAGAAACTTTATTCAATTCGTTCTTCCAGTAATACATTCTTGTCGATTTAATTATGACACAACTGGATCGAGCAGAAGTTTAAGTATTCATACTATTGCGTTTCCATTCACCTTTTTCAATCCCTTTTACCCTAAGCTCAGCAGTGCGTGCCTTGTGTTTCCTTAGCACTGTATTTGCAATATTTATAGAACCATGTGCACTTATCACTGACCAACATCGTACAAAGTCAAAGTCAAAGTCAAAGTCAATAAACGTGCTTGTATTGTATTTTAACGCTAGAACAAACCTCGATTAAGACGCTATCCCCATGGAAACTAGCAAACATGAGACAACACAAAAAAATGTCTCAGCCGACGAATAGTTTTCAAACAGGCTTTACAATAGGCAACACAGAGAAGTGAAAACGTACCTCTCGCTGCATTGTTGTCTATCTAAATATTCATATACGGTATACTATGACCAAGGCTGACGTCCACGTCATTTATGTCAGAGCCATTTAATTGCCAAGTCAAATTCCTTGACCAATGAACAGGTTTACCTATATTATCCAATATTTGAATCTATTTATACATTTTCCAACAATTACAAATTAGACAAAGAAGAATACACGATTTTTGGGGGAAATAATTCCAAAAAGTAATTACTAAATCTTATTCTCTTTAGAAAGCTACAACAGGGACGGTTAACATAGGCTAATAGGATAATATATTATTTTTTAGTCATTCTGAAAATTTTAATATTTAAAGCGCCTTTGTAAATGTGAATGATGCAATACGTCATTTCCGTAGACGTTTGTTGTGAGACCGAATGAAACTTTTGATACCGAAGCAAGGCAAGGGCGGAGGTCTAGTTTTTTATACAACTAACATGCGGCCTGATGGCAATCAGTGTCATTTTCAAATATGTTTTATTCTCTAACCTTCAAGTATTTAAACGTCACTTACTGGGGCACGAAAGTCGCATGCTATCATAGAAATAGCATTAACAGAAATAACACTAACACACTAACTATTCAGACATTAACACCACAATTAAGCTAAAAACCGTATTATTTATTTATAATTATATAACATTTTTTACAATATTTAACAACAGTCGTCAATATACTCAAGGTCTGAATATTAATTAAATATTTTTATTTAATTTAGATTATAATAAAATAAATATGAATGTCATATTGTAAGAAAAATAATATAATACGCTAGTAAATATGCCAGCAAAACAATAAAAAGGACTAATAAGAAATTCTTTACTTTTTACATGAACGGCTAGTTACAGGAGACAGATTTTAAATTTTATTGCCTATGATGGCTGACAGCTTATCTGATAAGAAGATTAGAATATATTAGAATAGATTAAAAAATGTATGGGAACGACATAGGCTGACGCCAACATTATCGTTAGCTTATGTCAACCTCATACAATTTTTTTAATTTATTTTAATTTATTCTATCAGCGTTTATGCCACTTGCCTAGGCCCTATGACGTCATGGATCTCAATATAGCGCCAGAACTGCATTTGGTATCGTTTTATATTACCAGCCCGTTATTATCGTAAAGCAGAGCATTTTCTAACATATAGAGGTTTCTTTGCCAGAGATACTTAAATTAACAAAAACTTTTTATTGGTCATTAACTCGTTACGCTAAACTTAATATTATGTGCAATATTGGATAGTGGTAGGTTCAAGTTTGACAATTTAAAATGATTCAATATTTTTTGTTGACTAGCGACCCGCCCCGGCTTCGCACGGGTGCAATGCTGATACTTTATTTAGTAACAGCATTGCCCGTGCGAAGAAAAACAAATGCTGTGAACGCTGTACTCGTTTACACATTCTGTAGTAGGTATATTTAATTTTACTACAGAATGCCGGCCCTCTGCCGCTATATCCCTCCCTGCATTTTTAATCTGTAATATCTTTGATAATATTTATTTAAAATACATGCTCCAAAGGGCATTATTAATTTATATTAGATGCACAATGTATTTAAGGTACTTAATTTGATAAGGATAAATGCTGTATTGCTTAAAATCGCTTCGAAAATAAGCCATTATTTCTCATAAAATGTAAAGAATAAAAATGGTTATTGCGGGTTATCCCTTAGAGATAGACATATACTATCGAGGACTCTTTTGTAGACCTTTTTAAGGTGTACAATACTGTAGTACATTATTTTGATCTATCTTGTAGGGTTTATACATACATTGTATACAATGTAGTACATTACATTGACTTGATTGGTTTAGCCAGCGTTGTAATGTAAGCGCAAAAATTTTGTTTATTTACGACATCACATGAAAAACATCTAAATTTATCAATGTTTCTCTACTATATTATTCATGTTATATACATATGAATCACCTATTAAATTTATCTATTTAAAAAACCCGCATCAAAATCCGTTGCGTAGTTTTAAAGATCTAAGCATACATAGGGACAGACAGCGGGAACCGACTTTGTTTTATACTAAGTAGTGATGATTGGTGGTTAAGTATCTTAACCTTTCTAGTAATTAGTAGTTTAATTTAGTTTTCTTGCATAAGAAACTTCTCCTGACAATAACAAACACAAAAAAAAAGAATTAGAGAAATTGATCTAGCCGTTCACGCGTGATGCCCATGACCAAGGGAAATAGGGATTCACTTTTATATAATTATATAAGAGTAAGAGGATTTTAAATAATTTAGTAAACTCCATTATTTCTACTCTAGGATTGCCTGTACCATTAACGCAAAAGGATTTTATCTGAAATAATATTGCTATTAAATATATTTGGCATATCCGAACCTCGAATCGAATTTAGCACCTTAATGCGACAGTCGTACACTTAATCTCTGTGACAAAACAATAAAATGCACACTCTAAAATAAAGAAAACGTACAATATAAAAAGAAAAAGCAAGTCAAAATAGGTACCAATAAAGTGTAGGTACCTACTAACAAGTTATATGGAATGTAGATATCATTTTGTGTCAATTTCTGCGTGCCAATCAACCCATTCACCATGATATTTTATTTTAACACATGATCTGAAGAAAAACTTTATAATTTAGGTAATTTTACCGCACATGATACTCTTAAACGAGGCATAATGAATGGTACAAATTATAAAAGCAGTACAATATCAGACGATTGCATCATGTTGCATAATGTTGCACCGGATGCGGCTATGGAAAAACAACTTATCCCAGCTTGGAAATCTAGCTGCTTTAGGGTTATCATATAATGATTACGTTTACTTGCTAATTACAATAATTATGATTCAATTATAGAATCGACTTGCAGTCTAATTATGACATCTAATTATGTTTTTTCAAAAAAACTAGCCAAGAAACTTAAAATATATTAAGATTTTAAATCAGCTTAAAAAACAGAAATAGAAAAATAACGAAAAACTAATACGCATTGTATAGATAGAACAAGATACTGATGATCATATTTGGCAAATGAAGAAATGCAGTTCCTAAACTACTGGACCTGTAACGCTGCTGTTTTAATAAGCACCTAATGTGTTACAGAATATTTTGAAGTGCTTAAATTAATTTCTGGTAAAAAAGTTAGGCCACAGATAGTATTGGTTTCTGTTAGTGTATCAACAGATGGCTAAAGTGTAACTGGCCGTCACGGCAAATTTCAATACTCGACCTTCTTCTTTATTTCGTTCAGTAACAAGGACTTGCATGATTCACAAGTTTAATTGGAATTTTGATTCCAAATTGAACTAATGACGTCATAATTGAATCCATATACTCTGTGGTAAACTTACTAAAGATCAATCGGTTTAATTGCAAATATTATTAAACTATAAGCAATTTTATTCACCGATATACTCTTTCGTATTACATAAAATCTTACTGTTGTTTCGACTCATAAGAACACCGCACAAAAACTTTTAGGTACCTATACGAATTTGGTCACGACTTTCACTGATTAGAAACAGATAAGTTATATAGGTATTAGTAAAAACGACATATCTAGTGAAAGGAAAACGCTCTCGATAACGAAAATTGATGACAAGATTAGTGATATCCGATACAAAGAAGAGGGCCAATGACCACTTTGGTGCTCAAAGAAGTTAACAAGTTAAGAAGGCGATTAGTTAATATTGATTTATAGAACCGTGTATGTTTGACCATGCCGACAAAATGCAGAAAGACGTTTATTTCCTATAACTTTCATATATTTGCCTACATCTTCTAGTTCTCACGTTTAGATAGAGCCCTAAAGTAATTGCTTTCAAGAGTGATTCACTTCCACACAAAATTATATTATTTTGAGTGGAATTAAATCACACAATAACTTAAACAATGTAATATCAGTAATGTATGTTATGACTTAAAAGTACATATATCTCATAAGTTTGTTAACAATATTAGCTGATAAAAAGAAATATTTACGATCCTTCGAAAGCTCCCTTTGCTTTGCCCAATATGGGCTTGACCCAAACTCTACATTTAAGACTTTTAAGTCTATGTGCGCCAATTCTTATAAATCTAATTGCTACGAAATTTCTTACTTATAAATTTCGTTTCATTGTGAAACATCTTCATAACAAGTAATGAGTAAATGACCTGGTTACATAAGAAACCATTTAGAGTTTTTAATATGAAATATTTACTATAATAGTAATACTTTATTACAGACAATACCTAATAAAGCAAAACATTGTACAATATTTACTAGACAGAGTACATGTTTATTTGTGACGTTAAGTTGCGTGACAGCCCTGTGGACTACACTACGTAAGAGCAATAAGGCCATCTACAGCGAAACTTTCTTGTTTTGCAATTCTTGCAGTCACCAATAAGTTCCAATTGGTACGTATTTATGTAACAGCTCCTTTAACAAGCTTACGTTACGAAAATTAAATCCAATATAACATTTAAGAAAGGCTTGTTACTAACCTACTCAAGGAGCAATTGTACAACCCGTGACAATACAAAGCATACTTGTAACATTTTCTTAGCTATCATTGCAAGCAAAAAATTTAGATAAAATTATTGTATGTTTATCTATAGGAGAATGATGTGAGATCTACAATGACAATGTTATTCTTGGTTCGGATAACAGTTATGAGTTGACCAATTTGACTCTTATAAAATTTTAATGAGAGAAAAAGAACTTCGAGTTAATCGTTAAATTCTACAAAAGTATGAACAATAAAGCTGCGGCAGGCGAGTGAACGTTTCGCTAATGTGAGCGAGGTAAAATGAATGTTAAGTTATTGGAATGAGATCAGAATAGAGTGTGGTTAGAAGTTAGAATGCGAGCGCGGTCGCGGGGTCGTATCGTGATATCGTGCCAAGTCGCGCTTGCGACACTGCATTATGTATTGATATTTGCGCTGGACAAGATCTAGTGGAGTGATACGAGACCAACCTTGAGATCATCGGTGAGTGCGGGATCTGTGTTGTACGGGGCTCATTCCTCCCGGTAGATGCAAGCCGCCTTACCTCGCCGGCAGGCGAACAGCCGTTAGGCAACTCCGTGGAACTCGCCACACAGCGTAGACGGTAATACTTGTTAGCGATACACTTCCGTACTGTATAGCTAAAAACACACCATCACTTAGCACTGCACCTACACTCCAAGGGTCGGAGTTAACCGTTCGTTTAACGGGCACTCGTACGACAAATGAAGTAGCGACGACGCCGGTCGGTTGGACGTACGACCGAGATGTTGGTCGGACAATGACTGAACGCGAAGTCGTAGGCTTTGGCGCTCGCGCAGGTTGCGCACTCCCCTCAACCCGCGGCGCGGCTGTCCCTCGATGCGTCCCCTCCCCTCCCGCGCTGCACCTCGCACTGGAACGCATTCCCAGTGGCCGAGCTTTTGCCAGCCCTGCTCTATCTACACCGTATACTAAAGCTATAAGGGCGATAAAGCGAGCACCAAACCCGTTCGCCCACTATTGCAAAAAGACAGAGGCACCCATGTACCTCACTGCCAGAAAGGTCACCTATTAGAATATAAGGGTGGTATTTAACGTTCGTATTTTCGTTAAGCTAGATAGTAACGTAGATTATGAGACTGTTCATGATACAATTAAATTACCATTTCAAATATCTAAGAACTTAATATATCTATTACAATATTTTGTATTAGATACCTTTTTAGATCGTAAAACTTGTTACGGTCCCGATAACGGGCATCAATTGTTCGAAATGTAGATATCGCAGTGACCTCACATATATGTTAAAGAGATTCTATTACGGGGCACATTCCCGCTGGGTGTATGTAAGAAGTACAAAAAGTGTGGCTTCTGTGCGGCTATTAACATCCTCGTGGGCGCACAGGGCGCGCCGAGCCTCGTCGATGCGGGGCTCAATAAGCGTTCTTCGTTTTTTTCTCATCACCAATTACATCTATTTTTATAGGTCCATTGAAAAAACACAATCGCAGTAATGGTTCTACAATTCGATTGTCCGGAGAATACGCCTCAGGTGATGTTATTCAAAGGTATTCAATAAAAGCAAAATTGAATACAAAATAAAGCAGGCGTAGGTAATATGTCATTACACTAACACAAAAAGTTTAAACACCAGATGCGGCTTTTAGCCTCTAGGCGATATTCACTTTTATTTCAATAATAAATATTATCTAGGTATACACGCTATAGTTCTAGGATTCACTTCAACTGAACACGTCCGTTGGACAGAGGGCTCTTTCAAACAACATTTGGAAGTTTTTTATCATAATCACGTAGCTTGGCAGGTTAATTGGCGATCACAGTAGCGCATGACTAAAGTCTTATTACAAGACGCTGCTGTCAGTTCTGTGTTGAATGATTTACCTGCAATCATCTCTTGTGGTGGCTTGACCGTCATTATTGACCGATTGGCAAGTAAGGCATAATCTTGTATTCAGACCAACACACACAGGATTTGGAATCAAACGATTCGATACTTTAAATATTCGAGTTTTACACTTACATACCACCAGATATTCTTTATTATCGGCACAAGTGATTTTTTCAAATTTGGTTTCGAGATAATTAAAGGGGGAAGTTAAGAAGCCTCTCATATAGTTAGTACGTGCCCCCATGCAACTTGTTTGCTGCTATAACAGTGTCCACTACTTGAGGATCTCAATAACTGATTGCCGTCCGGCGAGATGTCGCCTAATTAGTAAACGGCAATCAGGGTCAATAAAACTCTTTTGTGCAAAACTCTTACCAAAATATAAAAACATTAGGTACTTTTATACCTCACAACAGCTTCGCTCAAAATTTTCTTGACACGTATTGAATCTCATTTTATAAGTAACTAAATAACTGTACGTAATAACATTATTTGATGCTCGTATGTATTATTACTCTAGTTTGTGTGTGTATGAATATTTTGTACCAATTGTAACAGTACATGTTATTATAGCGATAGACAGTGGAAGTAGTGACCGTGACGTACGCCCTTAACATTCATAAGATCCCAGCCGCGGTTGAGAATGTATACGTTGATGTAATATAATTATTATATATAAATAATTGCTGCATAAAGAAGTCACGCTTATTTTAATCAGTTTATAAAAAAAACCATGCGACACTAGTTATACGTACACCGTTGTCATACTACTTCTAATCTACATTTTCATTTATTTTATGAGTATCCACACTTTGATAAAAATGATGGTCATGGTAAACCGTATTGTAATACATTCACACTGACCCATATAATAGACATCAACGCGCGCTGTTCCAGAACGCATTTTTTGAAACGTGTTTAAACTAAAATTGGATCTTCAAAAAGCCTACACTGATGTCAGATTTTCCGTGAATACTAGAAATAATAATTGTTCATAATATGAAGTATGGGTAAACATTGTTTCATGTAACCACATTGTTTGTTATGTCGTGCTAATATTCTATCCATATGAAAGATCTACATTGTGTTTTGAACAATATAGCACTCTAGGAGTACTTAGTTTTATGTTCACCTTGTTACTATGTCCACAGCTCTTAAATTTTACAAAGCGTGTTGACATACAATAGAACAGGTCTTAAACCTACAGATTCTTCTGTGTATGACTTCACTATACGACTATACGATATGTCAAGGTGCAATACTATGCAGGTTAGTCAAAGTTATGTCAGTAAATAAACGATAATCTTTGAAATTATCTTATATCACATCTATTTTATAATTATTTCTAACTTCTCTATTTATTTTATTGCGGGATACAAGACAATAGGTTTAGGAGTCTCCGGGACTCCCGAGTGTCGTAACTCGGTGTTCACAAAGGCTCTTCGCTATAAATTTTAGTTTACAGAAGTGATTGATATGTGGGTGGAATTGTCTCTTAAAATTAATTCTTCATCAAAGGGAAGAGAGATTTCCATACTTATTATGCTAATGAATGTAGTCAGTCGTCTGCTCTGATTTGAGCAAGTTATTCTCTCTAAATTCTATAACTATATTTTGACAATTTCCTAACGATTTAAAACACTTTAATTGGTTGAATAATGACGTCACCTTATACTATAAAACTCTTTATAATAATTTATTAGCTTTATATCTAAAATGGCACATTACCGACTATTTATTCCGATTATGTATGATGGACATATCGTTGACCCCTTCGGTTGTGTGTGGGCCGGGCGGACCATAAACCCTGTTTGGTATATTAGCAACTTTATAACAAGAATTATTGCACGCAAAACTAAATTAGTAAATTGATTTTTACTGAATATAGATGTTACTAATTATTTTGAAATAAAGCACATATTTCAAATCTTTTTAAGAGTAAATTTTTATAAAGATTGAAGTGAAGATATCTATACTTATGACGTGTAGGAAGAATAATAGTTGTCGAAAAAAACATAATTGTTCTTTTTCCAATTATCTCTAAAGCAAAAACACTCGTATCTCTTTATCGCAAGGATGACCCATCAAATGTTAAAGGCCTTATAGAGGAAATTTAGTAATCATTTATAGATCTTTTGGATGATTCACTAGGAATGTAGTCCTTTTGATTTATATCTTTAAAGTTATGTTAATATATTATTAGGTTTGGAAATGTGCGTGAAAAAATTCTACCATGATTTGCATTCAACAGATGAGAGTAGGGTGAGAATTTTCAAGTCTAGATATGTATGTCCAAATAGTTGGCAATAAGTGAAACGGTTTTGCTGGTTTTAATATATGAGATTGCCTCTGCGAATCCGTAATATATACAATACATGGACTGCGAAGTGATATTGGGTTTTCTATCAATTTCTCAGTATTAGCCCATAGTCTCAAATTGTGCCTAGTACATGAGAACCAATATACCAATATAGCTGGATAAACACGAGTATTATACACCACTGCCAACTCTTTCGGTAAAAAGGGAGGAACTTTGTTATGCTACGTTATTTGATATGTCGTTACATTTATGTTAATAATGCGAGTGGTGATAAATTTAATATATAAGCTATAAATTGTGACAAACAAACTATAAACTAGCAAATATAGGATTAAATTGTAATTTTAGACAACATTTGGAGGTGTGAAGTGTCTTGTTGTGAAAATGCCAAGTTTTTTGATATCATATAAAAAAGTGTTAAAGGCCAGTTCACAAAATATACTACATCACAGGATTGTAACGCTTGCAAGTCTATCAATAAGGTTCATATTCGCTGTCGTTAAAAAATTGCGAAATTGAGAACAATTTAGTAAATTTTTTATGGTGACATTTAGGTTTTTTTACCGAGTTACTAAAACATTTTTTAATTTTCTGTTCGGTATTGTATTTCTTTGTTTTTGTTTCAATCTACAGTATTTTATGTGTAGACGAATACTAATTAACCTCTTTACACTGGAAGCTCCAACATACATCTTCTTGTCAACTTCGTAAACGCACGTAGCCTTAATTAGTTAAATATATCGATACTATTTTTGAACAATTATTGAAAATATTTAATATTGATATCATGTGGCACATGACTATTATGATTTAAAATAGGGAAAATTGTAACTGATGGGATTCGTCATCATAATCAACTGCAAGACGGCGCTGCTAAACCCAAATTTCCTCTATTTCAAAAGAGGTCGATAATACCAGAGTTTTAAAGGAAAAGTTAAAGAGCAACTGCCAAAGAAAAGTATTAGTTTGATATTTGAAATTTTTGTAGTCGATGATGTTACCTTTATTATAGTAATTGTTTTAAATTGACTATTGTTACTAATTAGTAACAATCGTCAAATTTTTTTACACTAAAACGTAATATTATTTAAAAAAAATATAACTATCTTTATTTAACTCACAGTACTACTGGAAAAAAAATACCAGTAGTTCTGCCAACAGAGCTACTAAACATATGGGAATAGAATATTATACCTGCGCTTTCGCTCGTATGGTCAAAGGGGAAGCAACTATATAGCAGTGCCATCTGGTTTATTCATGAAAAAGAAATTACGTATAATTTTATTGCATGTAAGTGACGTGTTTTCCCGTGGGAATGAAATACGAGAAAGTGACAGTCCAAATTATATTATAACTAGCTGACCCGGCGAACTTCGTTCCGCCTAACAGTCGATCAACATTACTTTATTTTTTTTAAATAAAATATTTTTTAACCTAAGTTACTCCCTATTACATCAGCTACCTGCCAATAAAAGTCCCGTCAAAATCGGTCCAGCCATTTCAGAGATTAGCCGGAACAAACAGACAGACAGACAGACAAAAATTGTAAAAAATAAAATGTAGTAAAAAACGGTTATTTCAATATTACAAACAGACACTCCAACTTTATTATATGTATAGATATAGATTATGTTTGTTAAACTATGTGGAAAAAAAACACTAATGAAATACACACATAACAGAAATTCTTTAGAAAACGTAGTTATTTTTTCGATGAACACTAACACTCTAGCCCGAAGACCTTTCTGCCCCAATGGTTATCAGTTCTACTAGCTGTCCCGGCCATTGCCACTTTTGGCAATAATGATAAAACTTTGGTAATTAATGAACAAATTTAATGTACACATTTTAACTTAAGATTTATTTATACAACTAATAACTAAAATATATTTATAAACTTAATAACAAAAAAGAACGAGGAAACCAAACAGGGATATAAAAACCGAAAACCCGATTCAATAGACGTCATAAAGTAAGTTAAGTAAGTTTTGTTATGTAGATTTGACATTTTAATATTGTAGTGGCAACCTAAAACATTCTAATATTCAACGCTATAGTGCCTTATTTATTTACTTTTTCTTTATCAGGACAATTTTGCCCACATGTATATCGCTGTAACTCCTGTAGGCCTGGATTAACAGTGAAGAACCCTTAAGAAGACTGAGCTTAGACACTCGAGTCCCGGGCAAGATTGTTTACTTATTACATTAGCTGTTATCATCCTAATGCTGGGCAAAAGACTTATCCACTGTTCTTCGGGTCCTTCTACACGTCTCTGCACAAGACTATCTGTGACAAATCCTTTATTCCTATTCAACTCATTCCGCTATTTGTTTCTGGGTCCTCAAAGCCTTTAGTCATTATAATAATTTTATTATATTGTTTAAAATACCTACTTTTTTAATAAATTATATAAAATCGGCCAAACAAAAGGTCATCGTTTTATATATTATAAAACAAGTTAAGAGATGACAAAAATCCGCGTATAGTCTAGAAAATCCGGTTGTATGAGTTGAATGTACACAGCTTGAAATGCCTAAACATATTATTAAATTTATAACTGGCAGTCGCCGAATTCACATTCGGAACATGTTGTAAAAATAGAAATGCAATATAACAATAGGTATACTCGTAACTTAACGAGATGCAGAAATTTTTATACATAACATATTTTTAAGGTAGGTATGATATTATCTTGTTTGCTATTTTTCTTTTGCTTTTTGAATTTATGAGAATGACATTTTGATAAGCTTGTTTTTGCACACCAGAAATGGTAGTGTACGGATGGTCAAATGTATTTAAATTATAACATTTTCATGTAACCTGTATTACGCAAATAAATGCTTTGATTTGATTTGCTTTGATTTGTTTGGTGGCGTGTGATAGTGACGTCTCCATCCCGTTCACGTCCCATCCAAGGAATATTTTATTTAGAGAATATTTTTTTATCTCGATACGTATGCAGTGACCTTAAAACTACGCTTTAACAAAACATATATGGCTTATCTACTACTACTATTAAAAAAAAAGAGTGATCTATGAGTTTCTTGTTAGTTCTTGTCATGGCTTTACCTACTCAGCGAACTGGCTGTAGGTTATTTGGCTGACATTTTGTTTTTATCTTTTTGACGTTCACAAGTTAATAATTCTGTAGAAGGTCTCTTTGTCGTTAGCATATGTCAATCCCATACATTTTTTAAAGAACACCCGAAGTAGATTTCGTATGGCGTCAAAATTACATTTTCATCCTTAAGCATCTCTCATCTCTCTGGAGACCTTTCTTTATCAATAGGTAGATAAACAAAACCTGAAAACAGTTCCGACTGGCACCGACTCCAAAAATAACTGCTTATAAATTGTAAATAGTATAGTATTATACATATAAATATCAATATTTTCGTTAATTCCTCTTTAATGTTCTTTGCTTTAAAGTAATTAAAATATTTTTTTCTGCTTTTTAGTTTAAGATTGTACATGTTGTGTACGTACACGTCACAAAATACATCGACGTGTTGCTTTACACCTCTTTACTACTTGCATACGTTTTTATAAAACATATATTTTTAAGGGCAATAAACAAGAAGTTAAATAATAGGTATACTTACGTCATTCTGCTTTCACATTGATCGTGATTTCTCTGCATCAAATAAATAAGTAGGTAAGTAAATAGAAAGATAAATATATTAACATTATCCTTATATTATTATAATTATTCTTAGAATCGTAGAGATAGCAAATAACTATTATAACCTATAGACTTACATTTAGCGTTTTCATTTAAATATAAATTTAGTTAAGCTATGGCATTAAGTAACAATATTATGAAATTCAACAGAAATTTAAAAAAAATTGGAACAATACGAGTAGGTATTAGCCGTAAATGCCCACGCTTTTAACAACTCAAATAGCACTTTACTTTGGAAAGTTGATTGTTTAATATGTTGATCAATCTTCGGGAAATAAATTTGCCGCCTATAAAACCTTCAAGCCGCGATTTAACATTTTAAAAATGGCTATACGAGTAAGATTTAATAATACATTTGGTTTGTCCTAGAAAATCCGTTACCCGCACCCGCTCGGGCAAGGCTATGTTATGTCGGACTCTCCGACCGCACTCTAAACGAGGCTCCCATATCGATTAAAACCCACGGTGTTCCTCCAGACGGCTGGAGTGAAGGGGTTACGGAAGACGCTCGCGCACTCATCCGCAACCCCAACGGGCCATGGCCCGCTCAACAAGCGCGAGCGGACCTCGTCTGATTTGGGGAGCCTAGCCCCCATTCCTCCATAGAGAGCCTGCCGTGCGCCGCCATCTCAGGCCTGTGCCGTGCAGGCTACCTCACAGGGTGGCTGGAGATCCCGGGGTACCCCACGGCGACAGCGGTGGTCAGCTCTCTCGCCCACTCGGGCGCCTGCTTGACGAGCATCACCTCCTCGTAGAAGAAGACAACTCCTGCCCAAGACCTTCCGCTGCGGATTATAGACAGAACCACAGCTGTCAGTGAGAGTTTGGCCGTCGCACCCGTGACCGGTGAGTACCTGTGTCAGCCGGAACGTGAGGACTCCGTGGCGCCTCTCCAGTCACTGCTCGAGCACGGGACTTACCGCCACCACCGTAGCGTGCCCTAGCTTTAGAATATATAATACTTTAGAGGTGAACACGTTAACTCACCGGTGACAATGTAAAATATTGTTCTCAGAAAGTTTATTTCTTAGAGTAAATACTCCATCGCTTATAGTCATAATAGAACATTAGTGTAATTTGAATCACTTAAAGCCTTTTTTTTTTTTTTTTTTTTTTTCGTGGGAAACTCATTACGAGTACGCACCCGCCTGGGCGAGGCGGGGGTTATGTCGGACTCTCCGGCCGCAACGAGACAGCGACCGGCATACCGACTAAAACCCACGGTGTTCCTCCAGACGGCCAGAGTGCCGGGGTCACGGGAGACGCTCGCGCATTCATCCGCGACCCCGACGGGCCACGGCCCGCTCAACGTGAGCGGGCCCCGTCTGATTTGGGGGGCCTAGCCCCCCTTCCTCCATCGAGAGGCGTTCGTGGAACACGTACGCCGCCTTCTCGGGCCTGTGCTGTTCGAGCGGCGATTGCCCAATCGCCGCCCGCAGGCATCCTCCTACGGTGGCTGGAGATCCCGGAGCGCCCCACGGCGACGTCCGGGGCGGACGCGACGGGCGGGGAGCAAGGTGGTCAGCTCCCTCTCCCGCTCGGCCGCCTCCTTGGCGAGCATTACCTGCTCGCAAAAGGAGGCGACCCCCTCCCAAGCCCTCTCGCTGCGGACCATGGACAGAACCACGGCCGGCAGCGAGAGTCGGGCCGTCGCGAGCGCCGCAACTAGGTCGCGGCGCTGGTCCGCCCACGCTGGACACTCCACGAGCGTGTGGAGCGCCGTGTCGCGCGGGCAGACCCCGCAATGATCACTTAAAGCCTACTTTATTATTATCTATCTTACCCCAAGGTAGACAGGTTGACAATGGCGCAAGTATTAAATAAAACCATCTGTTCATTATATTTTAATGAAGTAATTAAAATAAATAATATAAAATAAGTGGAATATTTCCACCTGATTGGTTAGAAAATTAGCCATGACTCGCCGAATGTTACACACTAATATTAAAGCAAAGCAAAGAATCCTAATAATATTTTTAAATGCGATGACATGCGACGAATGTGTGTGTGGGTGGGTGTGTGTGTGTGTGTGTGTGTGTGTGTGTGTGTGTGTGTGTGTGTGTGTGTGTGTGTATGTTTGTTACCACTCAGCGCCTAAACGGCGCTCGATTTCGATGAAACATGGTATGTATCTACATACCATGTTTCATCAAAATCGACAAGGTTTATAATATGGCAGCAAGGCGTAAACAGCACCTACAGTGAAAGAAGTGCTCTCTCTATACATTGTTTGAAGAAGGGCATTCATCCGCAACGTTCACGAACGTGGGAGAAATGAACTGTGACCATTTCCAGTTTCACGATGTTTCCTGTGGAGTTGTTTATACTTCTCCGGTAATACACTCACCTATGTTCATAGCACGAACTTGAAGATCACTATCGTATTATCGCTTTTAGAATCCATTGACAATAGCGGATCTTTTGGACGTATCTAGCCGGATATATCGAAGCATAAGAGACACCATTAAAAATAATAAAAACTACATAAATGGACTTTGAGCAACAGGTTTAAACTATTCGAGATATGATATAATTAGATAGATAAGTTTATTACTTTATTCGCAGTATTTAGTTTATTTACCGGTAGCCAAACATCGCAAAAAACATGACACATATGAATACTAGTTACGTGTTTAACTTTATAATTTATAATTCGAAATTTTTAGGTGATTGCTATTGACGTACTTTTTATCTTTAATTTTGTATTATAAAACAATATATTAACTAACATTTCACAAAGTTTATAATAACGTTGATAATAGTATAAATAAAATGTTGTACCAGTAAGCCGATAGCCTAGAGTATTAGTACATTGCCGTGGTGTGCTTGCATTAAGTAAGGGTTCTATCAGACATAAAGCAGTCACAACACAACGAACGTGAAACTGAAAACTGTATTGGACGCGGAAAGCTTGAACGCATAACCGCTCTCTGTCTGATAAAACCCTAAGCTATTTACACAATTATAAATCTTTAAAATGTTTAAATGTAGGTATGTCTAGTTGTAACTGTCAAAAACTAAAACAATGAAATATTTTGACAATACGAGCACAATAATATCAATCTGATAAATGAAATCATTGAATAGTTAAAAGTCTATCCATTGAGCTTAGTACCTCAATTTAAACTGTCCTGATAAGAGTACATACCTATTAATTATCTTGTAAATAAGCATAGTGTTTGACTTTAACAAACTAGGTATTCTATTATTGAGCTACGTCCTTATTGTCTATGTATAATGATTACTGTAATTACACTAATCACCGTACGAGGTTGTGGTTTCAAATCGGTTCTGATTATACGATTTTGTGAAAACATTTTGAAAGGTAACTAATTGTTTTTTAATTTCTCTTAGACATTATTAATGTAAAGAAAAACAGTATGAGAAAATAAACATCAGAACAAATATAGCGCTATAGATCTTTAAAATCTAAGCCCTGAGTCACAACCATAAAATGAGAATAAATTTACTAAAGGTTAAACCACGACTATATCAAATTTTATAATTTTATGATTGATATATGTGTGGATACTATATAATATAGGTATATATATAACGTATACGGATAATTTAATCGGAATGTCTCGAGAATACGCCACTGTCATTCCAGCCATCGAGTGAACTATAATTTCCTGTTGGATTGCTGCAATCAAGTTGATTGTTCCAAACCTTAATTGACTTCTAGTTATTAAAAGAAATACCTTTACTGCTGGGCTATAAACTTGGACATCAGTCTATATGGTACTGTACTCGTACGTTCTGTAAACTAACGCAGCAAAAGCGATACATCGTAAGTACACGTACTACCTCGAGATGCCGAGACATACTTTTATAACGGTATACTGAGGCAAATATCGAATTAATCTAAAAAATCCTACTTTAAAAAAAATTGTTAATAGAAAAAGTGAGAACTTTTTTATATGTTAGTCTCACAAATTAAATATTAAGTATGTATCTTTGTCTTATCTTAATAGGCCAAAGAGTTTCGACTTTGGCATATTTTGTGCTATATTTTTGTTATACCTAGTCTAGTTTTCCTCACGACCTTTTCCTTCACCATATAAATATGTATTTATGTATAACTTTATAATTTTTAACACTGTAGCAATCAGTCAATCAATCATTATGCTTCATTAAGAATTTGTAAAATTAAAAAGTTTCGATGTAAATAGCTTCTACGAGTATAATGACGAGTTCATGATTAGATCCGGTTGTTCACAGTACACCGTTCTTTTATCTAATTCCCAAAGGCTTGAATATTGTAGACATTTTCTATGGCGTGGCACCGGCGGCGTGCGGCGTGAGGCGTAGCGGTGACCGGATAACGGTCGCTGAGGTACTCACACTCGCAGGGCAGACGCCGTCTTCCAGCTACATATTTACACCGAAACTCGACAATAGTTGGTATACAAGTCATTATCATAACTCGAGTCAGTGTCACGGTCGGCTCACCATCGCAATCGTGGTCCACCATCGCACAAGGGCAGCAACTACGTGCTCGAGTCCATCACACACGTAACGTTATGCCATGTCATTCGTAATATACCGCAATCATATCATTTGCTGATATAACTGCTCATTTGCTTTGTAGCTGTTTTTACAAAGCGAACTTTTAAATAACAAGATATAGTTAAGGCCATATGAATTTTAATTTAACTCTAATGCAACCGTTTTTGCATGTTATTTTATGATTTGGCGGAAACAAATTATTATAATGAATTACTTTATGAATCCAATTTGATAGTAGCTTTAATTATATATTTACAGTACTTCACCTGCGCAGCTATAAATGTAATTTGTTGGTAAAATTTATTTGCACGAAAGGTTGTCTCCTTGATACAGATAAATAAATATTGTTCAAGCTAAAACAACTTTTACTACGTCTGATTAAGTTGCCATATATGTAGCGAGGGGTTCTTTAAAACATTTGGCACATGTGTTGTGGGTGTGATTTCGCCAGACGAATACAGCTTTCTCCGTGTGTTGTAATACCGTCGAGCGTCCAACTCCTGCGCAGCCGCGTCTGCGCCAATAAGCCGCCTGCGCGCCGCTCTACGTGACATTTATCAAAATTTACATTCAAATATCAAGGCAGTCGACTTCTAATGTTGGACGTCTTTAAATTCAAAGAACCGGATAATTCTGTATATGTAGAAAATGCTAATAATTCTCTGATTCATTTTAACCTACAGAGGTCTGTACCAAATAGGAAACTTGTATATGAGTCTAGTTGATTAAACCAATTCGAAAACTTTGAAAATGGTAAAATGTGAGAAATATGAGTCAACATCAATTTATACCTAAAACGAATACTAATAATAACTGGTTAAGAGTTAATTTATTCAGCTAAATAAAGTAAAAGCCGTAAAAGTAATCGTAATAATAAGTCAAATGGTTAATTATACTTCATCAATAGATTAAAAAATAATGAAAGAGGATTGAAAATTGAATTATTGGATACAATTTGTATCTAAATTGTTGTTTGATGTTTATAGCAGTGTGAATTCATCGACATAGGCAGTTTTCACTGCATCTTATTTCTTTATACATGACAGAGCAAACTAAATCCGACAAAAGTAAATGTAAATCACCATTGGCGAATTGGTATATAATTGATACTTGTGGAGACTTTCTAGATTTAAGAACACTGCAAAACTTATTTATATTATTATACATTATTTAAAAGCGAAAGGATCACACACAACATATTACTTGACAGATGAAGCGTCAATTTGGCAAGTAAGTAGTTTATAGCTATATATAATACTAGCTTGCCGCGGCGCGGTTTCACTCGCATCTTTGCTTACGGCTTTGCTCCCGCCGCTAGTAGCGTGATGTTACATAGCCTATACCCTGCGTCGAGAACTTAGCTATCATATGCAAAAATAATTTTTCAAAACCGACTTGTAGTTTCAGAGATTAGCGCGTTCAAACAAACAAACATTCAAACTCTTCCACTGTATATAATAGTATAGAATAGCTTTCCGCGGCGCGATTTCACTCGCGCTAAGTGATCATCTATGATTACTGCTCTGCTTCCGTCGCTCGTACCTTTCTCAAGAGCTCTCAAACGTAAAAAGAATTTTCAAAATCGGTTTAATAGATTCAGAAATTACCTCCTCAACCTCACAAGCTCACAAACTTTACCTTTTTTATATTATTAAAAGTAAGTATAGAGTATATAGATGCAGGTTTCTATTCCTTTTGCAGTATAGTACACGCCCTTAATGTGACTGACTTTAAACATGACCAACATTTAACCGGTACAATGTAAGTACCTAAATTGTCAAAATAAACATTTAAATATCACGCAGAATATTTGTCTGTATTGGAAACCAAACTCATGACAATCTATATATATATATATATATCTATATATATAATCCCTATCGATCCATCCCACTTTGGAGGGGCCTCTTTCACAATATAGTTAAAGTTAAAATTATTACCTTTTAATGGAGATTATAGCATGTTTTCCGAATGTCTGTATTAGACAGCTATAACTCATAATCGAGTCAGCTATTGAGTCATACGTTTGTTTGTCGCCTTTACTGGTTTAAAATAATCATTAATATTTTAATTAACATGTTTTCTCCTTGAAAAGTAATATTTGTCATATTTGTGTTAACATTTGGATTTCTGAGACTTATATAAGGCAAATTAATCATTAAAAACATAGGATTCTGTATTTACTTATGTCGCTTTATTCAATATCAGCGAATGTATTTTCTTGCAATTTTTATCGCGGGGCTTTTAAACATAACGTAAAAAAGCGTTTTATAAAACCATTACAGCGAAGACCACCGAGTCCACCACGCCATCAGACGGAAATGGTTGCATGTGGGATGATGTCCAGCACTCCTGGACACTGACCGTTTATAAACAGGCAGTAGAGTCATTTGGAAAACTAATATATAAAAAAAAACATTTATATTTACACAGTTCAAGGATATAATTTATGTTCTTTATCTCAATCACCAACAAATGAGATGGCATTAAACTAGCATTGCAAGACTTACACAATGTAAGATGACTATTAATGTGTCATTAATGCTCAGTTCTGTCGAAGTCTAATGGCGTTACGCCAAAGAAACAAATTGAAACTACGAGGTACGCATATTAAGAAGCGCAAGTACCTACTGCTCAAAAAGATTTACTGCTTATATTAACAAACTATTGAATAATCTCTACGCTTAACAAAACTAATAGTACAAGGGTCACTATATCGGTCTGAGCACCGACAGCATTATTCAATAGTCGCCTAAACGAGTAAGCAAAGTAAAACTATCAATAGTAACAGACAGGCTTAAAACGCACCTGATAGTAAACGGGTAACCGGCACTCACATACCTAGGAAACCATACAGACAGTTAGCTGTGCTTCTGATGTCTCCGCTTAACGCTTAGTAAGAGGCGCCACGAGTACTATGTAAAAAATAATTTGCAGCTCGAGATCCATTCTATTTATCAGTACAGCTGCAGGCCTCTTAATGCAGACACACATTACTAGTAAGTATGCTCTAGATATAAATAGTATAAGATTTTCTTCTATACCTATAAATCTGTACTATAATATAAAGCGAAAGAGTTTGTTTGTTTGTTTGAATCTTTGGAACTACCAATCGGATTTGAAAAATTCGTATGATAGCCTAGTTGTCGAGGAAGGTTATCGGCTGTGTAATATCACGCTACTGGCGACGGGAGCAGAGCAGTAGAACAGTGTAATATATTATAGCCAGTCTCTGGCTGCGAAGCTTGTAGAATTAAAGCTTGGTATCTAGTGTTCTGCTTAAATTTTAGCAATAAGCAAATATACTTCCTACATAGAAATAAATAATTCTTTCTTTATATATTCGAATTTGCTAACAGATCCTTAACATCTTGGTCCATATTAATTAACCCTACGGCAAATAAATACGTGTTGGTATTTTATGCAAATTTTAGATGCAATTTCCATATTATGCAAACCTTAGACGTGTAATCAGGCAGCACTCAGATAGGTAATCTTGAGATTTATTTATGTGCATAACATTTTGTATCCAGGAATAAGCGATTGAGAATATAATTACAAGCTTCTTACATATAAAAAATATTCTTAAATAAAAAAACCGCCTTCAAACAGGAAGGAAAATAAAAGTAAAAAGTAAATTCACTTAGCACAATGTAATTCGTATTTTGATTTAGTTAATCAGAAATTATTAAATAAATATTTTATAATTTTGAAATCGGTGCCAAGTAAAACAATAAAATTTGCTATTGTTGTAAGGTTCTTGTAGAATTTTATGTTTAGTTCATATTATAACGTGTGGACCTCTGTCAACATTTAAGACTCTTCCATTAAGTTAATTTGAATATACACATAAATACGTTGAATCTATATGTATAAGCATATAATTATGTTATCAGCAAGGTTGGTATGTCAATCAGTTAGTTTCTGCCTCATATGTATAACTAGCTTTTAGCGGTTTCACCCGCGTCTTTGCTGACTGTTCTGCTCCCGTCGCCAGTAGTGTGATGTTACATTCCTCGAGAACTAGGCTATCATACGCAAAAAGATCAGCTAGACTTCTCAAATCCGACGTGTAGTTCCAGAGATTAGCGCGTTCAAACAAACAAACAAACTCTTCAGCCTTATATAATAGAATAGATATTATCGGTAACTGTATAAACCGGTGGGTCTTGTACCTACCGATATAACGTTAAGGTTAACATATTCGATTTTATACATGTATGATTTTACATAGACATTTACATAAAGAGTATGTTTTAATAAGCCTCGCTTCAGGGGACTCCTCTTACTACGTTTGAAGAGACATGCCTGATAATTTTTTACTTCTAATTTACTTCTAGAGACAAAAGTTGACGAAAAAGTCGATCCACCTTAATTATCACAGGTACACTATAGTCATTCAAGTCGGTACTAAATGTAGAGCTGATAAAGTATATAATAGCGATTGCCATAAAGTGCTTGTAACAACCATTAATTGAATCATCATATTAGCCAAAAGACGTCCACTGCTGGACATATGCCTCCTATAATTGAATAGAAAGAAAGAAATAAAATAATATATTTAGCTCGCAAACAACAACAAAACAACACAATAGCAAGTTAATTAATTAGGTTAGAAACAAAAATGGTCTTAGCTTAGCTTTTTGCTACCTCTTCATTGAATATGTTATTTTGCTAAAACCAACTACTTACAGTGATGAACACGGACAGTAAACTATCAGTATAATTCTTTGTACCAGACACTTTAGTAAATAAGTAAACAATTTTGTCACCGTAAAAGTATCGAATACATAAAACACTGCTGAATTGAAAAAGATCTTCTTAAATTACTGTTCAAAAAACCACTGCAGACCATCCATACTAATATTATAAATGCAAAAGTAACTCTGTCTGTCTGTTACGTTTTCACGCCTAAGCCACTGAACCGCTTGTGATGAATTTTGGGTATAGAGATAGAATAGACCTTGGGGAACAACATAGACTTCGCTCACGCGAAAAATGGCTTGAAAGGGTTGAAATAGGAGATGAAAGTTTGTATAAAAAATGCGATATAACATTCACGCGGGTGGAGTTGCGGGTAACAGCTAGTAAATTATACTTCTTTATTTTACTTTCCGGACAGGTTACACCAATCGTTGTCACACGGTAACTGGTAAAAAATGTTTGTTATGACAACGGTAATCTTAGTACGATGGGAGAAAACTGTTTAAGACGGATAAACAAACAAGCTTTCTATTGAATTAAAACCGTAAAAATAGACAATTTTGACATACCATTTATGAACAGTAATAAAGTTTTGAATTTGTTAATTAAGTTAGTACGTAAGACTCTATTGTGACGTAAGGACATAATGAGAATACTTATTATGTTATGCTTCAATTTATTTTCTATACTTTTTTATTACGACATTAAGATTTTTACTTTTTGTTTGAGCTTGTCTGTTGACAATTATGTTATCTCTCGTAATATTAGATACTTGTTTAATTTTCTATTGGGAATCATAATTAAGTCAAATTAGATGTAGTACATATAATAATACCTACTTAATGTTACCCATCACCGTGAGTCTACTCCGCTCGTGGATAAGAGAATGGGCCCGAGAACAACACCGGATGCAGTGGGCAAGTTCTAACGACTGTAGACAGTCAAAAGAAGCTCTGCCACAACCATCGCCAAAGCTAAGTACACACTTAATCAACCTAAGAAGGGATGACCTGCGCATAAAGGTGGGCACTATCACAAGCCACTGCCCTCTTATTAAACACCTATATGTTTTAGGCATTACCGACAGTCTTCTGTGCAGACCATGCATAGAGCACGACGAAACCGTCGCCCACGTAGTCCTGGAATGCGAGGGAGTGATGACACATTGGGCACAAATCCTCTGTAGTCCAAGGTCTCTCCGCAAAGCCTGCAAAGATCCCAGGAAGCTTCTGCGCTTCGGGGCGGAGTTGGGCTGAATAAAATAATCCAGCCAAACCGGACGCAACAAAGGACCAAGAGGTTTAAATGCGGACAAAGAGCCCACAAACAAGTAACAAGTACCTACATAATGTAGGTTATTTGGTGCTTCAGTTTGTAAAGGTGTCACACCATATACCTCTAATCAAAGGTAAGATTGTCAGACCAGGTTCAAGGTTCAATTTGATTTTGACTTTAAACACAAGCATAAATGATCGACATATGGAACAAAAACAATATGTGTGACTACAACTTCTTACTCGTGTCGGTTGCTGCTTTGTATACATAATTTAGTATATTTGTAAGAAGGACATACAAGGTTTATTCCTGAATTGCCTATTGTGAAAAAATATAACTATTTCAGTTTTACCAACCCTTTGTCCAGTGGTGAGGGCACCCGCTTTGTAAACAAGAGGGGTAAATAATCCGGGCAAGTAGCAATGTGGTTTTTCAAATCACATGTACTTTTTAAGTTTTTCTAGAAATTTCTGACTGATGAATTATACCACTTTGCCCCACCAAGCTGCCTCACTGGTGGCGCAAGCGGTAAAGATTTAGTTAAACAATATGAGGAATGTCATTGGTTCTCATCAATTCTTCTCTTTTTTTAAAAAAGACAATGACTCTTGTTTCAACACGATTTCTTATATTATAGAGGGTTATAATCATTAAAATGAAGCTTATAAAGACAATAAATACAATCATTATGAATAACACAAAATTTTGTTTTATGAAGGACTTTAATCTGCATAATGTAACATTATGACATAAATCATTAAACTTTCTTCGGAGTCATAAATTAATAACATTGTGTAATAAACTTGAGTGTTATGCATCTTAGATTAAGTTTTACACACAATACAAATTTCTTTTTGAACCACATCGAATGTTTGTTCGTTATTCTCATATACATAGGTATTATCTTTACAACGTTCATCTCAACACATATTACCAAAACTTTTTAGTGTGAGAGGCTATAAAATCTTATGATATTGCAGAAATTATTAAGATGTTGTGTAATACAATATTGAGGACCGTGGGCAGAGTCCTCGGCGCCCGCGTAGGCCGCAGCGAATGGCAGGCAAGTGGCAATCACCTGGCGACACCTAAAACTTACGTCCGTGTGGGCGTGCGCCCGTAATGGAAAGCCTTGACAAACAACTCGTCATCAACACAACGCCCGATACTGTTACTTCACTATGTCATTACATATATGAGTAACTTATTTGATATACGATCATTCATAAATATTGTCACATGATTCAAATGCCGTTCGAGGTTCGCCCCAGTCCGAAGTCTGAAGATTTAAAGAGTCGCCGCGCATACTTTTTATATCATGCGGAAGATTGATTTCATTAGTAAACTTTATAAATAATATTAGATTTCAAAGTTTTATAACAGTTAGTACAATGTTAATGAGTTAATAATAAAAATCTATTCAATATTACAAGTAAAACTACATAATAGCGTGACTATAAATAAACTTTTAATTATAATAATATTGCTAGTGGTTAGTCACTGCTTAAGAAATCACATAAATAGGCATTGCTAATGACTTCGCTATTCGTACAATACCTACATAATATTTAAATTCTCAAACATCCGTCGACTAGAACCGCAATTAACTCGCACCGCGGGTCTAGTTGCCGTATCCATTTAATTTCAATATTTTCTTACCGGCGACTGAGACTACCAATAAATGAATAAAAAAATCTGTCATAAAATACCTACTTCTAAACTAATATTACAAAGAATAATTTTAAACAAAAAAAAACCGACTTCGAACGGGAAGGAAACTAAAAAGTTAAAAATAAGTTTACTAAGCAGAAAGTAATTTGTATTTTGATTTAGTTAATCAGAAATTATTAAATAAGTAATTTATAATTTTGAAGTTGGTGCCAAGTAAAACAATAACTAGGTACCTAAAGGTATTATCAATCATACTTTGCTATTGTAGTAAAGTTCTTATAGTATTTACTTGGCACCAACTTCAAAATTATAAACTAATTATTTAATCATTTCTGATTAACTAAATAGAAATACAAATTACTTTCTGCTAAGTAAACTTATTTTTTGTTTAAAATTATTTTATTTAACGATTTTCAGTGATGGGTAGACCTAAATCTTGCTTAGGTATTATTTTTGTACGAACTAAACATTTTGGAATAGTAAACCGTATGAAGTAAGCCCGACATGACTGCTGTTAAGGAATTCCCTCGACTATCTATGGTCACCTGTAATGGCACATAAAACCCAGATGGGTGCAAAATTCTCAAACAAATGAATTAAGTCCAAACACCAAGTAATTGCTGTTAATCGTTGTCGGGTTTCCTCGACTGTCTTTTAACTCCATCATCAGATCGACTCCAATCCTTCATTAAATAGTAGTGCCTTAAAATACTTAATGAAAAAAATAACAAATGCATTAGTCGTCAGTATGATTTTCGAAAGTTCACCTCGATTTCCCTGGGATGCCATCATCAGATCCTAGTTTCCTTATCATGGTACTACACTTGGGATATCTACTTTCCAACAAAAAAAATATCGGAATCATTAAAATCGGTCCATAAACGACAAAGTTATCCGCGTACACACATAAAAAAAACAAAATAAAATATATACGGTCAATTTGAGAAACCTCCTCCTTTTTTTGAAGTCGGTTAAATAAGATTTGTTTTTTTGTGTGTTTGTTTGTTCCGAGACTCAAGATCTACGTAACCTATATAAAAAATTATTTTACCATTAGAAAAGTAAAAAAGAAAGGGTAATACTTAAGGGTAGTAAATACTATAAGAACCTTACTACAATAGCGAATTAGGATTGATAATAAAGTGCCAAAGTGCCAAGTAAAACAATAACTAGGTACCTATATACCTAGTTATTGTTTTATTTGGCACCAACTTCAAAATACTGATTAACTAAATCAAAAAACGAATTACTTTCTGCTAAGTAAACTCAGTTTTTACTTTTTAGTTTCCTTCCCGTTTGAAGTCGGTTTTATTTTATTTAAAATTATTATGTTTCACATATTTTTCAGTCATTTTCAAAATATCAATATTTTAAGCGTCTTTGTAAATATGAAAATAAGGCACCATTATAATGATATTTTTCGTAGGCGTTTGTTGCGAGAAATTTTTATACCGAAGCGAAGCGAAAGTGGACGTCTAATTGATAATAAATAGCAAGTATTTTGTATCGTAAAAGTCACCTCAAAATCTTTATAACGGCTTTAAATGACAATACCACAGTAATGCGACACTTGCGTAGAGATTGTACGTAACAAATTGATAAATGGTAGACAACAGGCCGGGGACCCCAGTCTCACCACTTGAGGCTTCAATAGTGCAATATACTTAGTTCTAGCACACATAGAAACATGTGTATAAGTGCCTTCTACTCCTTACATAACACTACACCTACATAAAAGGGCACAGCCCATCACATGCCGATGACATCATGACGGTCGACTTACTGTTACATCGAACATTATACGTGATTTGAATAAAAAAAAGTACGTGTGCTGATGCGACTCATGGCTGATGTGGCTTGTGAAAGCCCTGGAAAACAAATATACCCCAGTCAATAAAGAATTATAGAGTGCATGAGCGAGTAACTTAGCAATTTCTTCAGAAACGTGTTTAGGGTGATCAGGGAGTGAATATACTAAAAAGTCCCCTCTTCTAGGAGTTGAACTGGAAAGGAGGAAGGTGTTTAAAGTACCCATTTTTCGGTTTTTTGCTAATATCGGTACGGTAATTACGGTAGTAGATCTACGCTGATTTCAGCATGAATGGGCCGGATCGTCCGGGGAAGTACTACCCTCTCATAGAAGATCGACTTAAGAGTAGTAGTATCCGTACTACTGCGTTTCGTTCGGTGAGTGAAAGCACCGGAGGCCCAATTTCCCCCCTTTCCTCATTCCTCACCTCCCTCATTCCCTTTCCCTAACCCCATTCCCAGCCGCCATAGTGGAGGCCACCATACCAGCAGTTTAAGATGATGGCTTTTGGTATAGTGGCCGCCACTTCTGGATTCCACTGAACGCTTACCATCAGGCAGGGCGGAGTTATTTGGTAGGCTATATTAAAAAAAAAATGTTCTTCTACCAAATGAAAGCTTATAAAATTCTTAACAATCTCGCTTTAAAACAGCTCAAACCATAGTAGAAGAGACGTCATTTATATATGGGAATTCTTGCTTTGGAAAAATAATAGTTTGCAAGTGGCATAGTTTCTTTGAGCATGGTTGAGAATTACTTAAACTTACTTCCACCAGGGCGATCTGACGTGACTACTACAATATTCATCGAAAAAGCAAAGAAACACAATGCGCGTCTGAAGAAGACACTAGTAGTATAGACACTAGTAAGTATTAGATATAACCTTCTTAAGATCCTTTATAATCATTTTGCCATAATAAAAATCAGTGCAAGATAGGTACCGTGAATGAACAAACCAATAGCGCATGAAATGGTCATGTTAGTTTTTGAGCCTGTGTAATGAAGATAAACATGGTTTATTGAGGCGAATTTTTACTAGGAATGTAACTTGGTTTGATAATCATGAACCTGAGTCTAAGTAAGACTCCATGTAGTGACATAAAAGGAAAATTAAATGTCTAAGACCAATTTATGCAGGACAGCCAATGAGAAGAGACTCTTATAAACTTGAAATTTTACGTGGAAAGCAGGACATTTTTCACGTAAAATTTCAAGTTTATAAGAGTCTCTTTTCATTGGCAGCCCTGCATAAATTGGTCTTAGATATTTAATCTTTTTTCTCCTTATTTTGGACCTGGCTCCAGGCTACTTTTACCTGTTATCAAAAACTTAGGAAAAAGGTTTGGGGGATAAAAATTTTACCTACGAAGAAGTGTAGAACGCCGTTTCAGCGTATTTTTAAGGCAAATATTTTTTTATGGAACTGTATACATATTTAATCGTTCTGATGGATGTATTGTAGGTGAATATTTTAAAAATAAAAATGAATCTGGGTTAATATTTTAGCTCCTTCCCGCCCATTCCGCAAATTTAAAAGTACCCTCGTATAATCTTATGCCACAAGCGATGTTTTTTTTTTTTTTTCATTTTAATTTTTCTAGAGCGTGTAGCTCAAATACTGTTTAAAAAACACGTTTCTAAAGAAATTGCTAAGTTACTCGCTCACGCAGTCTACACTCCCTTTTTAGCCATTCGTTGACTGGACTAATAAGCGTAAGAAATGTAAATTATAATTGCGAACAATGATTTAATATACAACAACTTTTAATATGGTAGAAAGACAAAGTCTGGTTGTGAGGTACTTAATTACTAAGTTAAAAGCACTTGCAGCACATTGTTACATATAATGCCAGATATTTTAATGTTAATTTTACAACCACCGCTGTAGGTAAGACTTTATTCGCACGGGTGAGCAGGGCGCGAGCGCAAACGAACGAACGGTGACACAGCGCTAAAAATAGAGCTCGGCATGGACTCAGGGCCGAGCGATACGGGCGGCACCGCTGCCAGACCTGTCCAACACCCCCGTCCCTCGCATGAATCCCCGATGATCCCCATCCGCCATCTTGTTGATCCACAGACCGTAGCGAACAACAACTTAGCTTTAGATGGCAAGGACACCGCAGTCAATTCGCAAATACTTCAACCAAACGGGGTTATGATAACCGCCAACTATTAAAAAGCCAATTAAATTTAAAGACATTGAACTCGAGGGGATGCTAAATATGCTTTTATGTTTAACACATACGCTACATGTAATAACATAATAAAAAGTTGAACCGGTTTATTGCTTCTCTCACTTCAATAAATCGTATGAACTTATGATTATTCTTGTAAAGAAGTCTACGTAAGGTAAAATAAACATTCCTGGTTTTAAATAAGTACGGTCTAAATAGCATACAAAACTGGCTATTAAAATATTGAAATTAATCCGTAATTAATGCACAATATCATTAAATTACATATTGGCAATAAAATTTTACATCATTAGTAATTTTTTTATAGATTTCCTCACAGGGTTTTCGTTTGCTGTAAGTATCGCCGTAGGTATTACTCAAAATTATCTACGTTTAAAACGTATTTATTATGATTATGATATTTATACCTTCGAAAAAGACACATTAAGATTTGCCCCATTAAGTGACCTTAGACTCGTGCAAGAAGCACGTACCTATGTACCGCAATCATCATAACTAATCATTATGACTGAATCATTATATTTTTCCACTAAAGACACTACTTTCCCATCCCACCAACTATTGACTCAAACAAATATTTTTTTAAACTGCTGTCCTTTATGCTTCAATTTATTTAATCTTCTTTTCTTTTTCCTTTTTTTAAAACATATTTATAAACTAGCTGTGCCCGCGACTTCGTCCGCGTGGAATAGTGATTTGGAGCAGCATTTTTTGGATATATCTTTTGGTTTGTTTTGAATTATAAACATCTTCGTTTAGGTGAATAAGAAAAATCTTTACAGTAAATGCTTCTCTATCTACGATATTAGACGTATAGCCATCGCGGATCAAAGCCATACAGGCTGCTAGGATTACTTACACGTGGCAAATCCACATAAAGCTGACCATGCGAAAAACAGTTAATATTTAGATCCACACTCATTAATTGTCATCGCGAAACATAGGCTCACTGGAAACTGAACTCGTTTAAAACTAAACGGGAAATTGTTTGGAATGAAAGGAATCCGAGGAATAAAAACGCTATAAGTTTTTTTTTTTATATTAGCCTGCCAAAGTGCCTCTACTCTGGCTGATGGTAAGCAGTCAGTGGAATTCAGAAGTAGTGGACACCATTCCAAAAGCCAAACTACTGGTATGGTGGCCTCCACTATGGCGGCTTAGTGAGATGCTTCTTCACGCCTCGCTTAAAAGTCCCAGGATGAAAGTTAGGTGGGAACACATGCGCTGGTAAAGAGTTCCAGGCTTTAATTGAGCGACAAAAGTATAAAGTGCTGAACCGTTTGGTTCGAGACCCTTTAGATTGCACTGTGAAAGGGTAGCACTTCAGTCCCGCACGTGTCGTTCTGGATAAAAAGGGAGAGGGTAGAATTAATTTAAAGAGCTGTTGAGAAGACTCTACGTGGTAAAGGCGATAGAAGATGGCCGTTGAGGAGGCGATGTCTCTTCGCAGCTGTAAAGGCTCAAGGGTCTTAGGCCTCCGGGCTTCCATGATACGGACTGCTCGCAAAAGGCCACCGTACCGTCTCGAAAATGGTCGCCGGGTCCCACTATCCGGTCACCAACCTGCACGACGAACCACTCCGAGATTATGCGCAACCTGGTGGGGCAGTCTCTTTTTTTTGGTTAGGTCTAATTGGGCCCTTGTACAATGCCGCGGGCGGCCAGCGGCACCACCCACACAATGACTCCGCGGATACTCAGCTGGTCCCACACATGCTGCGAGGTTTGTCATCTCTGCATCAGTTGGGCCTCCGGCTCTCGCGCTTACCGAACGAAACGCAATAATACGGATACTATTACTCTTACGTCGAAAACTATGAGAGGGTAGTACATCCCTGGTCGATCCGACCCATTCATGTTGAAACCAGCGTAAATCGACTACTACTATTTCGTAATTCACTTCAATTCCACCTATTCCGTAATGAAACGTGTTAACAAACATGTTTTTATCACAAAAAATAAAAAATTAAATAAATCCAGAAAATATAAATCTAACTTGTATTTACATTTTAACTAATAAAGTATTTACATTTTAATTTACATTTTAATAAAGAAATAAGACGTGTTAACCTAACTTAAAAACAAACTAAGCTAAGCTAAATACATACCACATTTATGACGTGATTATTTAAATTAGCATAACTTTTTTATTTATAAACCTATTGACATGAAACAAACACTTAATGTTAAGTGATGCTGACCACAATGTATCAGCGAAAACCATATTTAAATCTGATAAGCCGTTTTTGAGATTAGCGTGAACAAACGCACAGACAAACAGACAAACAGACAAAAATTGTAACAATCATTGTTTTGGGTTCTATTTGCGTTGATAAAGGTCCCAATAATATTTTTCTCATATATCTTCCATGTACAGACAGCGACCGGTTACAGTTTTATTATAATTATATAGCTGTTGCCCGAGACTTCGTTCGCGTGAAAATTCAGTGTATGCGAATATTTCTTACCTAATCTTACGGCAATCGTACATTGTATATTAGTAATAAATATCAGTAAAAAACTATAGAAGCTCCATACAAATTTTGTTCCCCTTTATACTCCAGGGAAATAAATTTTGCAAAATCCCGTCTTAGAGAGCACCTATTTCCAAAATTTGAAACTCCTAGCACTTGTAGTTTTTGAGATTTTGTGATGAGATGAGTGAGTGAGTGAGTGACCTTTCGTTTTTATATATGTATAGCTTTTGCTCGCGGCTTCGCTCGCATGAATATCGTTTTTCAATAGACATTTTTATATTGTTTAAATACTGTTTTGCATACTATTTCTAATCTCATCATCATCACCATTCGTACAAACCCTCTTTCACCTATCTAAAGATATCCCCCGTAAAACAACATACAATACACAAAGGCAAATTTTCACTACAATAACTTTCCCCTTCCCCTCCCTTCCCCTCCCCTCCCCTTCCTTCCCCTCTCGTCTCCCTCCCATCTCCCTCACTTTCCCTCACTTCCCACTCACTCACCACCACTTCTGACTCCTCACTTTCCCTCACTTCCCTCACTTACCCTTACGTCCCCTTCACTTGCCCTTGACTTGCCCCTCACTTGCCCTTCACTGCCTCCTCACACCCCCTAAGTTCCCTCTTCCTTTTTTATTTTTACACAACGCCATCTAGACCCAAAGTAAGCATATTATATGCTTGTATTATGGGTTCTAGAATACGGATAAACATACTTAAATACTTTTGTTTTTGTAAATAGATACATATTATACATATAAACACCCAGACCAATGCAAATAGATATGTTCATGCTACAAATATTTGCACTGAGCGGGAATCGAACCCGCGACCTCACAGTCCATACACAGTACCACCGAAATACAGAGGCAGTCGATTTCCCCCTGACTTTCCCCTCCCTTTCCCCTCACATTTCCCTTCCTTTTCTCTTCCTCCCCCTCCCTTCCCCCTCCCTCCAAATTTCAAGTCGCCAACTTCAAAAGCAAAGATCTTTCCATACAATATTTCATCCCTTATTTCACTCCTATAAATCCACCCCAGTAAAAAAAAATTATAAGCGTATTTTTTATTTAAATAAAAGTATTCCAAAACAAAATTTCAAAGCTGTAACTTAAAAAATGAAGACGTTTCATACAATCGATTTCATCCCTTTTCATACACTTAAGGGTTGAATTTTTAATAACCCTTTCTTTGTACACTTCTAGACATTAAGACAAACACACCCTCCAAATTTCAAGTCGCTACGACCAGCGGTTTAGGCTTTACGTTGTCTGTCAGTCAGTCAGTCAGTCAGGACAAAGCCTTTTATAATATGTATGGATGTATGGATTAGACGTATAGCCATCAGGGATCAAAGCATACAGGCTGCTAGTAATGCTAACACGTGATAGAGCCACATAAAGCTGACCGAAAAACAGCTAATACTTAGATCCACACCCACAACTTTTAGTGTCTTACCTTTACTTTAATGACTTAATTAATTAATTACTTTAATTAGTCATCGCAAAACATAGGCTCACTGGAAACTGGACTCGTTTAAAACTAAATGAAAGACTGTTTAGAATGACAGGAATCCGAGGAATAAAAACACTATCAGCTATTCCGCAACCTGTTAAAATATCTGCTTCTATAAGATTTCGTAGTAAATTAACGAATGTTCGATGTGATTCTTTAAATTGGCATAACTTTTTTATTTATGAACCGATTGACATGAAACAAACACTAAATGTTAAGTGAAGCTTACCACAATATATTAGTGAAAACCATATTTAAATCGGATAAGCCGTTTCTGAGATTAGCGTGCACAAACGCACAGACAAACAGACAAACAGACAAAAATTTTAAAATACATTGTTTTGGGTTCTATTTGCGTTGATATAGGTCCCAATAGTATTTTTTCTCATATATCTTCCATGTACAGACAGCGATCGGTTACATTTTTATTATATGTATAGATATAGATAGCCACATTTATTTTCACATGAAAGTGTTATTTAGTGGCAGCGACACGCGTGTGTCCACTTGGTGAAATTCGAAATTAGTATCAATCACTTATTATTTCGCATCTCCACTTCAAGATTTTTACGCGTGTCCACATAAATGAAATTTGAATTCAATTACTTCTGTGTTTTTGACAACTGGACTAGTTTTTTTTGCAAAGAAAAGGTACAGTCTCAGGTTAATAATCGTTCATGACAAGTTTTGAAATAAAACACTTGTGTAACAATCAAATAATTATATTAGATGATTTATTAATATAAAACAAGCATACATCGTTAGATCTACACATTCTTAATGATATACCTAATAATTTAAAATCGTCACTCGAATATCACACAAAAATCAAATAAGAACGGACATACATAATTTAACTTATATTTACAGAAATATATTTTAGAATAGAATTTATACAAATTCACAAATGGTGAATAATTTTATAATGACATACAAAATTATCCGTGCCTAGCAGTGGGAGAGTTAAAAAGCAATGATGATTCTTATTAAAAAAAATTTTTTTTATTTTTCATGAATTCGGGTTAAATGTGAGCGTGTGTCTTGACGAAAACATAGAAGTGATTTAATTTAAATTGTACTATGTGGATACGTATACAAATCTTGCCGTGTCTAGGTGACGAAATAGTAAGTAATACTAATTTCGAGTTTCACCAAGTGGACTAACTCTTGTCCAGTCTCTCGTGTCGAGTTGGTGAATAACTCAGACATTCAGGGCATCATGTACTTATATAAGTAAACTTGATATGCAGGTATAACTTACTACAGCAAAATTAAACCACCAACAACTTAAATATTAAACATCTGAGTGTCTGATTGATAATTTCGATCAAAGAATATGTATGCGAAGTACATCATAATACGAATCGTTTTTTGAGGAACGTTTATAAGTTTATACAACATTTCGTCAAGACCGAAACTTTAATATTTATGTCGTGATTTGAATTACTGAAATTCTAACTATTTAGAATTAAAAAGAAAGGTTTGAGTTTCTTTACTATGGTCAGCGAATAGGCAGTATGCAAATTGACTTACCGTTTTTTAATGATCTTGACGTTTATAATCCGCATTCACAAGACCTGAATCAGTTTCATTTCAACTATAAGTAGTACATATCTAATCAAAATTGAATATCTTGTCTAAGCTAGGTAAAGCTCGCCGAAGAAATCAATTGGCGCAACAGGCTATTTCTGGAGTGCATTTTCTGCTTGATGTTGTTGTTTTTCCTTATGGTTAGTGACTTGTCCAGATAAGACAATAAAAATATAGAGATTTGAAATATAAAGCTTCGCTTGTTCGTTTATTTTTTAACCCTTAATCTAACAGGGGAGGCGAATGAAGATTAAAACCTATATAACATACTTAATCTAAAGAGTACAAGTGCATTGCGTAAACGAGTCTGATGGGTAGGCCGCACGAATTCATCCGTAGCCGCTCATTGTTACAAAACTTTAAAAAAAATGAACAATGGACGCTACATCCTATCTTATATCGTATACTTGATGTACGATCTTCACTACTTAAGTGCTTATATACAATTATAAAAGTTTTAGAGGCTCCATAATGCGCGAGTAGTAATCAGGTTGAAAGTGTTTGTAAGCTAAGAGTAGCTGCTTACCATCGGGTTGTCAGTGTGTTAGTTTAGAATTCAACTGACATTAAAATATTTTAGCCAAACAAATAATAATAATTGCAAACCTTTCGATAAAAATAGAGGTAGCATAGAGGCTTCACCTCTCCGAGTGTTACCTATTGTTGGTACAAAGTGAAGTCGGTTAAAAAACCGGATTCATTTATTTTTGAAACTCAAGAAACTAAAGTATAATTTAAGCAAGTTTCGCTGTTTTATCATTAGATTTTTAATGAATAATCAAATAAATATATGAGATATGATGAGGTTAATCAAATGACGCAAGTTATTTTATTTCTTATTAGTAAGATTATTTTGTATTTTATGTACATGTTATCTTTGTGTACAGGTTCTTAGATTTTTACAACAGGCAACTGACGCACTAGGGAATAAGCTTTCTGGACTTTATTAACATACAACCATCTTTGGAACATTCATAGAGCACATAAAGTTTGTGGAAAGAATGTGTGGAAATCAAACCCACAATCTGCTGCACCGCAATTGCATGCACAACCACATTTTGCCACCGATACAGTCAAAGACTTTGAGGCATTATTTTTTTCAATACTTTGCAGAGCTCATTTACTACTTACTTCTAAAGTCAGACTATCAGGCGATGGTCTGACTTTAGAAGACAGTACAGCCTAGCCGCCTGGTTAGTTTACCTACTAGCTCACACACAATAAGTCAATATGTAACTTGAAAAGGAATACAGCTCTTTAAAATATATTTCTCAAATTATCTTAAATGATGATGAAAGTTGCACATATTTACATCTTCTAGTTATAATTATTCGCAATGAGTGTTTTATGTCATCGTTTTTATACAGGTAGAAAAACTAACCTATCCTGTTTCAGTAATCACATTCAGTTAAGATACTATTTATGTTCAGTTGCAAAATGATTTTGCCCGACTGTATGTATGTATGTACCTATGTGCGTATATATGAATGTATGAATGTATGTACCTATGTATGTATGTATATATGTATGTATATTATGTGGGTACGCTCTACAGCCTAAATGGCTTGATGTATTTTAACTTAAGAGGTGTCATTAGATTTGTATTGATTGTGGAAGTGACATAAAATTTCAATGTAGCGTCAGCACGAGAATAAAAATGTTTTTTTAATTTTCAATTTGTTTTGGACTTTTTGTTTCTTAATGATATATTTTGCTTGTAATTATTTATCTACTTATCAAAATATGAAATAAAACAATAATCGCAAAAGATACATTTTTAACATTTTTCTTTTAAAAAAACAACTTTCGCACAGTCTGTGTTACGGAGACCTACGAGTAAAATTATATTTTTTTAATAATTTTGTTTATTTATTTAACTGAAATCATAGTACACCCAGATTTAAAACAAATTAACATTTATAGATCACACAAAGTTATGTTCCCAGTGAGAATACACATGTACACAGCAGTCCCACGCACCCCTAGTCAATTCAAGTATGTAATAATTCATTCTACAGTATTTTTAGTGACAACTTTATAGTATTTTTGTTAGTAAAAGCTTCTTGAGAGCCCCCTACTGTGCAGCAGAAAAAAAAGTCTTTAGATGTGTACGTAAAGGCGTCTATTGCCGGACATAGACCTAATAAATACCTCAAGCATTTCCAGTTTCGGTTAAAGATGCACTTTTCTTTGTAATAAATCACTATATTGTAAAACCAAAGACACAGTTTTTTCTGTCTGTTTCTCCGCTAACTTCTTCAAAACTACGATCCAGACCGCGATGCGCGTTTTGACACGGTTTTCACATATCGTTCTTAAAATATCCGCCCGGTACTTTTATATGTTTGTATATACATACGTATAATACATGCATATTATAGTAGGCAAAAGTCGATATTTAAGATTTGTACTTATGTCGTATAAGACTACCTAATCATGTGCTAAGCAGAGACGGGTTTAGCGTTGCCCGGCGTCCGGATACCTAAAGCTATTTGGCTATTCATCTGGCTTTTTACATTTAACCAGTCAATTTAAATTTAAAAAGATTTAATGTTAAATGATAAAAAAATACCTTTTTTACATACAAAACTTTAGGATCTCCAGTGTTTTTTAATCAAATGTCCAGCCAAACTGGGTGGTCTGTCCGGCTATTAGGTTTGACGACCTGGCAACCCTGGGTGGGTTGCTAGTATGAAACAAATGCGATAACTATTTACCATGAAGCGGCTTTATTATATGCAATAACTATTCAGCCGTGTGTTTATTTATTATTGCTGTCTTAGTGATAGAAATCTCTATAGAGTACTACACCTATTTCAATTTTAGTCAGATTATTTCTACACTTGGTATCGCTTTAAGTATTCTATATCCATTATAACAATTTAACGGCTCGCGCACTAGGCAATAAGTTCTGCTTCGCGTTTACAAACTTTTAATTTACGTATGCAAGTAATAGGTACTTCTTCTTGACCTCAGTCCCAGACTCAAATCAAACTGTAAAGCTTCTTTAAACAGTATCTTTTTACCATATTGACATGCCTAATACTTATAATTTAACTGATAATCTTATTTAAAGACTTTTGCTTATTGCAGAATGTCTGAGAAATAGGCAACTGCTGGGGGAAAGCCTTGGCGCTACGTCCCTTCTCTTTTAAACCCCGCAGACCTCGCTTCACGTGGACTCAGAGCAGACAAGCTGCTGTCTTCTTTGTTGTGGTGGTCAGGAGGTTACGATTCTGTAATAGATGTACGAGACAGTCACCAAATCACCTGACATACGCGACGACGTACGCCTGCGCTCGCGCTCCATAGCATTCATTACTTACATATTTACTTGTTTTTCATCGCTCTTAAACGTATTGTAACAGTCTGAACATTATACATATCATATTATACAGTCCACTCGTCTTATTGCTACGATCCTAAGGCTACCACCCCAACAGTAGTCTAGAAACAAAGTATCAGGTTTACACGAATATTTGTTCCGTGTGGACATCGGCACACGACACTCACACACACACACAGTGTTAGAGGCAAGGTGGCTGATGTCCACATGAATCACTGCTTAAATCTTAATGCTTGACAAAGGCGAGATACTTACATGTTTATTTTCCTAAAATAAATTAAGTCAAATATTAATTCGCATAATTTAAGTTTATATCATACTAGCTGTTGTCCGTAGATCCGCCTAGGTGAATGTCGGTTATACCTCTGTATATACATTGACGATTTTTCATACAAACTTTAAACCCCATTAAGCCATAGTATAAGCGATAAAAGATAGCCGAGGTCTAATCTATCTCTACATCAAATTTTATCAAAATCGGTTCAGTATTCACAGACAGACAAACAGACAGACAGACAGAGTTACTTTCGCATTTATAATATTAGTATGGAAGTATGGATTCATGCACTTAACAAGAAAAATAACACGACTAATAACATAATGTGAATCGCCCTACGATGAGCATTTGTCTTACCAGTAAGAAGTATGAAATGTTTAATTTTGTATGATCAATAATCAGCATCTTTAATATTGGCTCAAGGAACTATTTTATAAACCATAATTATAATTTTACGCTGTCACCGGGTGACAAACCTATCGCTGGCTTTGGTGAGACAAACCTATATGAATTAAATCTTAAACCATGGCAAAGTATTTTTTAAAACGTATTTATGTTAATACAATTAAATAAATAGATTTTCTAAGCACCCAAAAATGTGTGAGTAATTAAAGTGGCGTTTAAATGTTCTTAATGTGCAAAGGACGCGGCCTCTTGCAGTACAGGAAGATGATGTCACTCATTCGACTGGTTTTGCTTATTATTCGATAGGTGTTTAGCACAAAACCAAATACGTCAATGCGGTCAATGTTTGCAACGAAAATACTTAGTCAGTAGCTCTAACAAGAGTTAACGTGCGTTTGTCTCATCATCACGGTGGAAGCGTAAAATATTTGTATGAGAATATAAACAGCGCACCTGTTGTTTACTCTGAAAACTATTTATTCTCATTCAAATTAAACTGTCACGGCAATTTTTAATTATTTTATCCACACGCAACAGAACCTACTTACACTAAAACAGTTATTGTTATTATTCAAATGAGTCTAATATTTTTAATTTTTAATTGGTATAGAAATCATGAAATAAGTCAAAATGGTCGATAACACACTTTTTAACCGACTTCAAAAAAAGGAGATGGTTTCTCAATTCGACCGTACATATATATATTTTTTTTTATGTATGTTCGCGGATAACGTCGTCGTTTATGAACCGATTTCGATAATTCTTTTTTGTTGGAAAGGAGATATTCCAAGGGTGGTACCTTGACAAGGAAACCAAGATCTGATGATGAAATCCCAGAGAAATCGAGGGGAACTTTCAAAAATCGTACTGGCGACTAGTGCATTTGTTATTTTTTTCATTAAATATTTTAAGATACTACTATTGAGTGAAGGTTTGGAGTCGATCTGATGATGGAGTCAAAAGACAGTTGAGAGAACTCGACAACGATTTACAGCAATTACTTCGTGTTTGGACTTAATTCATTTCTAAAGATGAGAACTTTGCACCCATATGGGTTTTATGTGCCATTACAGGTGACCATAGACAGTCGAGGTAATTCCTCAACAGCAGTCATGTCGGGCTAACTTCATACGGTTCAATATGCCAAAATATTTAGTTCGTAAAGTAATACGTAAATAAGATTTAAGTCTACCCATAACTAAAAATTGTAAAATAAAGTGATTTTTAACAAAAAGAAAACCGACTTCAACCAGGAAGGAAACTAAAAAGTAAAAAATAAATTTACTTAGCACAATCATCACTACTTTAAAGTCGTCGACTAAACATTTTGTTTTAATCGATGTTAGCGTTAGCGTCGCTGTTGTTAGAAACTACCCACTAACTAATTTTATTGCGATGTGTGAAATGAAATGTATTATTTTTATTATTTTTATCTTGGCACTTATATTAGACATAAGACCATTTGTATGGGGTGGAGGGTTGTTAACCTGAGACACAGGAACTATTCTAGTTCAGGTAACAACCCGCCATAGTATATTTTTATTGTATAACAATTTATCTGTTTACCTACCGTAAACCTATATTGTGTAAACCTGTATTTTACTATGGTGATAAGTAAAGGATATTATTATTATATTATATTACAAAGTAATTCGTAGTTTGATTTAGTTAATCAGAAATGATTAAATAAGTATTTTATAACTTTGAAGTTGTTGCCAAGCAATACAATACAATACAAGCAGTACTTTATGAACCTTACTACAATAGAAAATTAAGATTGATAATACCTATAGGTATCTAGTTATTGTTTTACTTGGCACCAACTTCAAAATTATAAAATACTTATTTAATCATTTCTGATTAACTAAATTAAAATACGAATTACTTTGTGCTAAGTAAATTTATTATTTACTTTTTAGTTTCCTTCCTAATTGAAGTCGGTTTTCTTTTTGTTAAAAATATTTTATTGACATTAAGGCTCATTCATAGGTGATCCTAACCATCCTTCGCCTGTTCGTGGTTAAAACAAAACAAACTGCAATTTTATTGAAGTTGAACCTTGAAAAAAAGTTGAATGTGGGTTCGCATAAATGCATAACAATATTAGCTTTCTGTATTTGTTATATGCGAGGTCTCATTCAATTCCATCCCATTGTTGGTGGGCGACCGTTGAGGAGTGCGCATCACGACGTTCACGGGAGGACGACCGGAGCCTCCGCCCCGAACTCGCCCATAATTCCAGGAATTTCATACCGACGACGCTAATATTTGCCCTTCATATTAAAGGATCCTTGGGATGCCTTTTCTTTTTATAATCTAGAAGTGGTATTATCCAAAATATATTTTGAATACTAAAGTTTGTTCATTTTCTTTGGGATAATCGTATGTTAGGTTTGATGACGGAAAAATAGGTACTAGTAGATACTGCAGAATGCACATTTTCAACTTTAGTCACCACTAAAACTGTAGGAAAAGATGCTGTATAGTCATGCTAAAGTTAACAATGCCCGCTTCCAAAATAATTTTACTCGAAGGCACTTTGCAGCATATATATAAGCTACTCACCAAAAGAACTCAATGTGCCACTAGTTTAAAGATTTTTGTAGCTATCACAAAAGGAAACTGTTTATGTAATAAAAAAGAAAAAAGAAAATATTAAAAATAAAAACACGTTATTAATATCATAATCAAACCGCAGTATATCTATGCACGGATCGGGTCGCTCTGTCCGAACAAGTATATTCATTTAAATAAAATAGAATAGTCAGCAACTATTGAGTGTAGGTAAATATACATTGTTACTTTAGTAAGTGTTATAATCATCTATCGCGAAGTAAAGACATTGCTGCCACGCAAACCTTGTACTAATCTCTTGACCATAACAAAGCAATTAGTTAAACATAGCTGCATGCAACCGGTATCAAATACTATTCATCTTACCGCTACTGGTTATCCAAAGCCTCTATTGACTATACTGGTAATGAATTAAAACTAATTGTATTTCAATAATATCAGAAGGTCTCGAAAAGAATGAGATCATCAACAGACCTCGCCTGATGACACAAGACGTGACTTAACTAGTCATACATCTCGAACAATTCAAAGACAGAATACAAGCAAAAGTAAATTACAATATGATGTATAAAAAATCTCCTTAAATTAACCTGTGGTTTGCGCAGTCTTCAAATAATAACGGGTTATTATGGCAATCTAAGAAACTTATTAAAGTAATTGCAGCAAACTGTTTTACTCTGGACAAATTTTCAAAAAATATGAATTACTTCAATTTATGTAAGCTGAGTTATTTAATAGTATTATTTTATTTTTAAAACCTACGTTTGTGTCTTATAAATAGCTTTGGTGAGAGTGATCTCGCCGCCGTCCTCGGTGTAACAGACACCGTGTATTTTCCACCAGAAATAAATATTTGTGACCCACAAAAATAATTGTATGTTTACAAAGTCCATGACACAATATGTTTCAAAATCTCAGTTACTCCTTTCGGAAAGGTTCTTAAAAATTGGTATAAGGTCATAAATGACAAAAAACAATTATAGAAACAGACCTCATGACGATATCCCGGATGTTGTACAATCACGTCTTTTGCTGACTACTCACCTGCATTACCTACTAGCACAGTAACTATGAATACCTACAAGCGGAAATATATTTACAGTAGTTTCAAAAAAAGACTGTAGAAGAAAGTATCTATTACTTTGGATGAATAACATTGGATAAGAGAAACCTAAATAAATAATACTGATTTGGACATCGAGAAACTATATGTGAAAACTAATACGTTAATCTGAATAGGATGATAGTTCACTGATAACGTGAACCGGCGATTACACATTGCTTGCAGTTCGTTTGTTTAAGCACTTAACAAGACGTAGTGTGTGCAGGCTGTTGTTCAAATAGTTAGTGTGGGTGTGGGCTACGAAAGACGGCCCCGTGCTATATCCGCAGGTCGCGCTGTCGAAATCGCCGCTTACGCAATGCTCTTTGGACGAACCGGTAACATACTTATTGGAGACAATCATCACTTGAACGAGTTACATTTTATAAAGTTCACTTACATGTACGCATAAGCTTCTATAGAAATGTTCTGTCATCATTTTTTTAAAGCAATTTGACATCAATATCTGAAATAAGAACAAAGAATGAAGCAATTATAATAATCGTATGTGTGTTAATGGTTATGGCAGTTCATAGTAGGGTAGGAACTTTCGTCTTATGACCTTTTGTGCTATACTTTTATTATAGTCAAGGTTGCCGCACAGTGCCTTCTTTTAACGTATTTCATTAATGTCCAGCAGAATAGTTAATTAGTTAAAAAAGCTAATTTTTGAATTTAATTTATAGAGAAGAAATCATAATGATGACAATAATAATAATGTTGATAAACAATACGTAATTATTACTTACCTACATAAGACAAACATAAGTAACTTATTATTATGTTAACAGTTGTTGAATAGATTTTCAAAAAAATATTTAATGATTATTTCTAGCTAAATAGCGTTAAAGAAGATTTTTCGCATTATAAGGAAAACTTGAAAAATAATACACGCACCGGGTGTAGCCACCACTACAGTAGTATAGTGTCGCTTAGATCAGTGATTAATTAGCAAAAACGTTGAGGCAATAGCTAATGTTCAAGGTTGTCACTATACAGAAGTTACACCTAAAAATCAAAACATCAGAGGTCACATTGAAAACTCGTTAAGTTCATCCTCGTCCGAAAAACTATTCACTTTGGTCATAAATGTCAAATATATTTTATAGATTAGTTTCATTTTTTTTTATATTGACGAGTTATTGATAAAGTTTGAAGTATTCGCCGAAATTTTCTTATTTAATGGTCAAAATAGATATTATCTCTATTAGGACACAACATGGAACTTGATTAAGTACTATAAGGCCTAAAGTAATGTAATATTATAAGACTGTTATTCCAACCTACGTGACTGTAATTATCAAAATTTATAAAGAAACAATTACAATTGCAAGCCTATTAAACTTATCTAGTAATAAATAAACTATGTATATAATAAAAAAATACTAAATATGTGAATTATTCGTGTAGCTGCAGAAAGGCTATTGCAGTTATATCATTATTGACATGCAAATTTAAAAACTTTATGTCAAATAAACGAATAAATAAATAAATAAATTTAGTAAACGAAAAATAGGTAGCGTGTTTTGCGAAAGCAACTTTTAAGACTTGTGCAAGTTGATGACGATGATAAAATAAAGTAGACTGTTTGGTTTTTAGTCAAAAATAGTATTTAACAATTCTGTACAAACTACAAACATAGTTTATACAAAATATAGGCTTCAATATTAGGTTAGTTACAAGTATTTGTAAGATACAGGTTCATATATACTCGTGTATATCTAACGCATAAACCGGAGCATGGTGAGGTGCATTGGCCGATGCAATCTGTCCGTAATTAGTCTAGTCTACCATAGAAACAGCACGGTATTGGACGACAAGCCAGGCGAGATTTCTTCTAGTTGTATTCTCAGTTCTCACGCGACAGCTGTTTCGCATCCTTTCTGTGACGCCCACGTTACAATAGCAATCAAAACACAAAATATCACTAATAGTCATATTTGTATTGATTGAAAAATTATTAATAATTTTTTCTATAAGATCCACACATTGCCACCAACTGTACATATATCTAAATAAATAAATGATGTGAAATATTGGTGTAGGTGCAATTAATAATTCCTATTATGTTTTATATTCATATTTTGTATAGATATTTGGATTATACTTTATATCTAAGTATTAAACGAATTACCTGTCATATATTGAGTCTGATTTATAACTATAATTAATTTCCTACGAAAAGATACGAGAAATTAAATTGTAGCATTTAACATGTTATTCTACAGTTCCTAATAAACTCCAACAAAGAACACACCATAAAATAAAATCTGAGCCCAGGCACTCTTTGTTTTATACCGGACTATTGTTGTTTGTTTCTGTCTGTCGATTTTTAATATTGTTGCATTTAAGAGACAGGTCGAAGCGCTCTTTTTAGAATTAAGTACAAGATGGCTAAAAAGAACCCTTGCAAGTTACTGCGTTAATAGTAGTATATATATATAATGCAAGGATTGTATGGAATCGACGCGACGTTCGTTGGCGCGGCGACGCTAGCATGGAGCAGTATGGACCATAGTCCATACTTACTTATATAATGTCGATAATACATGTTAATATGTTAGTATTGCAACAGGCAATCCCTAATAACTCATGTCAGCGAGTTAACGAGCCGTGTCACTGAAGCCCTAATAAACATATCTACTTAACGGATTTAATAAGAGTTTCGTAAGAAATATTTGTGAATCGCATAAAATTAAAATTTGTCTTGGAAAGGAACCGAACTGTCCTTGGTTCGGTTCCTTTCCGAGACAAATTTTAATTTGGAATGCGGCGTAATGAAATGAAATTTGTTTCCATCCATCCATCCATCCATAATTTAAGAGTTAGACTCTTGTCGGTGGAAATGATGCAATTCCTGCCACTTCTCCCTGTCCAGAGCCATCTCTTTAACCTCCTTATACGACATGGCACCAGCACTTTTCTTTATTTGACTCATATAGTTTATCCGTGGTCTTCCCCTACCTCGCTTTCCTTCTATTTTCCCTTCTATGATGTTTCTTATAAAGCTGTCATGTCGTATAATGTGGCCAATCATCTTTCCTCTTCTACTTTCTATTGTCCTGAGCAAGGTCCGCTTTTCTTTCACTCTTCTCAACACATCTTCGTTTGTGATCCTCTCTGTCCAACTTATTTTCTCCATCCTCCTCCAGCACCACATCTCAAATGCCTCCAACATATCCCTTTCTCTTTGTGTCATTGTCCACGTTTCACACCCATACAGCTATGCTATGCTCCAAACATAAGTTTTTATAAATTTCTTTTTCACTTGTTTTGATATTTTAGATGTAAATATATTTCTGTTTTTATGAAATATTTGTTTTGCTATTGCTATTCTGGAGGGCGTTGTCGGTGAGAGCGAACATGCTGGCTCGCAGGTTTGCACGATGCTCAAAAAAAATGTTAAAATTACACTTTTTACAGCCTATTGTACATCATTTTATACGTGCAGCCTGTGGGCTAGATATACTCAAAAAGCTTACAATTCCCTCCGTATCCAATTCAATAACGCGTTCAGAGTGCTGTTGGGACTACTCCGCTTCTGCAGTGCGTCCGGGAAGTTCGCAGCGGCGAGGGTAGATTGTTTCACTACCATAATGCGCAAACGTTGTGCATCTCTGGTTCGCAGGGTGCGGGCTGGTTCAAACAGCATACTGGCTATGATTGCGAGTAGGTTGGACTGTCGATACATCGGTCACTGCTGTGCTGTCTCTCATGGAGTGCAGCCGTGATTTTGATGTGCCGTACTGTACCTATTTTGTAACTGTGTGATTGTCAATTACTAACATAGGATAAGATTGTATGTATCACTAACGAAATGAGTCTTGCAACTTGAATAAATGATTATTATTATTATTATTATTATTATTATTCTGGTTTTTATGTCTTGTATACATCTAGCATCTTGTACAATAAGGCTTCCGAGATATTTGAATTGGATTACATTTTCTAATGGGTTATTTTCTATTTTTATTGTTCTGTGTGAGCCCAAACTAGCTTTGGATATGTTTAGTATTTTAGTCTTTTTAATGTTAATTTTAAGAGAAAATTCTTTAAATATGTTGTTCATGGTGTTTAAAAGTTCCTGTAGGTCATTCTGTGACTCTGCTAATGCCGCAATATCATCAGCAAATCGTATGAATTGTATTGTTTCTCCATTAAACTTAACACCCTTATCTGATGTTTCTGAGATTTTCTTTATGGCTGATTCTATAAAAACATTAAAAATGAGTGGTGAAAGTGAGCAACCTTGTCTTACTCCTTTCTTATTCCTGCTCTTCCTCTCTCGTTTCCGATTTCTATAATAGTTTCTTGGTTCTTATATAATTCAAATATAGTTCTTCTATCTCTAAAATCCAATCCAATTTCCTTCAATATTCTCATCATCCTCCTCCAGTCAACATTGTCGAACGCCTTTTCTAAATCTATAAATGCTATATGATTAGTCTCAGGGCCAAAATTGCTTCTCTGGTTCCTCTGTCCTTTCTAAAACCGTATTGGTCGTTGCCTAAGTTATATTCTATTTTATCTCTTATTCTGTGTTGGATGATTTTCAGTATAATTTTGGAGGCTTGAGAAACCAAACTTATAGTTCGATGTTCTTCGCATTTTAATGTGTTCTGTTTTTTCGGCAATGTGACTATCTTAGTTGTCATAAAATCTTTTGGCATTTGTCCAGTACAATAAATAAATTTTGTTATTTTAATATCTCTTCCACTACTTCATCATTGCTGGCGTATTTTATCATTTCTATGTATATACCATCATCACCTGCTGCCTTTCCATTCTTGATACTGTTTAGAGCTCTGTCGAATTCTTCTCTCATTATATCCGGACCTATCATTACGTCTTCTACTTCTTGTTCATCTTCTATATCACCTTGTGTTAATCCTTTACCGCTGTACAAGTTTTCTAAATAATTTCCATCTTTCCAATATGTCTTCATTACTTATCAGTATTTTATCATTTTCATCTAGTATAGCTGTAGATTTCTTTTTATGTTTCTTATTTATGTTTCTAATAATGCTGTATGCTATGTCCATCCTTCCCATCTTCATGAAATGAGCTATATTCTCGCAGTCTTTCTCTACTTCTTTTTCCTTTCGCAGTCGACACTTCAGAGTGATATTATTCGTAAGTTTTCTATACATTTTAATACTATTTTCATCTTCTTTATTGCAGTATTTTCTTCTTTCTAGTAATAGTTCCATTATTTCTTTATCCATCCATTTTTTCCTAGGTTTAATTTTCTCTTTACTTAGGCATTCTTCTGCACTAGACTTTATTATATCTCTTATATTGCACCATTTCTCATTTATATAACGTCAGGAAGGGCCCGGGCTATGACGGGATACGTGCAATGGATTTAAAATATGCCTCGAGAAAACTAGTTCCAGTTATCACACACCTAATTAATCGTTGTCTGCATACTGGTACGTACCCTGACCTTTTAAAAATAGGAGTTATTCGTCCGGTACATAAAAAAGGACCCCGTGATGACGTCAACAATTATCGACCAATCACGATATTATCCAGTGTGGATAAGATAATTGAACGTTATATAAGTAATGAATTAAATAACTTTTTACATAAAAACAATATAATCATTAACAAACAATTTGGCTTTCAAAAAAGTAAAAGTACTACAAAATTATTAAGAGAATTTACCGATGAAGTTAATAGTCATTTAAATGAAAAAAAACATGTTTTGACTCTATTTATTGATTTTAGTAAAGCTTTTGATATGCTGCGTTGTGATACACTCTATGAGAAATTATCAAGAAATGGAATACAAGGACCTTTATTAAATTTACTTAAAAGCTATCATGCAAACAGATACACCACTGTCAAAATAAAAAATGAATTTAGCACTATGTTTCCAATGACCCAAGGAACAGCACAGGGGTCAATAATTGGTCCAACAGAGTACTTGCTTTATGTCAATGACATGACTAATGTCATAAATTCAGGATCAGTGTACCAGTTTGCAGATGACACCTGTATCTTGGTCGCCAATAGAAACATACAAGAGGCGCAGAAACATCTTCAAATTAGTTTCGATCGAATGTGTAAATGGGCTCATGACGTGGGACTGGTAATTAATGCCTCAAAAACCAAAATAGTGCATATTCACTCATCGCATAATAAAACCTCCACGATTCCATCCGTCATTGCTCATGAGCATTCCTGTCTCCACAATTCGCCTCGGCATTGAACTTGTCATGTATTGGAAGTAGTTGATCAACATACATATATTGGGCTTGTGGTTGATAGCCGTTTTTGTTGGGGTCCACACAAAAATTATGTTTGCAACAAGTTAAGGTCTGTACTAGGGAAACTTAGCATATTAAAGTACAAGTTGCCATATAAAACGTTAAGAATGTTGTACATGGCGTTAGCGGACTCGGTAATTAGCTACGGACTCAGTAGCTATGGCCGTACTTACCACACATACTTGGCAGAAATTTACAATTTACAATTAAGAATTCTAAAAACTATAGTTCCAAAACACATAAAGCGCAAATTCGCTAACAATTACGACGACCTTTTTAAATACTGTAATGTTATGAATGTGTATAATAAGGTACAATTTCTCACTCTTGTTGAAGTGAATAGGTCTGAGATGATTACGGAAAAGATAAGGCCAGACTCTCTGAGATCCATCACATATAAAAATAAATATATTCTACCAAAATACAACAATGTGTACGGTACAAGATTTGCTCAGTATTTGGTGCCCTTTTATTTAAATAAACTTACAGAAGAGCTGCAAACAATGTATAAAAAAGGAGCTAAAGCGTTTAAACATAAATGTAGATGTCATTATTTAAAAAATATGTAAATGTAAAATTAAGGTTAACGATTTAAGATATGTACCTATAAGTAAACGACTCGCCACCCAACAGATAAATCCATGAGGTTTTTGTGGTGGCAAAGTACAATATTTATGTATTCGCAAGATTTGGATAATAATAATAAAAAAATAAAAAAAATATTATTGTCTATATCCTTATTATTAAGTTCTATCATTTTTCCCCCAACTTATTACCATATTGCACTCTAATGTTATCATCTTTTAATTTATTGAGATCAATATCTTTGGCTTTACGTTTCTTCTTACTTCTTTTGAAATTTATGTCAATTTTCCCAACAAGTAAATTATGGTCAGTGCTAATATCCGCTCCCGGGTATGTTTTAGAGTTAAGTACCATGTATTTATATTTTTCTTTCGCTAATATGTAATCTAACTGGAATCTTCCTATTTTGCCTGGCATTTTCCAAGTGTACCTTCTTCTTTTAGGTTGCTCAAAATTTGTATTTGTTATAGTCACAAATTATACTCCTTACAAAACTGTACCAGCCTGTCTCCTCTTTTATTTCTATTTCCAAGTCCATATCTACCTACTATGTTCCCCTCCATTGCCTCTCCAACTACTGCATTAAAATCTCCCATTACATACAAATTATCCTTTTCATAGGTCAATTCCATTAGTGCATCTAGTTGTTCGTATATATCCTCTATGTCTTCTTCTGGGTAACTTCCTGTTGGCATATAAACTTGTATAATTACTGTATCAATTGGTTTAGTTTTAATCTTTACTAGTGTTATTCTATCACTGTGGTGTATAATATTTTCTACTTGATTCCCCCATTTTTTATTAAGTATTATTGCTGTCCCATTGCTTCCTTTAACCTTTCCGGTATATATGACTCTGTATTCATCACTCCAGTAGTCTCCACTTCCTTCCCATCTAACCTCACATAATCCCAATATATCTATTTTCAGTCTTCCCATTTCTCTTTTTACTTCTTCCAATTTTCCCGCCGGTAACATTGTCCTAACATTCCAGGTTCCTATTTTACAAGGGTTTCGCTGGATGACGACCTGAGTAGCCTTGTTTCTACTCCTGCCGGAGTCAGACCGCCACGGCATATTACATCGTGAAAGCCCGTTGTCAAGAACGTTATTTCCTTTTTGTTCCATTTGCATCAGTTTCTTTTTTTGGCAATATAGTGCAGTAGTCTCCCGTTGCTTTCTGCACCGCAGTTCAAAGACCGGCGAGCCGATTCTTGGTGTCTGACGGAAGCCCTTCCAGAAAACTATTCTTCGGCCTTCTGCCAGTACTGATATGGCTGCTGCCCCATATCAGGGGAATGCTTATTTACTGGCGGCATTGATTCGCCATGTCACAGGGTCGTTATAGGAGTTTGTAGTTTTTTATAGGTAAACCTGTCCCACCAGGTATCCCACTACTTCCTGATAACCCTGCCGCTGCTGGTCGGGGACTGCTTATTCAATATATTCGCAGCTAACCACCATATCTGGTGGCCATTCCACTATCCGCCACCTGTGGACCCCGTTGGTAGCTTGCAGCTCAGCTCAACCAACTTTGAAATTTGTTTATTTACTAGAAATTTGGTGGTTGCAATGGTGTTAATAAATATTTCTTCCGGCACATTCTACCACAACGGTGGTACCTACTTACGTAAATATTTACTCGATAGATGATGATACAAATTAAAGAAAAAAACATTTTGTCAAAATTATCAACTCGTTATTGTAAGCAATGTCAAATAAAGATTACTTTAATAAATATAATTAAGATTAAATTCAGTATTTAATTGATGTCAAAATTTTAAAACGTCTAGAGTATACTCGAATTTAATGTTAAAAAAAACTTTATAGTTTAAATGTCAGATTCATTGAATTTTAATGACTAGTATATAATATAGACTAAAATAATTAAATCGGAGCAATTTTACCATTAACTAATTAATTACATTTTCTCCTTTTCTTTATAATTCATAAATCCAACAATAAATACATTTTTTCTAAAGCTAAGACGACATTTTTTTTTTAAACATATTGATAGGTTATTTCTTAAATCTATTTGGTAGTTTGTTGTAGACTTCTATAGCTTTTTTTCTACCACCCCTGCCTGCCTCGTTTTCAAAATAATGTGCATGCATCCTAACAAAAACACAGAGTCCTCTAATTACATGATAACCAGTGATAGTATACGATATTCCTTAAATACTATTAAGTACTGTTAAGTATTGTGGTTAAAACTATCTGTGAACCAGACTACACAAATAGCCCTAACGTATTTCTTTTGTACTCGAAATGCTTTTTCAATCGCAACCTAATGGCAAATGGAAATTCGTCAAGTTAGTTTGTTACATACTAATTCTACATGCGCCTTTCAATTACAGTTCTTATCGAGCATCAATCGTAAGAACTTTGCAGTAGTAACATCATATATTCATTCATCGTTATAAATAATATACCTATACACTATCAAAAATTTAATTATTACTCTTTAGCCAAGCTATTATATTACTAAGTGTTGTATTTATTTCATTTTTGTATGGAATTAGTAAAAATAAATAAATAAACATCTTCAAATAAACGGTTTTGTGGTGAGTGATATTCAGGCAGGTCATTGATGTACATCAAAAACAGAAATAGTCCAACATACTGCGCCGTGGAACTCCAAATAAGTAAATCGTCCTTGTCATCACCTTAACTGATAGATTACACACACAGTCTTACTAATGACTAATTTTCATTTCCAACTTATACAAAATAAGATTGCTATTAGATGCATCTCCTTGTGAATTCGTTGATTACATCTTTTATTAACATCAAGCTACGACTCACAGTTGGTAAACAGCAACCAAAAACGCGGATGAAACCATGATGGACAACTAGAATTATAATAAGATCACAGGACAGCCCTGAGGTAATGCAGAATGGGTACCATATAACATTTACAATAATAATTATGTTACACGGACATGGTAAGCTCATTATTACCCGTTCAAGTTCGTACGTGATGAGATCACGTATCTTCAGCTATGTAAAAATAATTGCTCCATGTATTACTTGTGGTAGAAATTAATTCCATATTAGTAATGTGCAGATAACTACGTACATAATGACATTTTATATATGTGAGAGACTCGTTTAAGTTTTAATCTATGTGATAGGAGCATGTTTGAGCATGATCACCATTTAAATTATGTTATTATCTTTTATTGATTAAGTTATTATGACATTAGTTACTGATTTAATAAAACTAAATACTTTTAACGATAAAACTTTGTTCAACAAATTAGTTAATTCTGCAAAAGTATTATGTCCACACCGTGTGGTCTAAAATTAACATAAAACCACCCCGTATCTTATCGTTACCGTGCCTTAATCACGTGTAACCTGATATACGTGACGTACTATAATATTTTTTTTATTGCCGTCAGTGGAAGACGAACAAACAGCCCACCTGATGGTAAGTAGTAACTGTCGCTCATGGACGACTCAGAATCTCTGGTATTGCACCTGCTAATGCCAGGGACTCCGCGAAACTGCTGCCTACCGTGAAGGGAGTGGAGTGGAGGTAAGTAAAGGGAAAGGGGGAGGTGAGGAAAAAGGAAAGCGGAGAGAAATTTGACCTTTTTTCTGCTTTACAACATTAGGACCAAATATTGGTCATAGGCTAGTCTTAGCGAAGAATGAACATAATACTGTGCACAGCGGTATATACAAACTCAAGTCTGTTTTCTATTCCTTTCTTGTCATAGTCCGATGGGAAGGCAATCAGTTGCAAAGCCGATGATTTAACGTACTATACGAGGCATGCAAGTGTCTATGTATTTGAGAAGCTATCATTATATTGCAGACACATTATAGTGATCTGCGTGACTGTTCCGTAACTACAACACTCCTCTAGCATCTCTAACGATAATATTATTTTATATAATTCAAACAAACAAATTCTAGATGGCTCGTTTAAATTCTTAATAAATCTTAGACCATCGTTAAAAATGCCTCAGGCATTAAGTCCACCTTATATAAAGTTTTAAATAAATAAAAATAAAATAGAAATATCTGATTTATCCTATTTGTTTTATTAATATTAAATGATAGACTGAAAGTTTCCTCTCGATATATTATGGGTGGAATGGCCAGCACTATGCAATATGGTACCTACCATGTTACGTACTTGCTCTTCGGTTACAACTAAATGACTGTCCAGATTTGCTCATGAGCATGACATTACAATGATGATTTTTAAAATCTTGTTATAATTTTGCCATCATGTTAATGAAAGGTACCTACCTAACAGTGGCGAAGCGTCCATATAACACGATTCCTGCCGGCTTCCCTTTTAAAATATGTCTTGACCTCCTTTTATCTATCACTGCTTGCGTGTCTACTCAAAGACTAACTAGCCTTCCGAAACTCAAAATATTTTAGTCCCACCGGCTTCCCTCCTCGGAAAAGTGACTCTTCGCTACTGCTACTTAAAACCTTAATTTATACGTAATTATATTAAAGGATGCTCCCAAGCTGTCATCAAGTTACTTGCTACAAAAGATACAAGTACATTTTAGCCAAATATTTCTATATTTTTATTCTCTACTATCTTTACTTTTATTACGTTATGTCCGATAATAATAAAAAGTTTATATACGACTGTTGAAACAGTAAAATACGCATAGTCTATTCTAGTTCTCAGCCAACCAGTGGGAAAATCAAGCGGTAGGTAGTGTAAAATAATTTCTCAGAACCTACAAGAGGGAGAACGTTAGCTTTTATGTTAGCTTTACATATCATGCATTTTAAGCATGACATCAGCGTCTCGCGCTTCGCTGCTTCTAACAATAAAATATGAATTTGTTCCGTTCCCCACAACGTTGTAGAAACTCTTGAAATTAGGCTCAATTATTAATACATAATGTTACTCATCGCAGGCTTCTTTGACTAATAAACAATATTATATGAATTTGTATGTCAACAACACGCCACAAATTGTAATTAGGCCAATTAATTGCTATAAGTATTTAATTATTCTTGAATAATTGTGTAGTAGTATGTGTTACTACTCACCTATCAATTTTTTATAAGTAGGTACCTAGGTACTAATAAATATAACAACAGAGATTAATTCATTTGATGTAGAAAACGTGCTGATTACTAGATTGACATGAAGACATGCGTTTATTAAATGAGATCAAACCATAAGCTTAAGCTATCAATAATTTGTAGTGTTAATTATCTACATTGTTGCATTGGGGAAACCTGTAATAATAATGTAAGATTGTGAATAAATAAATAAATAAATAAATAAATAAATAAATAAGTACATAGACACTTAATATTTAATGGTCTTAGGCAATACATACCTCTGCTCTCTCCTTTACGTCAATAAAAAAGTGAAACAGGATTAAGGAGGAATAAATACCTATGTTTTTTTTTAACATTACAAATAAAATAATTAAACCATGTTTTTGGATAAATACCTAGGTGTACAAGTGTACCTGACAATTTTATAACAAACATGATGAGCTTTTATCCGTAGGTACTTTGACCCACTGGCGCTCCGAACAAGGTTTGATCTCAACATTTTTAAGCTATGTGTCATTGTTGGTTCTTCTTCATGGGTTCCCACGCTCTATTATTTTATCTTGAATAAACACAACACGCACAAAGTTTTATCCCGCGTGGCAGTTGCAGTTTTAAAACACTTTCATACGGCAAGAAAATCCTTACGTAGAAACCGGGACTATAACAACAACTATAAACACGAAAGATTCCAAGAGTCGGGTGCTCTGACCTATTAAGAGCAGACTTAGGACTTGATTTCTTAATGGCTCAAAACACCCTCTTCCATTAGATAAACATAAAATATTTATTAATAATTCATTTTATATAACCAACACTTCTATGCACTCTTAGGCTCATTAAGAATCCTTTACAGTCACTTTCAATAGGTGCTCGGACATCATTCAACCTTCACCTCGTATTTATATTTACTTGGAAAACTTTACTCATTTTATCCTTAAACGCCAATCAATACGGTTACTCAATAGAAATCAACGGGCAAATTCACATAAACATCAATTTGAGCACTGTTTATACTGCAATAAATATTTTAATATGCTTGTTACTGAGCGAGCGAACGTATCAGATCTGCATGCGCGAGCAATAATAGTCGTCAACATTCCACATAACAAGACAACCATTACAGTAGAAAATATCCATGAGTAGATTCCGTTGCAGCGTTTGACCCCGCTAAACGTACGAGAATAATTCTACTACTAGCTTTACTTAATTAAATAAAATCTGTTTTAAAAGGCTAAGATAAGTATACACTCATTTTGTTCATCGCCTGTGAATTGTAGAATTAACTTCTGATTACATTTGAACCGTCTAAGACACAAAATGTTTACAATTTCTTGGGACTTTGATTGAGGTATTTAATTGCCCCGTTGCCCACCCCGATATCTACTACATAACACATTGATGCCAGGTTTTAAACTCATTATTTTTTATGAATTTTATGATTGAGACGCGAGCTTACGCTTTTTGATCGCAGTCGTGTTAAACCCGATGTAGTATCTACTTTAACATTAAAAACAATGTATGAATTTCAAGGAAAGTTCTCACATAAATACTCGTACCTACCTATGTAGTCTGTTAGTAATGCGACACGACGTGCCATCCTAAGTCTTGCTCGAAGTCGAGTCGAGTTAATTTTTTTCATATTTATATATCAAATTAACGACGGGGCAAAGGTAAACTATTATTTTTACTAGGCTTATTAACTATAAAAACTTAAGTAGACTTGTGTAATATTTAATCCGTTTTTTATAAGAACATATTATCAGGTTGCACGATTATCTAATAAACGTTGATGACAGCATAGAAGCATCAGCTTATTAATGATAAAGATAAAGTGTGATTACAGTGACCGCTGAACACCACGACTGCACGATTCTTTGTAAGTTGAATCGGTGATGTCACCAAAGCAAACGACGGTGAAGTCACAAGGCTAAAAGAAATAAATAAGAAATGCTTTGATTGTACTGGCCACACGATTGCACGCAGTCCATATGTGTGTGTAGGACCTCGACCGCTATTTCATAGACTGTCGCCAATCCAAACAAAATTAAAATAGGTTTTGAGTTGCGATGATTGTTGTATTACAATATGTTGCCAAATTATTGTTGTAGTGCAAAATCTTGCACTTTAGCACTTTTACTAAACTTGGAAAAAAATGTATCGATCACTCAAAAATATTATCCTGTGAGGGATTCGAACTCGCTTGCGCAGGCAAGCGACTCCCACTTCGCCACCGAGTCAGTCGTCGAATAACACTTGAAAGAATAAAATTAAAAGACAGAGTGGTGAATATTACGTATAATTATATTAAATCGAGAAGTTTTTGATTTCGGCTCTGAAAACTGCCGTTTTTATTGGCACTAACTTTAGGAGTTGTAGCTGATTTGGTCATTAAGGGAAGTCATAGTGGTGAAAAGATTGTCCAACCTGAACTTTGCTTTACGGAGTCCCGCTGTTACGGGTATCCTTTCATGCACATCGTTCTTACCTCTACAATTTAGGGGGCAACCCCACATACTCTGCGTACAACAGGTCTTACACTCTTTTTCTCGGCAGCTGAATATGTCTGTCCAGTATGACATAGATTAACATATGCCAAAGAGTTCGATGTGGCGTTGCACAAGACGTGTCGTATTATAACAGGTTGCTTAAGGCCCACTCCACTCTCGCTGATGTACCCTTTAGCAGGCATAGCATCGCCAGCCGTCCGCAGAGTGTTGGTCTCTCGGATAGACGGATAGAGAAAAAGAAGCAGGCACCCGAAGAAAGGCACTCTCTTTAAGGTCATAATCTACCAGAAGCACGCTGGGAATTTACCGCTTCCTTAAACATCCAGTGCGAATGTAGTGCTTCTGAACGAAATATGGTAGGTACATATACTGTCATTTCCATCGGGACCCACTACTTGCACTATAGATGATCTAAACACTGCTTTGGAAGTTGCCAAATTTTGGTTCAAAACTATATAGGTGAAGGAATTGAAGTGAAAGAAGATTAAAATGGAAAAGTTAGCTCCAAGTAGGCAGCTTGCTCCTTTGTGCCTCTGAGACAGTAAAGTAAATAAGCAACTAGCTTCTGCACGAGTCTTAGCTCTATATACTTACTGTATGACATTATGAAGTTTATACGTCAATACATATACAAACAAAGTTATGTTGCATTACTAGCTGCGCCCCACGGCTTCGTCCGCGCGTAAAATATGGTTTGTTGTATCTCTAGGGAGTCAGAAAGATTTTCAGGATAAAAAGTAGCCTAAGTCCGTGTCCGGCACAGAATCTATCTATATATCAATTTTTATCAAAATCGGTTTAGCCGTTTAAGCACTGCGTGGTAACAAACACACACACACGCAAATTTTTGCATTTATTTTACCCGCGTATTTGCTTACTGCTCTGCTCCCGTCGCCAGTAGTTTGATGTTACAGCCTATAACCTTCCTCAAAAAATATATTATTAAAAAACACAAAGCCTGCCTAAAACAAAGTGAAAAGGATAAAACCCATTTTTTTCTGGTGCTGACGCCACATTGAATTTTTATATAACTAACCTTTGTCACTCCCACAATCAATACGAATCTAATGACACCTCATAAGTTAAAATCCATCAAGCCATTTGGGCTGTAGAGCGTGCCAAAGAAATAGACATACATACTCACATACATACATGCATATATACATAACATACATACATACGCTCGAAAAACATTATCCTTCTTGTCTGCGTCAGTCGGGCAAAAACTAGAGCTACCATACGCAAAAATATTTTTTTAAATCCGACTGGTAGTTCGAGATATTAGTGTGTTCAAACAAACAAACAAACAAACTGTTCCGCTTTATATAATAGTATAGATATGATGTAATATTCGCATAGGTAAAGTATTTTGTCCCACAGTCTTGACTAATACTCGTATAATATGTATATTGATATTACAGCGGACTTGTAATGTTAGCCTACCTATGCGAAAATTATAGTAAGATCAGGATTATTTAGTATCAAATGATAAGATTATAGCTATACAAGACTGCTTGTATAGTTGATATAAAGATCCTCTGAAAGCTATCGTGATGAGGAAAATAAACATGATTTCATAAATGCAATGAATAATGATTGACTTTAAATATTTTGCTTATATGTCTAAGATGGAGATAACTATGAGAATTAAAAAATATCCTATGTATTTGTATTTTTGTAGGAAAACAAACAAATTTGAAACACACTTTCACATTAATAATATTAAGTAGTATGAACGAATAAGACAATTTTACACATTATTCCAAAGTATAATGTACGGCAAAGAAACAAAGACCAACCAACTTCAGGGTATACCTTTTTTAATAAAAAAAGAATTATCAAAATCGGACTACTCTGTAAAAAATGGTCAAAATAAAATAAAAAACCAAAAATGGTCGACTTGAAAACCTCCTCCGTTTTTTCGTCGGTTAAAAAAAACTTGATGACGATTTCTTAATAATTTTTGCAATTTATGATTTTCATAATTATAATAAGAGTAGTAAATAATTGTTTAATTTCCCACGATACTTTAAGTGCTTATTTTTATCTTTATACTACTTTCTCCAGCTATAACTGAGCTAAGAGATGATGTTTATTAGCGAAGTATATAAAATGCAAAAGGTTTCTTATTTGATACACGTATCATGTTACCAATTTACTATAAATGCTGTTTTTCTCATACTTAAAAAATCTAAAATTGCCATTCCGTCTTGAGCAAGCGTGGTGATTAATGCCTTCTCTATATGAGAAGAGGCATTTGCCCAGCAGTGGGACAGTAAACAGGCTGGTATTATTTATTTATTATTATAGATACTTACCTAACTATTTTCTACGCCAGGTTCCCATAGTTACCAGCTTCATGTCCAGGAAGAGTCACCTAAAAGAAGACACTGCTAGAATTTCGGACAATGCTGTAACATCAAGCGTGATTTTACTTAAAATTTCAGTGTAATATCACGTTAAATAAAAAAAATGTCTTCGAGGATAACTAAGGAGCAGGTCTGTTACCCTTTCACCATTGATAATCATCAACATAAGATAACCATAAATATGTGACAGACAATCTTAAATTATAACTTTGGAATGTTGTAATATTTGTCAGACATTTAATTGTAAGCAACACGTCATCTTTAAATTTGGAAATATTTGTGTATAGGTATATTCACTATGTTATGTTTAATAGGTGCGCTTCATTCAGTATCATTTAAGACTCTCTGTTGCTTAAACTATTTCTGCTCAAACATGTTTTAAAGTCAAAACAAGAACTTAAAAATAAATGAAACTTGGATATGCCAACGCAAATACTATTCTTAGTTTGGCATTCAATAGCGTGCTTAATTGTAAGCCATTTACCTACTTAAATCTTGTAACATTTGCATTCAACCTTTTCTCACAACTTTCACATGTTCATCTGCCTGTGTATTGTTCTTAAGTAAAACAAGAATAATGGTTTTACTTGAGAGAAATTAAGAATGATTCAAGAGGTTATATCTTAGTGTTTACGGTACCGCCTCTTACGGTCGAGGTTGAGAATTTATTAGAAATCAAGTACTACAATGTGAGTTCTTTATTGTCATATTTATTTTCCATGCATATCTTTAACATTACTGAAGACACCTGGACAATAATAAGATTTAAAGGATTAAAGTGTTCTGGTCTATTTAAAGCAACCCCCACCCGTAAAATTATGATCATCGTGAAATGCAACTACAGTTATAATATCTAATTGACCTACTGTTTAGGTACTTGTCCAAAATAACAGAGGCCAGTTACTGTAAACTTCAGACAGTTCATTGATCGCATGTTTGTATAGATTCTATAGATTTTGTGTCGAAGTTGCAGACTATAATAAGGACTAAGTATACAGGCTGAGTTTGTCACTTAGGTGCGCCTTCTGTCCCTAATTGCCCACTCTACTTGAATTACCTTGCAGATAATAACAACGAAAATACATGTTTCTTATTAGATACATAAGGCGGCAGATAGCTCGATGATCGACCTAATTGTTTGTGGTAACCGCCATTTAAAGACTTTCTGCAATGCCAAGAGCACAGCCGTTAAATACCGTGAGACGCTGGCTTCTTATTGAAATCATGTGGGCAAAAGGACACGGGCAACAACACAGGTAATTAAATACTAGAATACACCACTTACTACTTACTGTACTTTAATATGATGACAATACCAAACGTACGTTGTGTTATTGTTTTTTACGTCAGTTATAAATCAAACATATCATACCTTTTCTGTCCCTTTTGACTCCAACCACGATGGGGTGACTCGGATTCAGCCACATTTTTGAGATTTTATCATAAAATCTGAGTTATTCAGTGAAAAGTAGGTTTTAGTGTAGTTTTAGTCACCGGAAGAGATATTAAAGTACTGCGAATAAAACAAAAGCTAATAAAATAGTTAAAATATAGGTACTCCAAATTGATATGAGTGGTACGGATGATCAATTATATAATGGTGACAAATGGTCATACCAAACAATTCCTTAGAGTGTTCATAATGAAACAGACATCGCAAAGCTTCATAAATATATCTTGGTTTACTTTTGAATATTTGCGTCATAAATTTAGATTCATAAACTCTTCATAATACACGTCGGTCAATTACAATAAGAATACTAGTTAATGATTGTTGTTAAATGTTTTCCCTGACCTGTGTCTCAAGTAGCTGGGCTGTTTATTCATTCATAATTATGTCGCATATATTATTACAATAGTAATTATTGAGTTCTATACACGCCTATTTTTCTAGAAGCTAAGGTGTAGGCCGACAAGGTTGTGTGGTATATCGCAAAGGCGCGCTAGTGTAAAAATTATATCGGTATGCTCACAAATTATGAACGTAAAAAACATAAACGTTACAAAACCGGAACATCAAAAATGAAACAATGAACAAAAACGTCTTAATTACACTATACAATGGTTTATAAATAATAATTTGGCATAAAAATGAAAACCAATCGGCGACCATGTCGTCTGATTGCCATGCAAAATTTGAGAAATCTTTTATTTAAGTTCATTAGTATTCGCTTATGTCGTCATGTAATTTCTTGAGTACTTATGAGTAATGTACCTATCTAATCATGATTGAGAAAAAAAGAAAACTGCTACTATAACAAAACTATTTAGATGATATTTTTCTGACAATAGTGTGCAGTCATATTGGGGTTCTACCAAATTGGCAGAATAATGACTTCGACTATTAAGAAAACCTTTGTGTTTTGTCGACACGCATGAAGACGCTCAGCATACGTAGGTAGTGCCTATTGATTATAATAATAACCTCAACTGATTTCCTACAGGATGTTTATGTGATTTCTTTGTAGAAGATTCTTTGTAAAATACAAGATGGTTGTATTTTTTATCATAAAGATCAGAGTTGAAATATTTTATGGATAAAATGATAACGATTCAAAAACAAGTCCAAAATAACAAAATAATAATTGTTTTTTTGTACATTATAATTTGAGAGGGCTGACCTTAGCAGTTGTAATGCCTAGGGCAATATATCAATCACAATCGGTCGTGAAATTGCCTACCTTCTGTACAACGAACGCAACAACAGAGGCGCTATAAGTGTGACACTGAATTGGCACTTAAGGCCGTTTTGTACACTTAAAACAAACGATATATTTCCATAGATGACAAGCATTTTGTTTACATCAATGATATAATCGCCTAACCTATTCACAATATGTTGAGGTCAGAGCCTAGTCAAACCTGATACTGCTGACGTAACATTTAGTTGATAATAGATGAGTTAGACCAAGGTTAAAATAAATTATTTATAAAGGGATAACTGTCTTCTAAAGGTTAGAAACAACTTAGGTGAAATTGGACAGGAGAGGACTCTTTTCTTTAATGCTAATGTAATTAGGCATTTCCTGTAATGTCTTAAATAGAAGTAGGACGCAATACAACATATGTCTTTTTCGTAAGTATTTTCTAAATTTATCACAGACATTAGTGACAAAAAATAGCCTGAGAGGTTCTGGACTATGTATGTATAAAGAACGCTATACACTTACAAATTAAATGCGATTATTAATTTTATTTTAGGTGCGTTTAGGCACAAAACTAAGCATCACTATAAGAAACTACGACCGTGTAGTCTGGAATCGGTGACTCAACGAATACTGGAAAACAGACTACAGCTTACCCGCGTACCAAACCACTTTACTGTGGTCTCCATCCTGCGCACCGAGCACGTACTCTTTTATATTATAATATTACACTAGCTGCGCCACACGGCTTCGCCCGCGCGTAAAGTATGTTTTGTTGTATCCCTAGGGAACCAGACCGATTTTCGTGATAAAAAGTAGTAAGAAGCCTAGTCCGTCTTCGGCACCGAATCTATCTATATACCAATTTTCACCCAAATCGGTTCAGCCGTATAGTCGCTGAGTGGTAACAAACACACACACATACACACACACAAACTTTCGCATTTATAATAATAATAGGATGAATAAATAATATTCAAAATTTTTTTTTTTTGATCGTTGGTAATGTCAACCAGTATTTTAATCATTAAAAATTATTCACTATAAATGTAGGTATCCATAATATTCAATTTAAATACCAAAAAAATATTTTCAATAAATAGTCTTAAAGACGACATGCAATTTGTTTTTTGTTTGTATCTTCTTACACTTCGGCACACACGTTATTATTTGTTAACCTTGGTAACTCTACAAGGTTAAATTATTTTCAATAAATGTTTTTGTCCTGTTTTTCTGAATCGCGGTAATCTACCTAATTGTTTGTTACGGAATAAATTGAGTAGCTGATAACTGCAAAATCTCATTTATTATTACACTAACTGCGCCCTGCAGCTTCGCCCGCGCGGAAAATGAAATATGTTTAATTAAAGTAACTCGGGAACCAGACTGATTTTCGGAATAAAAAGTATCCAATGTTCGTCTCCGGCACAGAGTCTATGTACATATCAATTTTCATCGAAATCGGTTCAGCCATTTAGGCGCTGAATGGTATCAAACATCCACACACACACACACACACGCACAAACTTTCGCATTTATAATATAAGTAGGATAGATGAAACCTTACAAGTACAAAATGTTCAATCAAAATACAATAACACAACGAAAATTAGTTATATTTAACGGACATAGGTACCTATAAATGGCATACGGTATACACAACACGAGTTAGCGGCCTGCATAACAAGAGTGGTAAACACCACTCATAAACCTCAACTTTTAGCAAGGAACGCACCTTTCTAAGGTGAACCTAAATGTAAAACACTCGTAACTATGGTAATCATAGATATTATTTCGATCGGAGTTCAATAATATGTGTATCCTTAAAATGTTTGATATTACAGAAATAGTTTACATTCAATAGAAAAAAAAATAAAGTATTTTATCAATGGGTATGGGTAAAAGCGCTTAAACTCAGTAAAAAAGATATTTATAACTTTAAGCCGTTGAACCCAGTATCAGCACCTTTATTTTCTTTACAAAAAGTATAAGTGTTATAGGAATAATCTAACTACCAGTTGCAACACCTTTAAAAAGAACTAAACAGTTTAAATACATTCATCAATATAGAGTTCATACAAAGAACTACCTACTTTTTATTACCTATATATTTAAGAATATACTTATATTGACTTATTCCACTTACGCCAGCTGCCACCAAAGGTCAGATTGGGGTAACAATTTGCAAAACTGGAGTAAAGAAATGATTGATGAAATTTTTATATTTCGACGGTAATAGATCAGTCGGTCGGTTCCCGTTGAACTCTTTTGTTATAGAGCACCGAGCGGTATAGTCAAGCGCTGGCCGTTACTAAGTAATGAGTAAAATACCAAATCCGTCACACAACAATAGCGCACTATTGGGAAACTGGACTACGGCCGACAGATCTGATCCCAAGATTGTCTCACCGGTACTTTAATCAACCAATAATTTATCTCGCCGGCGAACGATCTGAGAACCGTAGAAAGTACATTCAAGATGCGTATCGTTCTCGTAACTTCTTGCTTCTAAAATTAATTTATGTGAATGTTAACTTTATCGTGACTTTCATAATTTTTAAAATAGAAAGATTTTACTTCACAATGAAAAAAAATTACGATATTGTAGGTATCTTATGTTTCAACTCGGTTATACCTAATTTAATGTCGAGTACTGGATTATTCCACTTTAGTCCATTTCCATATTCTATTCTAAATAATCAATCATATGATAATAATTATTATCTATTGAAATTAATAACATTATTTGAAATTAAATTTAAAATGGTGCTACCACGATATTGACAGGTAATTTTAAATAATACATATAAGCAAATAGATATTTCATAAATGTACCTTGGAGTTTAAATTGGTACCTAATAGTTTGATGCTTTTAGGTAGGTTACAATAACGTGCTATTAATATTTTTGTATTATTTATTCGTTTTTAAATGAAATACTTTACACTATTCTTCCCAGGCAATGTAGTGTTAATTACGTAATATTTGTAGATATACAACGAAAGGTCACAGTGCGCGTTGACCGTGGCGGACAGAGGGTAGCGGGAGGGAGGGGCAGCACTTGTCGACTGACGCACTCATGACAACACCACCTTACAATGCATGTTTAAAGGAGACAGGAAATCATGACCGACTGTTGTAAATTGGTAAAACTGTCACCAGAATACTAACAGCAACTGTCCTTGGACCTTAACTTTGAAGAACAATATTTATATTTCATCATATTATTGTCATTTTTCGTCATATAGGTGGTGCCTAACTCATTTTGAAAAGATAATGTTGTTCAACTACAGTAATTAAGTAATTTTTCAATTCAAGTTTTCAAATAAAGGTTGGAACGTTATGCAGCGAATGAGTAAAGTTTACATAACATCTTCTCTTGTAGATAATTATATATACGACAAGCGCATCTCTAAAGATATAGAATTTTGGATAACCGCTAAATATACGCTGGTGACATAATTATATGTTAACTAAAATTATATGTAAATAGCCATTCCGACCGCGGCGTACCCCAGGATATGGCTGCTTCCGTTCCTCTTGCCACGAGGCAAGCCAACTGCCTGATGTAACGGTAACAATCTCAAGAAACGCGTCGTAAAGTCGCAAATATGCGAATGGCGAAATAAATTTTATGTTATACCTAAATAACTTGTTCTTGTCCGTTCTACACCTATCTCATAGACGTAATAATAGCTGAAATCTGTGATTGATTACCTTCCTTTTTTTGGGTTCCGTGGTTAACAAGAAATACTTATAGTTTCGCCGTCCGTCCGTCTGTCTGCCCGTCGGTTTGTCCGTTTGTCTGTCCGCGGCCTAGCGCAGAGACTGTTGATATTAGTAAGCTAAATAAAAAAATTGTCATGGATATACATATAAATCACGCCGACAAAGTAGTACAATAAAAACATAAAAAAACATTTGTTTAGGGTACCTCCCGAAAAAACTATCCAACGACACCCCTATGGTGTCATTGGATAGTTTTTTTAAAAATATTAAGGGTTTGTGATTTTGCGATTCAGGCATCCGTTTGCAAAATATTTAGTTAATGATGTGATTGATCTACGATAGCTCACAATTACCTAAAATTCACTACAAACACACTATTCACCGCCGCGCCGCCGGCAAGTTGTCCCACTCCTTAACCGTTCGCATTGGAAATTAAGAGGAATTTGGTCCCATTTTATAGTCGACAAGTATAACACTACGTTTTGGTATGCTTTAAAAATGTTTCATTACGAAATATAGTGGTACAAACATAGTTTTTTGTTAAAGTTTTGCAGCTGCCACCGAAATTAATTATTTCCAAAAATTTGTAGCATAATTTCGTGGTTTGCAGCCGTATCTAACAGTTTTTAATCGCTACTGGTTCGCCATTTATAATTTCATCTTAAGTTAATTTTTATAACTATCAATATCTACTAATAGTATAGATTACGAAGTAACTAGGTACTAATATTATCTGTGGTAAAGATAAGTATAAAATAATACATTCAATGCTATTAATAATGCCATACAACGAACGCCTACTTGGCCCTAATGTCCTCGGATGGAATTAACCCTGAAATTTGCTAAAAAAAAAACAATTTAACATTGTGATATTATTTATTGTAAACCAAAGACCTAACAACAATTAACAAGAAAAAGTTTTACTGGATGGTAGGCGCACGAGCAATGCAAACTAATCAAGATACACCTATCGAAAAACACCTACAATTGCGAACACAAAATCATTGTATTACACTGCTGCGTACAAAAGGTTGTATTAGTATTCAAAATGAATACTGCAAGCAGACCGCATTGTGACTGCAACAAGTTGTTAGTGCGGCATCAAAAGTGACAAATAAAAAAATGAGTTTTTTGTAGCCTTATAGAAAACCGTAAGCTATGTTAATGTTATGTTCCTGGCGTTGAGTGAGATCTCCTTGAGAAAGCGCTATTTCCGCAGTGTGAAGAATTTTTTAATAGCTGGCTAACAAATATTAATTAGCCGATTGTTTAGCCTTATGTTATTAAAGTGCAAAAGATATGCATTCACCTTAAAAAACTCAATTGTTAGTATACTCATAATTATGTTTCTTTGTCAGGTTCTGAAATATAATTGTTACTAGATATTAGAAGTAAAGTACTATCTCGCTGTATATTTACTGTGCTTATGTAAGAATTTCATATTTAATATTAAAAATGGATAACCAAGATAATCACGAGTATCTACGCCCGCCGCGATGCTTATTGCAATGACATTCAACTCGATAACACATTATTATTTCAGTTTGCTGTGCCCCGTTTGCCGAGTTCAACAATAGAGTTCATTCAAGCTAGGGTTATTCGCTCAAAATATTGACACGGCTAAGCATTCTTAATATGAGTTTTTAGAATATTACTTATTAGTTATTACTTACCCATAGGTTAACAAAACAATACAAACATTATAGACAACCTACCTACAGTAAGCAGATCTGTTAATTGATCTCAGAGACATCGACAATCTGGTTCTTAAATAAGTACCTTCCTACCCATTTATCATTATTAATGGGTAGATAATAATAATACTTTTATTAAAATAAGTAACTAGGTTTACTAATAATTTGCTCGTAGCATCCTTTTAACCATTACTTTTGCAATATACTTAATTTTAAAAATACCTAGGTATAAAAGATATAAACATGGTTATTGCAATCTATCATTTTATTTAGTAAGTAGAATAAAACATAAAGGGCTCTAAGAAATGTACAATATTGTGTTTGTGCCCAAGGGAACTGTGAATTCGTGAGCAAGAGGTACATCGGTGCAAGGCGCGGCGGAAGCGCGGCGGGCGGCGCGCGCTGCTTGGTCATGAATCCCGCGGATGCTTGGGTTCATTACCCGCGCCCGTTCGATTACAGACCATCCACAATGGGGCCCATACCATACTTGAACATGGTAAACCACCATCTAGCAACCGTTCTATACAAACAAAGCACTATTCAATTATTTACGTACTATAATATAACTATACATATAGACTTATCAATGTCGAATATTACAATTACTATGAGTCATCCACGTTACTGAAAGACATTATTCAGTATACATAACCAACCTTCATCACAGGCTAATAATGCCTGTGATGAAGGTTGTTTGACACAGTTACTTTTTTATGCTCATGAAGTATAAAGTCATGATGACATAAATTATACCCACTATAAAATTGATTGAATTTTTGACAGAAAGAGGACAATAATTGCGAATATTAGCTTGGCATATCACTTTCATATTTGGGCACATTACCAATTATCATAAAACAAAACATGCTTTATGTATAACTTTAGTTTGTACTAGCTTTCCGCGGCGCGGTTTTAAACCCGTCTTTGCTTACTGATCTGCTCCCGTCGCCAGAGAGCGTAATGTTACATAGCCTATAACCTTCCTCGAGAACTAGGCTAACACGCAAAAAGATTTTTTAAAAGCCGATTGGGAGTTCCAGAGATTAACGCGTTTAAACAAACAAATTCTTCCGCTTTATAGTAATGTTCATTTGAGGCTGCTCATAGTGTTTCGCAAGAATACATAGATGGTTTCTTAGACACAACATAATCTTATTGCTCAAACACACGGCAATATTTGTTGCAGAGCGAACAAGGAGAGATTACGTTCTAAAACATACTAAGGTAGGTACAGATCGTAGAAAATTAGAACGAAAACATCATTTTGTAATAGTTTTGCAACTATTGAGTTTATATAAGTTTAAAACTGTTGATACATGTGGCCCTCTTCTTACTTAAGTGATATCAGGTGTTTTAATGAGAACGTGTTGTGTTTGCAGTTAACTTCAGTGACTATAGCTCTACTTTCTAATAGATGTGTATCATTTTTTAAAGACTAAAGCACCGCCCTCGCTTCGCTATCAAAAGTTTCATTCGATCTCACAACAAACTCTTACGGAAAATATCGTAATAGTGCGGTATTGGATCATTGAGATTTAAGAAGACGCGTAACATATTGTAATTCTGAAAATGGCAGAAAAAATTGTTAAACATAATATTTAATTAATTAATTTGTAAAGGTAAAGGAATTTTTAAATCGGTAACATAGATTTTTAGTAAAATCGTTGGAATCAAACAAACATACAAAAAATAATGAAAAATAAAGAATAAAATCTTTTCTCTATAAAATATTACTATACCTATAGATAAAAAGCTATCCGCGAGCATTTGGTACGGACAATACATAAATGTACCTATACCCACAATTAATTAATACGAATCTAATATCACTTCATTTGTAAAATCTATTAAGACATTTTTAGGCTGTAAAGCGTGCCAAAGAAATAGACATACATACTCACATACATACATACATATATACATACATACATACATAATTATATACGCTCGAAAAACATTACCCTCCTTGACTGCGGCAGTCGGGCAAAAAGGTTAAGCAACAGGGCAAACCCTTATCGTCTTCTCAAATTACCTATTAAAAAGACTTTTAGACAATAATTGAAAATTATTGTTCGATGTTTGTTCTATCGTTTATGGTGATAATAGCAATCGAGTGTGGGATGTCAGGGAAATCATACTAAATGTTTAGCGAAGACTGTGGGTAGCACCTATAAGGTCAGCCTTGCACCCACACACGCCTTTTATGTAGGTATCTCAACACTAAACAAGATACCAATGTTTAGTTTATATGTCCAATGTTACAACATATTTTTAAAACATTCTACACTCAAGCTCCATAGATATAAAGTTGAAAATTGTAAAACTAATTATGCTGAGTTTTCATTTTATTGTCCTAGCCAGAACACAGTTTGCAACATTCACCTTTTCCTAAACAGGCAAGCGGATTTTAGAACAGTCTTTGTGGGCGACAATCGTGAGTGGAGGGAAATACTTTGGTTAATACATACATTCATATTTTTACGGTCTGGTAATTATGTCATCGCGGTAAAATCAGTGTCGTTAAAACTTTTAAAGAGCACGAGTTAGCAACAGCAAAATATCAGTACAAAACTACAAACCTAGTAGCATGTGCCTTAAAAATTCCACTTTAAAATGACGTGTCCTAAATATAGTACCTACCTAAGTTGTAAAAAAAACGAACCTACAACTTGGATCTTAACGATAATATTTATACTTACCTACTATTATATAAAACGAAATAGTTTGTTTGTTTGTTTGAACGCGCTAATCTCTGGAACTACCAGTCTGATTTGAAAGATTATTTTTGCGTATCATAGCCCAGTTCTCGAGGAAAGTTATAGGTATGTAACATCACGCTACTGGCTATGGGAGCAGAGCAGTAAGCAAAAACGGAGATGAAACTGCCCCGCGGAAAGCTAGTCTCTAATAGGTATAGCACTTATAAAACTGAAAGGCTCTGCAATTGCCATCTTTCATATAGTTCCAGATTATATAAGTCTCAAAACCATTATTCATAATAGGTACTTACTTAGATATTATGAATGGTAGTATACCTACTACTTGAATGCTAGTGTAATAACACTACACAACTGGGAGAAATAATCAGACTCGAGCGTGTTTCATAATCATTAAAGTGATAAAACGCTGTTTCATTTTTGCTACTAACCTTACTTATTTGTTTTAAGATTTATTTTTGTAGTAACTTTATTTTAAGGTACCTACTGCAATGTATGAAAAAGCAGAGTTTCGGGCCAGGCTTGTTGATCTTGCTTGGCGGGTCACACCGTCACACCCAACGGTTGGGAGCGATTTACACATGTTCTTTCCAAATTGACGGCTACTTGTAGGCTTTTATTTTTCATATAATTATGGTTATGTGATATGACCACTGATCATTCCCTTTTAAAATTTTGACAAGACCTGTTTGAACATACAGGATTGTAAAAGAATATTATATAACGATAAGTCAGTGGCGAAGAGTGACGTTTTTTAAGAGGGAAGCCGGCGCAACAATTGCTTACCTTAAAGCACGACGTATGGCCTATTTCTACATTATAAATTATAATAGATTTGTGATTTATCTCAAAGGGAAGCCGGTAGGAATCGGGTTATATGGACCCTTCGCCACTGCGATAAGTAGATACCTATATGTATATATACCTATATACACTAACAATTACCATAATTATTATCAGAATCTACATTAAGTATGTGCCAGGTAATGTGAGATTCATATAAACGAGAGTTGAACGACCAGCAAGACTAGAATTGGCAAGTTTCGCTGTAGATAACATTTGGATTAACGACCATAAAGGACATTCGAGCTTATGTCATTAAATCCATTAAAATGAGTGGTTTTGTTTCCTGTAATCTGATGAGTTCGTAAGTATTTATGGTGGGTAAGTATGTCTTCAGATTCGTAGGCACGGCATTAACTGTACAGGATCTAAGTATTGTGTTCATATTTCAAAATTTTTAAATTGATTTTGCGTTAACTCTTACCACAAAAGTCTTAAATCAAAAACTGAAGTTAAAGTTCGGTTTATGAACAATGAGTAGGTAGATATCTAGTTTATAGATGATGTTGCAGTAAGAAAATCGCGTAGGTAGTTGTAGGATATAGATAATGGCATTGTTCTTCCTGTAAGAATTAAGAAAATCCCATAACACTTACAGTACCTACTACTGGATGCACTCGATTGATTGTAGCGGCGAGCAGTCAGACGCCACTAAGACTCTTGAGCCTATACAGCTGCGTAGAGACATTGCCTCAATGGCCATCTTTTATCGCTTTTACCACAAAGAGTGTTCTGAAGAACTTATTGAATTAATCCCATCTTCTCCCTTTTTATCCAGAACGACACGTGCGGGACTAAAATGCCATCATTTCGCAGTCCACTGTGAACGAGTGGCACTTCAGTCCTTACCCTTTAGATTCCAATTTAAAGGATCTCTAACCAAATGGTTCAACACTTCATACTTTTGTCGCTCAATTAAAGCCTGGAACTCTTTATCAGCGCATGTTCCCATCTAATTTTTATTCTGGATTTTTAAGCGAGGCGTGAAAAGGTATTCTATTAAGCCACCATACCAGTAGTTTGGCTTTTAGAATGGTGTCCACCACTTCTGTATTCCACTGACTGCCTACCATCAGGCAGAGTGGAGTCACTTTGGTAGGCTAATATTTTTAAAAAACGCGGCGAAGCATTAATGGATTAATTAACTTCCTTAAACACCATACCATGGGTCTCAGAAAACTAACATGTCTCTAAAGGCCCACTGACGGCTAGGCTCCATTGACTTTTTTAATTTTATGTCTCCTAATACCCACTATGAAGTTAAATGTATGAAAAAATAATCACAATAGATGCTTAAGATCATCGGAAAATTTGAAACTTTCAATCCCTATGCATTCCACTAGGTTTTGAGATAAATTAATTGTTTACAATACAAGCTGCACGCTTGTGGAATACGCTACCAGAATCAGTTAAACGGGCTCAGACGCTCTCAGCGTTTAAAACATTACTTAAGGAACACTATTTGTCTTTTTGTTATTAGTAATAAGGAATATATTTAAGTAAAATTTATTTGTATTATACGAGTATGTACGTAGATGTTCTTGAGATGTAATTATTAATATATGTATTATATTGATGTAATCCTTTAGGTTGATAATGACCACTTGTGGGCCTTTGGAGACATGTTAGTATTCTGAGACCCACCGGTGGGTCTGCTTTATGAACCTTGACAAAGAAGTAGTCATTAGTGGGTCTTCGAAGATAATAAAATCTCAGTGGACCCACTAGTGGGCCTTTGGAGACATATCAGTATTCTGAGACCCACCGGTGGGTCTGCTTAATGGGTCTTTGAAGCCGAAGCGATAAATTTAACTTACTAATCCCACATCTATGGCCGGTGCCTGCGAAGTCAAAGGATAAAACTACAAGATAAAGCAGCGCCATCTATTTTGGTTAAAGGAAGCTAGTAGATAGTTATCATCGTAATCAGCCGAAAGAGACATAATATGTAGCTTGTACTCGTCCTTGTTCTGAGACAGTACAAGATTGCAGTAAGCGAGTCGCAGAAAGGGACAGATAATGTAGGTATTGGAAATATCAGGGTTAAACTCCCTAATAATTTTACCCTGATAAGTAGGTAGTGTAAATTTGCCGTTTAATACTTCTATTATTGATAATTTATTTTAGACGCGCTAGCTACCGTATGTTATATGTAGGTATGCAAAATAGCATATTATGTCCTTACGGATGTGTATTTTCTACATAACAAATTTATGACAAAATAATATACATAATACTACTAATATTATTTTGAGAAAGTTTGCGTGTGTGGATGTATGTTACCACTCAGCGCCTAAACGGCTAAACCGATAACTGAACGATATCGAACCGATAACTTTATCAGCATAATTACTATTACGTAGGTAATAATGAGTATCCAATATTACCCAAAAATGTGGGATATTTTTCCCAAAAATATTCAACACCAAAGTACCTAAATAGGTTAGAAATTTATTTTCTTATGAATCTATCTAAATCGTTAAAATTTTTTACTAAACACAATGTGTTTATTTTTAAAATGACAGTTACCCATAATTAATAACCGCATCATTATTTTAAAAAAAACAGTATATTTACGAATGAAAGGACAATTCCGATACAGATAGTTTATTTTCACCGTCGCATTCCAAAACACTACAACGGACCATGATTTATCACCTCTTTCTAATAAATAACTTTATACGTTTGTATATTTATGAAATACTTCTAAAACCCTGAGCTAAAACCGAATCGGACCGATCAATTAATTTTTTGATCGATATAAACTTAAAATTTTATTAATTTATTGACTGACTTATTTAGGTGAGACTAGAAATTTAAACAGCCACATTAGTTTAGTGGTTGCAAGCACTATTGCTGCCAAGCAAAGGATCCTGGGTTCGATCCCCACCTCTACCTATACTTTCGGAGGAATATAGGCGTGATATTATATTTATTAATTTAATAACTTCTATCCAATTACTTGTATTTGCGATAAATGGTCATCAATAATGTCCTGTATCTATATTAGGCATGTTTGAAATTGGCGCGATTAATCGAAAATTGATCTTTTAATGCTCGATTTGAACAAGAATCGGTTCTAGTATGCTCGATTCGAATGGAATCAGAGATCGATTTTTTGTAAAGAGAATCGACATGCCTACAAAAAATACTATCGCTCTGACCGTTTTTTATATGTTGTTGCTATAACTTTATCTCTTTTCTGTGCGATATCTTATCACGTGACACGTTGTCTATACAATTCTCAGCACAGACTATATATATATATATAAAAATTTCGTGTCACGATGTATGTTCGCGATAAACTCAGAAACTACTGAACGGATTTTGATAAAATATGGTAACCATTTATAATATAGTCCACTTTAAAAGATAGTACCTATAGTTTCTATCTTAATTATTGATCTCAATATTTTGACATTAGTGTGTATTTATTGGTTAGTTCTATAGATTCCTAATAGATGGCGATTTAGCATCTAAGTTGCACAGGTATCCGACAGATGGTATCGTATTTGTATTTCTAGATTATACAATCTTCGAGAATAATCATAGAACAGTTTGGGTTCACATATTTTTCATCTGAATTACAGTATTTGTTTGATTCCAAGTCATTTTCGTTTATGTTCTCAACATAATCATACGTCATTTTCGTTCATATTCTCAACATAATCATACTATAACAATTTTTCGTGAATCATTTTCATATTTATACTTTGTATTGTATTATTATTGTGCAGTGTTCAGTTTGAATATTTTAATATTATAAATAATAAAACAAAATTTTATTTATTACTGTTATTCTCTACTAATGTTCATACCACCTCGAAAACATGTAAGTATTTCTTGATAGCCTTTTATAGTATATATATATAAGCAAAAGTTCACTCACTCAATCATCACAAAATCTCAGAAACTACAAGTGCTAGAAGTCTTAAATTTTGCATTTTTTATTACTTAGAACTTACCTATTAGTTAATTTAATATTATTTATTAAGTGTATTTTATTACTTATTAATTAATTTATTATTACTTATTAAGTGAGAAAATAGGAATCGCAAGTTTGTGTGATATTTCATCAGTTTTACTGGTAGCGAGTAAATAGATTTAAATGGGATTCGCGATGGAGACGGATTATACTGATATTGATTACTGATACATTGTACGATTGCCGTAAGATCAGACAGGCAATATCCTCATACAGGCACACATGAGTTATCACGCGAACGAGGTCGCGGGCAACAGCTAGTTATTATATAATTCTCAGTCTACGCTTGTACTTGTAGGTACGTCCTATTAAAATACCTACTAATCAGTAGCTGCTTTACCAGAGGGCCGAGAAGGCTGGAGCCTAGGGCGGTAGATTTCAAGGGGCGGTAAATGCGTCCCAATATTTTTTCTTGTATTAGCTACAAATAGATGATTTGATATACAAAAAACTTTAGGTGCACAGTCTCGAATAAAACTAACACTCGAAACTGTAGCTTTATCCACCTAGATAAACGATATAACAAAATAGACAATAAAGTCCAAATAGATAAATTGTACAGTATAACTAAAAGTCCGACTAGATAAAATGGTCAGTAAATTATCAGCATATAAAATATATTTGTATAATAAAAAAATATAATTTGTTTAATCACTGTTCACTTATTACAAGTTGTACAACTCATAATTGCAAACTAAAAAATAAAATACTAACATTAATTATACATATATTAATTAATGTTACTATTTTATTTGTTACCACTCATAAAGTTGCAATTTCATTGACAAAAACCGGACAACTGCGAGTCGGACTCGCCCACCGAGGATTCCGTACAAATTTGTAGGTGCATTACAGTGCAAAAAGCATAAAGACAGGGCATAAAGACCAGATAGTGATTTATTTACAAATGTATAGTTTTAGGAGTTTTTCTTAAACTTATAGTACGAGGGCTGTTATTTATACAGAGTGTATACGACGGTATGATATTAAATCCATTTACGTATAGTATGTGACATTATAATACGAGACAAAAAATATCAGCTAAATATCTTCAATAGTTTAGACACAGGACAACTTTTTTAATTTCTTTCATTCTATACACTCTATAAGTACGTCAAACGGTCACTGACTTAAATAATCCACGTCGAAGGATAAACGTTGCCGCTCATTACAGGTCAATAAACTTGTCATTATAAAATGGTGTATTACTTTGTTATGACTAAGTACAATATTTTTTATTTTGTTAGAAAATTATAAATTTTTGGTTTCGTCAAATCATTTTTGTGATTAATTTGAAATCATTATATGAACTAGTAACAACTGCCTTGTAATTTAATATCAAACCATCCTAAACACTCTGTATATCTAATTTAAAAAAAAACTATCATTGACTATTAGGGCAAGATTCACAGACCGCACTTTGACTTTACTTTGATGCAAAGATCTACTTTGTACCAAAAATATGTTTGAATATGAAGTTGAAAGTAATCTTCGGCAATACAAAGCTTACTTTGCGAAGGTGCCTTTGCTGTAAAGTAAAGTCACGATTGTGAATCTGGGCCTAAGAAACATATTTTTGGTACAAAGTAGATCTTTGCATCAAAGTAAAGTCAAAGTGCGGTCTGTGAATCTTGCCCTAAGAAACATATTTTTGGTACAAAGTAGATCTTTGCATCAAAGTAAAGTCAAAGTGCGGTCTGTGAATCTTGCCCTTAAATATTGATCTACAAGGGGATATGGTTTTAATACTTATCAACATATTCGCCGTGATGATCGATGCACTTTTGCATTCGGTGAAACCAGTTTTCATAGCACTTTTTTTGCAATCGAAAGGTGGTATCTTCAAAACATGATTTTTGAATGTCTCAACCGCTTCTTCGCGGGTTGAAAATCGTTGTCACGGTTGAGAATAAAAAGATGTTGTTGGGTGGCTCAGGGCTATATGACGGATGGCCTCTTAATTCCACCCTTTTACCGTTTTTATTTTTTAGACAATAACTAAGAACTAGTAAACATTACAATTATTGCCTAACAATGAAACAATACATAATATATTTTATACAATACTAAACCCTATTATTTTTACTCGAATCAACAAATTTTTTTTAATGCTTCTTCTGGTGAAATTGTTTCTTTTAATAAATCATCAATAATTTTCTGAATTTTGGCATCTTTCAATATAAATTTAGATCGTCTTATCTTTTCTTTTAAGTAAACTTGAGAATTTATCTATATTATTTATTATTATTTATTTATTTTGTTGCGCAAGGAATTTATATGCATTACAGTATTTTCTGTAGTAGGTATTCGTTCTTCAAACCGGTAGATAACCGAATGATAGATGAGTGTGATTGTACCTACATACCTACGTAAGGAAAATGGTAGAATGTGGATTAAAATAGAACTCGCAAAAAAGTGAATATATTAATAAACAAACAACAACATTAAACAATAAGATGAATGTGTGAAATAAAAAATTCGGAAAAAAGTAAATCGGTAGATTACACATCTAGGACGATTTTAACTTCGGACTGTATCGCCGACACCGTTCCATTTTCAAATGTAATAATTACTTTTTTAATTATTATTTATGTAGTGACAAGTTCCGGATTCTTAAATAGCAGCCTATGTTAGCGATGGTGTAAACGGCCCGCCTTTCGAATAAAATATTGTTTACTTTTAATTAATATCTATACCTATATAATGTGTTTTTAATAATAAAACAAAAAATGTTGTTACATGTATGTAATACTTTACTATATATAATAAAGTAAAAGCGAACCGACATTGGTAACGTGTGAGGGCGCAGCACTATTTCGAACGTGCGCACAACACTATTTTAGCAGCCGCGCGCGCCATCTACGCGAGGAGTCAGTCTGTCTGTCGTCTGATCGCAACCGAAACGCACGCACACAGTTAGCCCACGCATGTCTTGTCTGATCGCTTTAATTTACCAAAACCTCGCCTTTTCTTCTTTCGCATCACTTGCTAGCGACCTATCAGCTACAGCCTATATATATGACTAGCTCAACGTAAAATACTGTATAAATTTCGATTCCCTTGAGAGTGTCGAAATATAGGTATTTTGCGGCATAAACGACCGTATTTTTACGTTAACTTAGGAGTTTTATTATTTTACAGTTTCAAGAGACTGTAAACCTGAGTATATCGTTTTAATTTCAATTCGATAACGCATTCCCGAGATAAAGGGTCTTGACCGACTGAGGGACGAACAACAAAGTGATCCTTGTTTTTTAGTGATTTAATTAAAAATGTATAGTTTTCAGATTTTTTCTATACTTGTGGTATAGGACGGTTTCACTTGTCAAATTTCATGGTTCTGGGTCAAGGGGAAATACCTTATGAATTTTGATTCCTTTGCGAGTATCGAAATATACACTTTTGCGTTACAATCACATTTTTTTTACGTTAACTTAGGAGTTTGATTTTTTCACAGCTTCTAGATACTGTAGACCTGAGTATATCGTTTTAATTTCAACTCGATACCTCCACGCGTTCCTGAGATTAAGGGTCTTGACAGACAGACGGACAGACAACAAATTGATCATAAATGGGTTCCGTTTTTTCCTTTTGAGGTACGAAACCCTAACAAATTCAAGTAATTACTATAATTGGGTAGGTACGATGGCAGAAGTCAGTAGGGGCGGCAAAATTTAAATAGCTTATGGGCGACAAATCTGTAAAGCAGACACTGCTATTAATGATGTGGTTAATGACTGGATAAGGTAAAATAATAAGTAACCTAACGTATTAGAATCTAATTATAAGATCACTTCTAGCAGTACAAAGAAGTATATCGTAGACTGAGTAGGTATTATATAGACGGCTGGTAAGCGTGCGTTTCGTAGAAAGGGACAGATAATGTAGGTATTGGAAATATCAGGGTTACACTCCCTAAAATAATTTTACCCTGATAAATAGTAAATTTGCCGTACCTCTATTATTTTTAATGTATTTATAGACGCACTAGATAGTGCGGCCACGAGGCCAAAATAGCATATGTCCTTACAGATGTGCGTTTTCCTTATCTCAAATTTATGACAAAATAATATATTATTATACTACTAATATTAAACAATACACAATTCAAAAGGATAATTTATACTTCGTAAATTTTGCTTGGCTAACTTAAGTTGGCCACCTTGAAAAACCGGGAATAACAGGCAATAATGGGAGGAACAATAAATACTTGTCTGTTCAAAAAGATAATCGTGTGGCCAAATTGTGAACTAACGGTCCTATTATTACCTTAGTAAATTTTTAATTATTATTATTAGTTACTATTATTATATTAATTATATTAATTTTTATTATATTAATTAAGTAAATTATTAAGATAATAATAATTAGTAACGGAGCAGACGCACTATAATATTGCCCACTAAACAAAATAGGTAATGAGGCACAGTTGCGCCCTCAAATCCCACGGCTGCGACGGTTCTCTTTCTGAACAGACTTTATCGTTTATCTAAACTCTGTTGCCATAACTTTGTCTCTTTTCTGTGCTCATATATCACGTCGTATATACAAATCTTTTCAGAACAAGAACTAAAGCAAATTCTCAAATTCTCCGTCTATCTCTGGTCGGAATCTATAAAAAAATTTTAATCTGTGCTCTATGGTAGTGAACAAGTACCTCACAAGTACCAACTTGAGGTCAAGTAATTTTTGAGCGTAGTTTTTTAAGGTGTAAGGTATATGATCGATTATTACAGCGTATCATCGGTGGGTCGGTACGCATTTCTGCAATACGATAACTGTTTATCGTTTTAAATATCGATAACAGTTTTTGAAACTGTTTATTTCAATAACTAGGTATTGGCCTGAACCCATTCGGTTTAGGGTACCTATTACAAATGCGTCGAATAGATACCTATTCGAAAACTGTGTATCAGACAACGTATTTGAAACCTAAGATGATGACAACTAAGATATAACGATTTATGAGTTTAGTTATTATGAGAAATATGCGTAGACGCCAATAACTCTTTAATTTTTTTATATTTATTGTTATTAGTAGGTGTTTTAAAATAAGTATTTGGTTATGGTTTAACAATAATTATTTTGCATTAAGTATGTTTAAATAGATATTGCTTATTTTATATGTGAAGAAAAGATAAAATACATAACACGAGTTATTCTATCGATGTTTTTGTTTATTTTATTTCAAAATGTTCATTTCATCGCAAATGTCCAGTTCAAGGTCAAGGTTCTGAAGTGAGATTAAACAATAAATGTTCAAAGTGCATTCATAAAGTATGCAATAAAGTTTAAAGCCGTATGCACATATTACTTATCTACAAAAATAATATTCTCTAAATTTTAAAACAAATTTGATTATTTGAATGCAACCCTAACTCATTAGCATATAGTTTAAAATGAGTTACTATTTCTTTAATATTCTTTTGTGTTCCTAAATTCGGTTATTCGTTTCACGCACTTCACGCAGTAAAGAATAAATAGTTTGTCAAACCCGTTAGTTGTGGTGCGTCGTTTGGTATTCACGCATTGTTCCGTTTAACGCAGTAAAGAATACCTAGTTTGATCCGATAACTTGTTTCTCTATGGGCCAATATATAGTTATTAGGTATTGGAGCAATACCTAGTTATTAAAACTGTTTACGGTTTGCAACACCCATTTCTGCGTATTGCATAGGAATTTTGGAAAACGGGTACCTAAGTACCTACCTAAAAATGTGATAAATATAAAAAGTTACAGCAACATTCTATCAAACTTAAAGTTTTTTGTACTGATTTTATATAATCCTTCGTTTGGTTCAGCCATAATTAATATAAAGAAGATTACCTAATTCATAAAAATAATTTGCGTTTTGATCGCAGAAAAGCAGCTATCAATGAAAAATGAATGCAAATTTGCTCTGTATTTATTAAATACTCTTGTCTTTAGTAATTATTCTATTGTCTATGTATAAGATGGCGGGTGATGAAAGTGACAGGTTTGTAAATACTAAATGTTACAGAAAACTTAAATTTTAATTAAAAATATTACTATGCTCCATTCGATTTTTGAACAATTCTTTACACAATCTTTAATATTTTGTGTATTATGTTTAACTATTACATAATCGCACTTTGTTTACAGCGACTTAAAGCCATCCAGTGTAGCGATCATAAGAGAAGTTTATGATAGTGAAAATGCTCACATTAAATTTGAAATGGAACTGGAAAGAGCACTGGAGGCAGGTGTTAGCGTTATTGTTATTGAGCCAGAACCACTAGGTGAAGAAACAGCTCGTTGGATTTACGTAGGAAACCTCTTGCATAAGGTTTCTGTTTACAGTGGACTCTGTGGCATCGCATCAGGTTTTTATCCTTATACGCTGCATAATTATATCTATTATACTTTTATATATGAATAATTTTAATACATTAACCTATACTATTATTTAAAATAATAATATAAAGAGAAAAGATTTAGTTTTTAGTATGTATGTTCTATAAAAACTTTTACCCTTAGAAATAAAAAAATGAAGTGGGTACCATAGTTAACATTTTTCAGTTTCCAGAATTTCAATATTTTAAGCACCTTGTATACCCAAATGATGCAATACAACATTATTGCAATAATATTGCCATAGATGTTGTTGTGAGATTGAATGAACCTCTTGATACCGAAGCGAAGTGAAGGTGGATGTCTAGTACTTCTTTATGAGAATAATTTCAATAAATAAAAGAAATTACATTACAATTGTAGAATAAATTACTAACATTTTGTACATACATCAAACATATAAACAATTAGGTTAATAATAAAAACAATTAGGTTTTATACTTTTTCCATCTACTATTACTACACTAATTATTGTGCCTTTTGGTAAGCACTACTATGGCAGCTTTGTGAGAAGCTTCTGCACGCTTCCTTGAGCTCACCTCTACCCAGGGATAGTAAATAAAAGGGAACATGTCATGCTCAGATAACTAATTTTAGGTATTATTTGACAGTCTTTTATGCTTGTGTTGCAAGTTGTCAATGCAGAAAACATATTATTGTCTAAAGTGCTGGACAGTTCCTTCCAATGCCTTTAGATTTTATTGTACAAGGGTGGCAAATAAATCACATTCCTAAGTAGTGGCAATCACAAGTAATATGATTAGTCTTCTCACTACAGAAATAACGTAAATCTGTCCTAAAGCAAATAAAATCTGTTAAATTTTGTAATAGATACAACATTTATGAAATGTTTACAGGTTTTGCATGGAGTTCACTGGCTTGTACACCCTTTGGCATAGTGTCCGTCCTATGTGCTGGTTGTTATACACTCTCATGGCAGTGGGACCCTTGCTGCAAATACCAAGAAGAGAAAAATAGGAGGCGTCTTGCAACGTTACCCATGTTGAGTGATCTTACATCTGCTTCTCCTGTTGTTTTAGTACATACAGACAATAAAAAAAAAATATTACTACATACTACAGTGTCAATTACAGCGGCTGCAATTTGCATATGGAGACTATACAATATTTTTAAATGAAGTTAGTCTGTAGAAAGCATAGTACAACAGCATAAAGCTTATACTTATTAGTGAGACACACCATGCTCCATTAAAATAGATAAACAATTTTAACTTGGCAGTGCTTTCTAATGTAATAATGTATAAATAATTGTTGTTGTTGTAGTATGCAGTGTAAAAATGTTATAAAGTTATTAATAGTAGAATTAGTTTCAAAGCCTGTACAAAAGATATTTTCTTGTAATATAAGGAAGCTTTAGTTAATCAAATGTGATAGTGGATTATTCAAGGATTATATTGCTAAGCTATGCTAACAGTGGTCTCTGAGATATGATATCTTCACTGTTATCATGAAATAAAATGAAAGAAGCAAATTAGATTTTTATTTATTTTAACAAAAGGTAGAAAAAAATCGATTCATAACAAAAACCCATTATTACAATATAATACAATTATTAAATATACTACCCTCACCCAATTGCAATCACTTTTCAAAATTAAGCAATGGGAATAATCTTTTTGTATGACCACTGGTTCAAATGAGCCATTCCAGTGGTAATTTAATGGAATGGATGTAGATTTTCCTTTCCTCACTTTCAAGAAGTGCCTCTTTGTACTACCAGGTTACTCATTTATGATAACATAAATGATTAAACTAGTGGTACTTAGCTAAAACCAATTATTAACTATTTCTTATTCACATGTATTAGTTTAACGTAGTTTTATTTGCTCTTTTGGCCATAATCCAGAAATATAAAGATGGCATTGAATGCCTTATAGAAATTGCCAGGTTTGGTACAAACTGGCTAATAACCAATTCGTTTTGTTTGTTAACAATTGCATCTACAATCTTGTAAGCACAAAATTGTGGTGTAAAACCATTAGCAGTGGCAGGGTCCATAACTGAAACAATAATAAATATTTATATTATTATGAATTTTGTCTGACGTAAAATCATAAATGACATCCTATTAAATATTAAAAACGCGAAAGTTTGTGTATGTGTGTGTATTTGTTAGGTACCACTTAGCGCCTAAGCGGCTGAACCGATTTCGATGAAAATTGATATGTAGATAGATTCAGTGCCGTAGATGGACATAGGCTACTTTTTATCCTAAAAATCGGACTGGTTCCCGAAGGTTACAACAAAACATATTTTAGTAGTAAGTAGTATTATTATAATCCAACACTGCAACATATTTAGCAATTCACCCTCAGCTTCGACCCCTATCCTCATATAGAAGACCGACGTAAGACTACTCTTACGTCGATCTTCTATGTGTGTGGGGCCTACCATATCCGCAGTGGATTCCACTGACTGCTTTCCATCAGGCCGGGTGAAGTTACTTTGGATGGCTAGTTAAAAAAATCCTGTTATAAAATTCGTTTTGAGCTGACATAATTATTAAGGGATTCTTATTTAATTATATTATTATGTTTAAAATCCAACTAGATTTTTGTTTAAGACAAAACAGAAAAAAGCTGAGGTATTGTATGAAATATCTGTATCTGTCATAGAGATAAACTTAACTGAAACATTAGTGAATTGTACATTATTACAATAATGTTTAGTTGTTTCATCATTTATATTCATAATTTTTAGATAAGCACATTCGAATGTTTGCCCATTTCTATACATTTTTACAGCCACTGCAAATATTTAAAACCACTTTGTCTTCTTCGTTATATTTTTAGTAAGTACTTAAGACTTGTTGATAAACATTCTTGTTCTACATTCTTCCAATTTATTTTTAACACCTTTATATGATGTGACTTGACTTTCACTTTAAACTCTTCTATTATTGTAGTAAACCATAACACCATATTCTTATTTAACTTCTTCAATTTCATAAAAACTTAATTCCCTTTTTTTCCTGTACTCAATCACTTATATTTTTATGTGTTTTTATCTACCCAAATGTCAAATCCATGACTTATTCTAATATTTTATAATTCTATAATAATATTATTAATGCGAAAGTAACTCTGTCTGTTACGCTTTCACGCCAAAACACAATCGATTTTGATTTGGTTATAGTTAGATTAGACCTCAGGCAACAACAAGGACTATCTTTTTCGCGCGAAAAATTGCTTAAAATAGTTGAAATAAGGGATGAAAGTTTGTATAAAAAATCATCAATGTAAACAAGAGATATAACATCATCGGCATCGGCATTCACGCGGCCGGAGCTGTGGGCAACAGCTAGTAATTATACATATAATTAGATAGGCGCAATGTTGAAGTTGGGCAATCACACAGTATGCAATAAAATAACAGCATTGAATTTAGTAATGAGGCACTTGTTACTACATTTTGCACTGAATTGGAATATTAATCACCCACCTCCATGAGCATCTCCGGAGCCAGTAAAAGCATTCAGAGATATTGCTGTCTTAACATATCCTGGACTGATCATTGTGACATTTATATTATGTTGGTTCATTTCAGCACGAAGGGAGTCACCAAATGCTTGCATGGCATGTTTGGTTGCCGCATATGCTGAGCGATCTGGTATTGCAATTAGTCCCTGAACAGAGCTTACAAAGGCAATATGTCCAGATTTTCGTTCAATCATCTTAGGTAGGCATGCTGAAAAATATTTAGGTTCCAATTTATATTTATTTACATGATTAAGTCTTAAGGTATGTGCATACCTACATTACTAAGTATAGGTATTATACATCATAAAAATATACTGCTTTTTATCAGTTTGTTTACTTGGGTTGCTTTATTCAATGCATCATCATGACTATTGAAATTTTGAATAATAATGAAAATGAATGATAAATAAATATTTGCATTAAATTTAAGTAAAGAAATAAAGAAAATACTCTATAATATATAATAATAAGTCTAGAATGGTTAATAATAAATCTTGGAAATAATTAATTAAAAATATCTAATCATACCCTTTGTTAAGGCAACTGCTCCAAAGTAATTAATAGCCATAAGTTTCTTATAAACATCGACTTTTGTATGTATGATTGAGCCACGATGGGATATACCACCATTGTTGATCAAAACATCAATATGGCCACATATGTCATACACTTTTTGAACAAATGAATCTAGATTTTCAAAGTCGGCTAAATCCAATTCCAATACAACTGGTTCCAAAGTTGGAGTAGGCTGAAAAATTAAATCAATTTAAATTAATCAAAGAGCATCTATTACTGCACATTTAAATAATTATAATAATTAAAATTACCATTTGCTTTGTTATGAGGTCTTGTTTGACTCTCTCCAACTCAGCTTTCCTTCGAGATGCTAACACTACTTTACTGCCATATTCATAGCATATATGAGCAAGGGCCTCTCCAATGCCAGAACTGGCACCAGTAATAACCACAATCTAAAATAAATTATCACAAAAATGTATTAGGACAGTTATCAATATAAATTACATTTTACATGTAAATATTACCTTTCCATCTAAAGCAGCTCTCCTTTTTTTGTTATTAAAGTAATTAAATAGCTTGCACATTGTAAAGCCAACAAATACTGGGCCACCAACATACTTTAAATACCACGTTAGTGAGTTAAATGCGTTACACTGCAGCGTCATTATGGTAATCAGCACAACTTTGTCCTTACTAAAATAATGAAACTGGTTACACAAGTTATTATACTTGCAAATTTTAATAATAATAAACTATAGGTACTACGTATTTTGACTCTGTACTGCACACTAGTCTATTATTGTTAATAATTAATTAATTTTACATAATCCTAATTAAGTAGAGAAAAATGTATAAAAAACGTTGCGACACAACCAGCAGAAACTAAGCCTTTTATCTACTCCTTGCTTTGTATAAATTTGTTTGATTTTTGATGATGGATGACATAGTTATATAGTTCGAACGACCTTCGAGCTTCGACCAAACATTGACAACCGGATAAATAAGTATGTTATTTCCACAGAGTACATTAAATAATATTTAATGTACTCTGTGGAGCTAGTCTAAACATGAAATAACATATTATGTTATTTCATGTTTAGACTAGCTTTCCGCGGCGCGGTTTCACCCGCGTTTGCTTACTGCTATGCTCCTGTCGCCAGTAGCGTGATGTTAAATAGCGTTTAACCTTCAGAACTAAAAACAATATTGAAATCCGACTGGTAGGTAGTTACAGAGATTACCGCGTTCTTCTACACAAACAAACAAACTCGTCACATTCATTATTATTAGTATATTTAACTATATTTAGATCAGGGCTGTCCAAACCAAGGGTTTATCTTTGTGCCCGCAGTGTGTTTTTAATATTTTAATGAAAAAAAAACATTCAGTTTTCAAATTTTTGGTACCTAGATATAATAAAAAACGGTACAAGCTAAAAAAACGGTATCGTATCAAATCTTTTCTTTACTTTGTGCCATCCAATCTATTTAGTAATTTGGTATTGGCGTGGGATCCTATACGGTTAGGACAGCCCTGTATTAGATATTATTAGCTATAGATAGAGGCCGAAGGCGTAGACGGAGTATGGTACCTTATTGTCTACAATGTCCACAGAACAAGTACTATGCATAGAAGTACTAGAGAATAAAGCGTACACACTCAGAGACAAATAGAAGTTTAATAGTGCTACGATACCTTCTGACAGTTTATCGATATCGATAGATGAAATTTGTCTATGGGCTATGGTAAATTAACAGACATGCTAATATCAAATGAGGTCTGGTTGCATAAAAGCTCTCGCAAGCGAACTACAAGAAACAAACGGCCGTTTTACACCTCACCGGAATGGCATAGGCCGGCAGCGGCGCCAGGAGCACTTTCAATGTGAAATAATTTTGAAGTTTATATTCATGTTTCATGCTGTAAGTTCAAACACAATGTAAGCTGTATATGATTAAATTAAATAAATTGAAAATTGAAATATATATGATCGATCCACACACTGCCTCGCATCAAGGAGCGTAGTGCGAGCGTGCGTGTTCTTGTATTGTTTGTAATTGTAAGTACTGGGTGGCGCAAAAGTACTGGCACTAAAGAAAATACTTTTTTTTTTTATATATGACATTTTCTGTCATTCTGTTGTTGAAAATTGTGTAGAGAACAAATGTAAAATACACTGAAAATAAACATGGACCGTTTTACTCCCCAAGAACGTGGAATAATTGTGTCAATGTTCTTACGGAATAATTCATCAGTGATAAGAACACAACGTGAATTTCGTCGACGATTTCCCCACCGTCCGGCACCGATTGGTCGCACAATTCGACGCTTTGCCACACGCCTTGAAGCAACTGGCTCAACATTGGATAGACCTAAGTCTGGGAGACCAAGAACAGGCCGTTCAGCTGAAAATATCGATGCTGTGCGCGAAGATGTGGAAGTGTCCAGAAACATCAACGAGGCGACGTGCCACGCAATTGGGCATTTCCAGACGGACCCTGCAGCGTATTTTGGTGAAAGACTTAAAGATGTTCCCGTATAAAACTCAAATGACTCATCAGCTGCTGCCTGCTGACCACCGAGCTCGTCTAGATTACTGCCAGCGCGTCATAAACCTCAACCTTGAAGAGGATGATTTTCCTTCAAAATTGGTTATGAGTGACGAAGCGCATTTCCATCTCTCAGGGCATGTCAATAAGCAGAATACTCGGTTCTGGGGCACTGATAATCCGCGCATTATTCAAGAAACACCTCTACACCCACTAAAAGTTACTGTATGGTGTGGCATCTGTGTTGACAGAGTGATCGGACCCTATTTTTTCGAAGACGCTGGAGGCAATGCGATTACTGTCACTGGAGAACGCTACAGAACCATGTTACGTGAGTTTTTGATACCCAGTTTGGACGAATTGGGGCTGGAGCACATCTGGTTTCAACAAGACGGCGCTACGGCACACACAGCGCGCGACACTATGGACTTAGTGAGGGACGCTTTTCCAGGCCGAGTTATCTCTCGTTTTGGCGATTTGCCTTGGCCTGCAAGATCACCCGATCTGACCAGTCCAGACTTCTTTCTTTGGGGTTTTTTGAAATCTCGGGTGTATGTGAACAAGCCACAGACTCTCGCAGCTCTAAAAGAAAACATTCGTCAAGAAATAACGAACATATCGCAGGAAGTGTTACGGCAAGTTATGCAAAATGTCATAAATAGGGCTCAAATGTGTATCAACTCTGGAGGTCACCATTTAAAAGACATCATCTTTAAATCCTAATGGTACGAAATTTAATGGCACAAATATACATTTAAAAAAATCTAAATCTAGTTTTCTAATTTAGAAAAAATGTTATAGCTGAACCAAATAGGGTCTTTACTTTTGCGCCACCCGTTATCTCTCTTTGTATAGAAATCACGCGTGGTGCAACACACTGAAAACGCATTTAAGCGCTGTGTTACTGATCACACGCTTACATGCAGAGAAACACGTACTCACGCGCGTGGGTTCGGGGCCAGCTGGAAGATTCATGTCACAAATGTATGATTATATTTCCAATAATATTGAAACACATTATTACTGCCCCTTAAAATTGCAGTTTTGTTTAAGAATGTCCTGATTATTTGTGCATAAGCAGAAATATTTTTTGTAATGTTATGAATTGGTACTTTTAGAAATATTTCCCCATCAATTTTATCAATAAATTTCTGTAGTCATCTAGAACATTTATTTCTTTATTTATTATTAGTTATTGAAAAAGTATTTACAATATCATTACAGATAAAAAATCCAATACGATATCATAAATAAAAACCTAAAATTTAAAACAATTACTAAATAAATATACCTATTTATCCAATACTATACATTTTTGTGCAACATCTTTGAATTTTGACAGAGTACATTAAAAAAATATCAATTTCTATAGAAATAATATTAATAAGTCGTATGGTACGTGACAATGGAGCAAATTTGAGTAGATTCGTCCTCACCGCTGGAACGTTAAACGTGTAACAATATAATATATAACATAATTCTCTCTTAATTTGCTTCATGGATCTTCCGGTCTGATCTTTCGGAAACCTGCAAAAGAACACAATGTATGAAATACTATGAAAGGTACAAAGATAGTTACCACAAAATCGTTAACTACAAAATATAGTAATATTTTTGTCATCGATAAAATATGCAGCACAAGTCACAACACTATTGAACATGACTACACAAATTGGTAAAAATGTAAAATATTTAATAATTACTGAATCGAATGACAGACGATTATAATATGATTACAGTATAGTAAAGTATAAATCAATTAGGTATTTTGCACTTATGTATAGGTTTTTAGTATATATTATTGGTTTGTTATCTACTCACCAATGGAAGTTGACGATTTAAACTTGATTTTCTTTGCGAAAAGAATGTAATTTACAACCTACAATAACGCAGGACATTGCATATCCAATGGGCTTAATATTACTTCACAATAGCATTATGTAATTATTAAATAACATATATTATTTCACAAAACAGTTATACAACAATGAAAATTACGAGCGGCGGTATAATCCGACAAAATTGTCTAAAGGCCTTGACAAGTTGGAACATTTGACATTAGTTCGCTTTTTAATTCGGCATCCAAAGGTAACCAAATTGACGTTTCTACAGTGTACACCAGCCGTCCTTAGCAAAATTATTTATCTCTTTCTTTTCAATGTATCCGGCTTATTTGGAAAAATAGGACAACTATATGAGGGTGATTAACACTCCTTCTATGCTTTAGTACTTGTTCTGTGACAATGTCTACGAAATGAAAAGCGAGCTAAAATTTCAATTTTAATTCAATAATCGGTTGAGATAAAGTGTTATTGTAAATATTTATTGTTTAATGTGTTTAGATGTATATTTTATTTTTGCTAAGATAGTTTCCTGATTATTGGTAAGTTTTTTATAGGTATATTATTCGAAACGTGATTCGGATTGTGTGAACGACCCGCCTGGTGATTTGTTGGGGGATTTAGGCCTAAGCTTGAACCCTCTTCCCCCCCTCCCCCCGTTGTTGGTAGATAAATTACTGTTTATATATGTTTTAACACAATGCTGATGTGAGTGGTTAGACACAGTTAAGATAGGTCTGTAGCCACGGCAAGTGGAAGGACGGATGCTGCTACTTCTGAGAACCCGGAACCCCCTTGAAACAGAATGCATGTGCATGCAAATCTAATCTTGAAACTAATATTGTGTTACCTTCTGTTGAAGAAACTATAAAGAGTACAAGTCAGCATCAGTTACATTTACACACGGCTGTTTATCTTCGTACAACGGAACCAATGCCGTAGTCAAATATGTATTCTCTATGGCCGTAGCGTTGATCGAGTTTTGATGATACATGACGTTTCTGAAGGTTTGTGACTGTGGTTTGTGATCTCAATTTATATGTAAAAATGTACTCTGTGGTTTGTGACCATCTGTGATTGGCTGGAAGCGCAGTGACAGCTGCCGTCAGCCACAGAGTACATATAGTATAGCCATCTAATTTCTAATTTTAATATATTCTGTGCTGCATTTATTTATAAAAATACTTATATTGTTTTTCTCTGTATAATATCAGTGTAGAAAAAGTGTTTGTGGTGGGGCAACATTGTCAAGCAAAACTTTACGTAGAAAAAAAAAAGTTTAGTTACACACTTTGACATAATAAATACTGAAGGCAGCCTGTAAAACATACATTAATTTTTTTTGAAAATATATTCTTACTTAAAGTAACATAGTAACAACACCAGCCGCTACTGTCTCACTGCACGGCAAACTTGTTCTTTACTTAGTCTGTGGGCAAACGCCTAGTCTCATAAAGAGAAGGTCTGAGCATCAATCACCACGCTTGCAATAATCACCACGCTTGTAATAATCACCACGCTTGCAATAATCAACAACGCTTGCAATAATTATTCATCCATAAATTTCAGTCATAAATGTCCAAGAAAAACTACAAGTATGATTTCAATTATCACATTGGTACTTACCCGGATTCGAACCCACTACCTCGTGTTTACGAAGCGGGTGCCACTAGGCTATTTCGAATTTTCCTATACTTTCTATAGCAATACTTCAATGGAGTAAAAGGTAAGATTGAAAATGAAAAATACGTAACATAACAACTAGTAACTTGGTTGAGCAAACTTATATAAAATACCTGCCAGTCTTATTTGCCGCGCTTACTCAAGGCGGATAAAAGTATAAACAATTAAAATTAGTTATTGAACAACTTTTCTTTTATTATATTTTTCGTTGTGAGTCTCTTAAAGTCATTCATAACATTAGGTTAGTACTGAACTTTAATTAATTTATGAATGCACTCCTTTTTTAATTCTTGGCCATTGAACCAAAATGACGTACACGTACACAGTGTTGCCATTATGGATCACAAAACTGCAAACAAAACTGTACCCCACAAAAATATGAAATTTCATGATAAAAATGTTTAATTCCATTGAAACTTATTTTACACATATTTGATATCCATATTAATATTAAATTCACAGTCAACAGTAATACTGAGACATTACTTTTCTGATTGATATTCATAAATAATTATTTTTGGCGTCATGTGGTGAAACTTTTAGTTAATTGGCAACACCAATTCACAATTTCTTGATTATCTAAATGTTGGGATTATGTTTGATTTGTCCTGGATAATAAATTATACATAGCTAACATAATGTTTCAGTGAGTATTTGCTAAATAATTAATCAAAATAGCCTTTAGTGCAAATTGAACTTCTTTCCTCAGTGTTGATGGGAGTGTCGTACAGATGCGCTGACCTTCGTTTTGATGCACAACGCACAACAAAGCATCAAATTGACGGCTGCCCCATTTTCACAACAATCTTTGAATTCGATGTTATTTTATTCATTATTGAAACAGTTCTATAAAATAAAAGTTCAATCAATTAAGTTGTTTAGAGACTGTGCTCAGTGTTACGTGAGTGGAAAGTAAAATGATAATGGAAACGGCGACTACGCAAACAATTTTGTATGGTGTTTTATGATACCACAGCAAAAGCTTTCTTTTTAACTTCTAGGAAAATATTTGTGAACCTGAGAAAATAAATTGTTCAATCAAGATGAATGAAAGGGATATCCCAAGTGTCCCTATTACAACATTAGCAGGAGTAGCCAGCTTGACAGACTGTAAGTATGTGAGCTTGAGTACCTATGACATGTAGCATTTACATTTTAGAACAGTTATTTTTTGTTTCTTGTGTATATGTATAATAACTTTATTTATAATAACAATGCACACATATTATGTGTTTTAATCAAAAAATGAGGTTTGATACAACTCTTGCTATCATGAGCATTACATAAATAACATACCTTATAAATGAAAATAAGGAAATAAGGTGTTACCTTTTAAGTAAACTAATTAAACTATAAAGATAATAAATAGTGAATCACTAAGTTTAACTATTCAAGATGGCAAATATTAATTTAGTAAATAAGCATAAATTATTAATTTTCTATTTGTTTACATTGTCAAATCATTTAAAATGTAGGTAACTGGTCTATGTGTTAAAAAGGTCTACTCACTTATTACCTTTGATTTAATTACGTGTTAGAATTACTGTAAGTCTATAGTGTTTTTTACATTTTGTTCCAAAAGGTGCATTGTTATAATTTAGTTTTCTACAACTTAAATTATTTTTTATTAATGTAGTTTCAAATGAGCATTATAATAATAATAATAATAATAATATTCTACCACATTCACACAACGCCATCTAGCCCCAAATTAAGCAATTATATTTGCTTGTGTTATGGGTACTAAACAACTGATATACTACTTATATACATTTTTTTTTTGTAAATACATACATATTATAGATAAATTACACCCAAATAATATATTTATCAATATATTATATTTATCTTGCATGTTTTCAAAACCTATATTAATGTTTGTTAGCATATAAACCTCATTTGCATAATAATACTAAACTTTAACTCTTGTGTGAATGTTGTTTATTTATCAAAATGGCACTATCTCTTAACTTTCTTATTTTGGTGAATGAAAATTGTGTATAAACTGAGTATGGAGAGGAACGTTGGCTATGTTGTTTCTGGTTTAAAATATGGATTCACTATATTTCTACCTGTAGGTGTTGTAAGAGATGAGTAGTAGAATATTGTGTAATATACAGTACCTGGGTTACCTGTATATGGTCACTTTATTGTAGTTACCAATTCACCTGCCACTATCTGTGTAGACCTCATCAAGTGTGTAGACTACAGTAAGTACTTCATTACGGGTGAGGCCTGCCCTACAATGGACCTCAAGAGACTGTGAGATGTGTGATAGAGAAATTAAAAACGATTATCGAGAGTAGGTACTAGTTAATAATAGTTTATATTAGATTTCTATATATGAGAAAATGTAAATTATTATACCTATACATATATGTATATACTAAAATTATATACTGTGTGTTAAAAATAAGAATGTTAGACTAGGCATCAATTTATTATTTGTTTCCAGTATTACCAGTGTTACCACTTCCAACTCCATTGCCGTCAACATTAAATAACAAGTCGCAATTATTTCACCCACGGGTTGCAGAAGAGGCAGCCATTCTTCTTGCAACACGGGATGACAATTTAGTGACACTGCTACTACAATCGCTCATGCAGACTTCAGTGCAGCATATGTAATGCATTACATTTTATATTATTGTTAACAATATATATATTGGCAATTTAGTATTGCCAATATTATTGTATTACTAGTATATTGAAAACTCTTTAACATAAATGTACCTAAATTTTCAGAGACCTTAAAGATGAGAGTATACCAAATGCAGTGAGTCCTGCACCACAGCAAGCTACACCAGAGCTACTGAAGGCAATTTTGCATGTAAATCCTAATGTATTTGATCAGCAACAAAGAAATCATTGGGGCAGCAATCACTTACATACATCGAAGTTCAATGGAATGTCCCCTTCAGCTTCACAATACAACTATTCAACACATAATACTGTTCCCTCAAGCCCTTCATCACTTGGAACAGCAGTGCATTCAGCATCCATTCCAAACCAGCAGTTGCTGGCTCCTCCATCGCAATCCTCACCCCATGTTAACATGGGCTCACCCCCTTCTCAAGCCAGGCCTGGGAACCAAGTAAACATTACAGCTCAGAACAGTGTGTCTCCCATTTGGAACAGTGGCAACTCTTCCAATATTTATACAAGTCCCCTGTCAAACACATCTTGTTCAAATCCACAAAATGGTGGCTTCTATAATAGTATATTAGGAGACAATAGGAATTTTGGCACTAACATAAATGAAGAGAAAGATCCTCTGTCACCAAGTACTCAAGCTGATCCACAGAGGTTACTTCTGCAAACACAAGAGAAAGCATTTGAACAAGGTATGTATCAAGGTTAGTTGGTGGGATCATCATTATTTGTTAATTACATGAGCTCATGAGCTTCTTTTTGCATGAAATTTCTTTAGGTATATAATTTCAAATGCAACTGACCGAATTGACTAAAACTTTTGATGCTACAAGCTTTATATTGTTTGTTTTATACTAGGTATTAGGTATACATTTCCTTCACAAACATGCTGAAGCTACTTATTATTATCAGTATAAAAGGAATTTGAATGAACTAACTGGTATTTAATATGTTGCACTTAATATTTCTGTCATATTATGCCTTATGCCTTATAAAAGTTTGTAATATAAACTAAAATACTAGTTTTCTTCTCAGTATTTAGTAAAATAGAACATATTAAGTTATAAATTCATCTTGAGCCATTTCTGTTATTTTTTTAATTTAAGTGATTACATGCCTTTGCTTAAAATAGTGCTTTATAATTTCTACTCAAGGCAAGGGGCTTGTCATTGACATTGTGCACTTGCTTTGAGATATCTTCGCATCACCCTATGGTAGGTAGATAATGCCTCAGGCATTAAGTCCGACAATATATATTGTATATAATTATGAAGTTAAAATAAATAAATAAGTAGGTACCTAATGTTTCTTTTTACAATGTTTTCTTGAAACTAAAAAAGAATTTTATTGACAATAGGAAAACAATGATGTTCAAACAATACCTTTATTTAAAAGTTCGTAACGATACGTAACTGTCGCTCCGCAAAACTTCTGGAGCTTCTAGCAAAGTTCTGTGCTTGGCTAGCAGCTAGATGGAATAATACAACCAAAATCAAAATACTGAATGATTAAAAATATGCTAGAAAAATTGATTTCCCCAAATAAAACTACGAAAACTGTAAAAAATATCCTATAACCTACTCGAATAAAACTATAGTTCTTAAAAACTTATTTTGTATAAAGTTTAATTAGCTATATGAAATCTATAGGCGAAATTTGGCGGGAAAAGTATTTGACTGTATTGAGTTGCTTTAGTCAAGTATAAAAATCTAATCTATATTACAAAAATCACGTTAATTTTAAATCTTACGTTCTAAAGTTTACGTGTTTGCTTTTTTGTAAAGTAAGGTGAAAATTTTCAAGCATGTTTGGATAAAATATTTTCACACTTATTTCATTTGGATACATATTTGTCAATATACATTGTCACTTTTATTGCTCTACTTCTCTCCTACTCAAGTTCATTGACCTTTGACAATATCTCGCATTCCTAGATATTTAGTCATTATTTATTTCTAGATGGTAATGTGGTAACTGGCCAGTCTCCAGCGCAAGCAAGCGTCGCGCCGTCTCCTCTACGGCAGGAACCACAAGTGCCTCAACCGTCTATGGGCGCGCCATACGCGCTTCAGCAGCCAGCTCAAAATAGTAACCAAGACAAACAAGATCCAAATAAAAGCTCCAGCGTCATGAATAACAGATACCCCGTGGTTAAACTTGGACGTCTATCTGTAAGTTTATGTTACTACTACAAGCTCCTCCAATAAATATTATAATAATAATATAATAGTCCTGATTAATGAGGGGGCAGAAGCGTTTTCAGAACTAAAAATGTTTAGTAAAAATACAACGCCCTTTTTATGTCTTTTTATATTGACAATTTTTATAGACAGGGGGCTTACCACCATCTTTTACAAAACAATCTTACTTTAGGAACGTTTTATATCAAGATTACAATATGATTACTCAAATCCGTACCATGACCTTCATTGTACAATATTGTTTTATTCCTGCTTAGTGCTGGGAAAGACCGAATGATTTGTCTATTGCTTGCGATAGTGGAAAAGAAATATCGCCACATGAATTGTATAGCGCTCTCTCTTTCACTTATTTGGTCCGGAGTGCATTATGCGATGTATAATTCTGAAGCAAATATTTACATTATTTAACTCAAAATTTAATTATTTGCAAATAAATAAATCATAATGAGTAGTTTTTATTAAATGAGTGTAATTATTGTTTATTTTCCTTTAATAAGTTGCAAGAACAATTAATAAATGTTTTAAATGTGATAGTGCTAGGGTATGAACCGGAACAACCAAAAAAATTATATCAACTAAAGCGCGAATGAAATTTGAAACTTGATGTGTTTTAGCGGGTTTTATATAAATGGTTAAACTTTAACTTAATAACATATTTAAGTCAACATGGAACAAAGGTAAGGGAATTCAATGTTTAAAATAGAAATTTAATACTTAATTTGTAAATATTTCAGTGTTATGTCAAAGCATCACGCTAATGGCAATGGGAGCAGAGCAGTAAGCAAAAAGGCGGGTGAAACCGCGCCGCGGAAAGCTAGTACTATATAAAGCGGAAGAGTTTGTTTATTTGAACGCGCTAATCTCTAGAACTACCAGTTGGATTTGAAAAAACCTTTTTGCGTATGATAGCCCGCAAAATATTAGTGTGCATGAACTTAGTCATGTTACATAGGAAAACCCAGCCCGATGCAAGTAATCATTTACATAGGTCTGGGTGCTCCTGTGTAAGTATAATATGACTGTGTTTATAAAAAAAAATATCTAAGTATGTTTATCTGCATTAGAGAATCCTTATCACAAGATATTTAATAAGATAAATGCTTACTTTAGGTCTCTATAGCTCTGTCTGTGTAGTTGTTATGTTATTATTATTGTATATTAAAAACAAGGTTACTTAATTCAAGGATACTAAATAATAATACAGTAAGAAATATAAGAATATGTATATTAAATCATAACAGTAACTTAGGTAAAAATTATAAATTAGTAATAAAATAGATGTATTAATAAACTTCAATTGTTGCACAGGTATATTAGCTCTATTGCAAATGTTGTGCAATATGACACATGCATTTACAATAGAACCAGCTACTTCTGGTGAGTAATGCAACACTCTATGAACAAGCAAACAACGAAATCGTGCTTTGAGTAGCCCGATTGTGCGCTCGATGATGTTCCTGGTGCGGACATGAAAGTTCGTGTAGTGTGCTTCTGGTGAGACAGGTGGTGCATTCAGTATTGGTGTCCTCATGCTCTTTCTTAATGGATATCCAGAGTCTCCTGATGATAAAATATACTTTAAATTATTATTAAGCAAAGAAAAATATAAAATTAAAGACAAGTTTTAATAAAGATCAATGGGAAACCTACCTAACAACCAAATACATTCTGTGTTAATAAGATGTTCCAAATGGGCTAAAAACCAAGAACCAAAAGAAAAGAATAATAAGAATACCAAATTTATTGTAGAACCTGTAATGTATATATAAATATTAATCATTTAAAATAAAATATGTATAATGCTATCATTTGTAAATAATGCATTCTGGAATATTAATCATGTAGGCATTGTAATAAAATACTGTAGGTACATACTCTGTTTTAATCTCGTTACGTTCTTGATCATTAACTGGAAACTTGATGTACTTTTGCCTCAATTGAGGAGTATTGAGACAAGCAGTAACTTGCGCAATAACAGATGATACTGTCTGTTGAGCCACAAAATGACCTTCTTGGCCACCTATAGGCTGTTGGTAAGAACTGGTAGCATAAAAGGATAATGCTACCTATACCTAAAAAAAATAACGGAAGCTTAGAATGAGTAGGTACTAAGAATAATTATTTAGGTAAGTATGGATAATTGGTTAAAATTTTCGACATATTATGTAGGCATATGTAGGCATATGGCATATGTGCCTGTGGAGACGAAGAGAAGAAGGTAAAGCCAGTGGGCTTTACCTTCTTCTCCACAGGCAAGTCTGTAGATTTTCTTGAATTCGTCGTCGAATCGTCATCAGTGGCCTTAGTTCATCGCACAAGTTATGTGCCAGCTTCTTAGCGAGTCTGTACCTTTTTACAAATTCTACATTATCTACATTAAAAGGGTCACATTCCTCACGTAATTCCGCTCGACGACGCTTGCGCTCCGTGTTATATGCTGCATTATCTGCTTCGAGAAACTCAAATATTTCGTATGCATTCGCCATCTAGGTTACAATCATAAAATGAATTAAAATCAGCAGATGCACAATCCATTTGAAAATAATATAAAAATAAATACGTTTTACTTACTTTATAACACACAAAATTGATTCTATTGTAAATAAAATGAGAAAACAATAATAAATCCGTCGCGTCAGAGTAACTTTTATATGATTGCTAATTTTGACGTAAAAACAATATTGCTAATTGTCAAAAGAGACATCATGGTACGAATTGAATGAACTATTTTATGATAACGTCACAAAACTGCTAAGAAAGTAATATTGTTTTATGATTAAAATAGGCTTATTTTAAGGGCGTCATGGTACGAAAAGACGAAGTAATATTAAAGTAATACTGCTTTAAGAGATGGTGGTAGGCCCCCAGAAGACTACTGAGCGTGTGTAATGTTAATTTATTTATTTTATTTTATTTATTTACTTTAATTAAAACGGTACATAAGTCCAATTACATTAATTAAAGAACATATAATATACACATTTTATACAGCGAAAAAGAAAGTATAATAGTGACATATTACAACATAAAATATAATACAAAATAATTCAATGTAACTCATCCATCTTTCTCACAAAACCTCAAACAATCCAACAATATATCAGGCCATCCATCCACAAACAAATCACAGTCAGGATTGGCATGCAGGAGAGCGTTGAGAGCTTAATGTCTTAATTTAATGTCTTGTGGAGTGTTATCTCTATACAATATATAAAAATTAAATGCTGTTAGTTTGTGAAAGCAAAATTTCAGGTTCGCCTAGACCGATTTAGCTATTTTAAGCAAATATTTAAATCGTTAGATGCGCCCTGTGCTTACAAAGTCGGTCTACGATTTAAGTCTGTGTGTGTGTTAAGACGTCCGCGCACACGACATCGACAATACACGCACAGGGACGAAAGACGATGAAAAATAATACAGCGAAATGTCTTGTTTCCGCATATTGTAATTGTAATCATCCACTCTCTTTCACACGAAAACGAGTCAGACACCATTTTTTATAGTAGGATTGTGTGAGAAATTGTGAAATTTGTGATAAGTGATAATTTTTGTATCATGTTGAGCTTCATCCATCAAACGTTCAAATGATTGACATTAGTAGTTATTTTTTTCTATAAGACCATTACTTTGATTGTAGACACTAAAAAGTATTTTATCAGGCGAATAAGGAATTATTACGCTGAACTAGTTTCAGAGGGTATTATATCGCCAATACGTAAACAAAAACTGATTTTTTTTATTAGTAATTTTCAACATGTATTTATAATTACATACTTACATTGCTTATGATTATAGTTACATATAATCGGTGACTATAATCTGACCGATAAGATACTAAGAGAGCAGGTTCTTGAAGGATTTTTTCCGTGCGGTCGTGGGAAGGTAAATGTACCTACAGGGTGTGAAAATAAAATATGTATTCATTATTGCATTTTCACACAACTTAATAAATAATTTACACTTTTCAGGAAGGTTTATTGAAAAAACACGATTTTATAAGTGAAGAGAGATCAGCAAAAAACAGCGCACTAGAATCAGATTCCGACGACAATGCTCCTCTAAAACCGAAGTCAAGTAGTAATACACCCACTGTAGATAAGGAAAGAGAAGCGATAGATATAGCTAGAGAGAAAAATTGGGAGGCAGTTAAAAGGAAACATGAAGAAGCCAGTAAAAGAGAAGAGGCTGAAGCCGCCATAGGTAACTATGCAATACTTTATCTTAGCAGAGATACCTTAATCAGATGATATGTCACTGCGAAACGTCCTAATACCAAGAAACAGGCAATAAATTTCCACTTCTACATTCGCATTATAATCAATCATAGTCATAAAATGTAATGTTGTTTATTATCCACCTTTTCTACGAAAGCTATAAACTAAAATGTCTCGATACACCTTTCTTCTCTCTCAGTATCTTTTGTTTCTTTTTCATGTTCGGCAGTGGATTGTATACTTAGCATTCACTTCAGTTGTGTAATTTAATTATTTTCAGTGCGGCCTAAGTTACGAAAGGTGGAACGACGATTAGTTCCTGTACTGGAAATGCTATCAGTAGACGAATTAATGGAGACAAATACGTATCAACGTTTTAATAAATTGATAGAATCAGTATTCGAAACTATTGACGATGATATCATAGTAACTGATGATATGGGTAAGAATTGTTTTAACATAATAACAACTGTAAAGTGCTAAACGACATGACATTTTTATTGGTAAAAGATATTTCTGTGCCTTTCACCTGCTGTGTATCGCGACAGAAGTCGTTTTGATCGATCGACTCTCTTTATTGTAAGATAATAAGATTGATTTGGGGCATGTCCTGTATATTGCCTTTAAGCACCGAACTTTAGAATTTGTTTTTTTAATACGCGTCAGAGTCCTAGCGGTAAAAATAGCGGCCTAATCTTTATTTCTTGCGATCAGATTATTTGCTTCCTAATGAGGTTTCGACGAATTCTGGATTTAACAGCATTAACAGCCTTTGTAGTTCTAACAGCACGCGGCCGCTCCGATCTTTTTTGGTCTTCGACAGAGGAAGTGTTGTTATATCTGTTGATAAGTACGATTATACGAACATACGGCTAATACCAAGCTTTTAAAGAGTCTGGAATATGACCTAAGGCTCCATACCCACTTTGTGTAAGGCGATCACTGCAATACTATTTTCTTTAACACCCCATTCCATATTTTAATTTGATATGGAACACGAAAAAATAATAAGTTGTTCCAAATTCAAAAATATTAAAAAGTTTTTATGTAACAGTATTTATGGCCAGACTAGTTATGTTAAGCAGCGATTTGGATGCTCTGGCATTGTAGAAATCATGAGCGGCAATTTTCACTTACTGCAAAGTGAGCCGATTGCTCATCTAACTACCACTAAATTTAAGACAACATGAAACTAACCATGAGAAGGTGCTACTGTGGGAACTTATATACCTACCGTAGCTTTGATACTTATCAATTTTATTCATTCAATTTTTATTTATAGAGGGAACTGACATACCAGAAGAATTATTACTACCGCGTTATCAACTGCAAGAGTTATGTTCGGAAGCAGCAAAATTAAAAAACCTTGGTGCTATGGAAGCTATACCATCAGACAGATTGGTCCGTTTGCTGAGTCTAATGGAGAAAAATATAAGGGCGGCGGAGAAAATGTCATTAGTGTGCGATCCTGTAAGTATTGTATTTTTTGCCTCTAATATTTCCAATAGTTAGAAATCTTAATATTAAATTATACAAATGTTTGATAGAGTTTACTACTAACTACTTACTTTAAGTAAAAATAAAAAAAAAACATTGATAGTAATTTGAAAATATGTGTAGTGATCTTTATCTTTTTGGAAACTCAAGTAGAGTAATGATGCGTTTTAATCGATTTTGGCTTGGATCTAGTGGCTCTGAGCTAGTAAGAAAGAATACCGTAAAATCTTAAAACTCAGTTCTAAATTGGTAGATGTAGTATTCATTATCTCTTGTTATATTTTTAGGAGGATAGTGAAGAAATGCGTCAGATATGGTTGGAGTCGGCATTAGAAAGAGTGATGTGTGCTTCAGACGCGTCTCTTACGGCGTTATACGTAATGACATCTTCCAACATGCCAAAGCGTATATTTCTAGAAGATGTTATAGATAGAATTATTATGTTCATAAAGTTTCAGTTGAACAATACCATCTACTGTGTCTACGACCCTGTATATAGCATTCAAAGTACTTCTAAGAAAAAAGGTATTTATTCTATCGTTATATTAAAATTATACATATATTATAAATGCGTAAGTCTGTGTGTATGTGTGTGTGTGTGTGTGTGTGTGTTTGTTACCACTTAACGACTAAACGGCTCAACCGATTTCGATGAAAATAGTATGTCTGTATTTGTATTCGGTGCTGGAGCCGGACATACTTTTTATTCCGAAAATCAGTGGTTCCCGAGGAGATACAAAACATATTATACTCGCGAGCGAAGCCGTGGGGCGCAGCTAGTATGTATTATGTTTTATTATCGCCGACAATCTCCAGATTGTATTCCACACCATTACTGTTATGCTGAGTGATGTAATTTTGTGTTATTCAGAAATATTTGTTTCAAGGCTATGGTTGTCTTCTAATTGTGTGTATGTCTTCATTGTTGCAATATTTGAATCTAGTGAATGAAGGAGTGTAGCAGTTTGCAGATTAATAAAAATAAACTACTCTAAAATATGAGAAATAATTTCAGTAACCTCATAGATTACAAGGTTATCTGTGGGTAAATTACATAAAAAAACAAAGTAGTTGCATCCAACCGTTATATCGTTTTGAGGTGCATGCATGTACATAGAATACAAGTATGGTGTGTTTGTGTACGGCGCGCAGTGGACGGGCGCAGACGGCGCGGCGGCGCGGCGGGCGGCGCGCGGCGCGGCGGCGGCGCGGGGGCGGGCGCGGGGTCGTCGCGCGCGGTGCGCGAGCTGTACTCGCACGCGCACGAGTCGGTGACGATGCTGGCGGAGCTGTTCGGCGCGCACCACCTCACCGACACCACGGTGCTGCACGCCTCCACCGTGGGCGTCTCGCCCTTCTTCGTCGAGAACGTCAGCGAGCTGCAGCTGAGCGCGCTCAAGCTCGTCACCACCGTACGTGTACCGCTGTATCGAACATTATTATTTCGAATCCAATAATTGTACTAATATACTCATTATATTACAGATATTCACAAAATATGAGCAGCATAGACGGCTGCTGCTAGAAGATATATTAGCGTCGATAGCCCGTATACCTAGTTCTAAGCATAACTTACGATCTTTCCGATTGAGCTCGGATCAGCAAATCCAAATGTTGACCGCGCTCGTTCTTCAGCTGGTGCAGTGTGTAGTCACCCTACCAGAAACCATGTGCAAATCTCAAGATAAGGATAAAGACTCCGACTCATCTGAAAGTAAAAAGGTAAAACATTAGTTGATGTATTTTTGTAGCTGAGTTTTACTATCAAATGTAAAAAAACATGCTTTTCAATTCAGGGATGCAATTTGTACTTCGTGATCGTTACCATGCGTATGCAAATCGAAAAAAGTTCGGCTTCTTTCGTACATTTCATTTATATCTGCACGTTTAACTAACTCAAACATTTATTATTCCAGAATGTAGATAAAGATCTCTTAATAATATCTAAGTACGAAGCAGCTATTAGTGTAGGTGGTACATTCCTCACGTCATTCCTGAACAAGTGCCGGAGTCGCAACGAAGAGGTGGATTTCAGGCCCCTGTTCGAAAATTTCGTGCACGACTTACTTACCACTGTGAACAAACCTGAGTGGCCTGCTACTGAACTTCTGCTTAGTTTACTTGGAACTATGCTCGTAAGTAACTAAACTACTATTAGAAAGAGAAAAGAATTGTGTTTTTTGTTTGTTAGTTTGTAATGGATAAATTAAAAAATTAGTTAACCGATTTTAAAAATTTCTTTACCTATATATAAATCTAATTTTGCAGGTAAAATATATGTCAGATAAAACTATGGAGATGTCAGTTCGAGTAGCATCACTAGAGTATCTAGGTTTAGTGGCGGCGCGGTTACGACGAGATAGCGTGCACTCACGAGCAAAACTTGCGACAATGGATGCCGTCGTCAGGGACATACGGGCCGAAGAGGAAAAGGATGGCAATCAGACACAAGTATGTTCTTTTTTATGTGTGCTTCAATTCTTTTTAGATTTGTCTTTTGTCTTGTCAATTAAATAGTGAGAATGGAATTTTAAAAATGTCTATTTTTCTGAATATAGAAAAATATGGACTCCACAAGTTTTCCCGAACGTTTCCTTTGTATCCAGTAAAAACTGAATTTTATCTTTTTTAGAGTATGACGTCAGGTCTAGATGAAGACGAAGAGAGAACGGAATTCTTACAAAGGGTTTTACTCGATTACCTGGCCATTAATGGACAAAAGGATCAGGCCTGGAATTGTGCCCGACATTTCTATATCACACAATGGTATAGAGATATGGTAGTCCAGCCCAAAAGTGCCTCGCCCACAAAGAAAGCTAAAAATAAATCAAAGAAGCGTTTCAAGGACGAATCTAGCGAGGAAGAGTCTGAAGCCGACGACGACAGTGATGACGAAGGGCGTCGTGTTAAGGCGGAAAAGAAGCATGCTTCTAGTGCGTTAGTGTCTGCTGAAAAGTTCAAGACTATGGAGCGGCGAAAAAATTTTTTCCTGGAAAAAATTCGACCCTTTAGGTATCAAGGTGGTGCCCAGGTACAAGTGATGCAGTCATACATTGACTACAGCGGAGCAGAGCTCATCTCTCAGTACTTAGCTTCGAAAAGGTCGTTTTCTCAGAGTTTTGATAGATATTTAAGAAAAATTCTTGTAATATTATGTGAAAATACGATAGCGATACGCACAAAGGCGATGAAGTGTCTGGCCATGATTGTGGAAGCGGATCCAGCCGTGCTGGCCCGACCAGACATGCAGATCGGAGTCAACCGCTCGTTCCTGGACCAGTCCACCGCTGTGCGAGAAGCCGCGGTCGATCTCGTAGGCAAGTTCGTGCTGAGTCGACCCGATCTTATTGATAAGTATTATGGAATGCTCTCAAATAGAATATTGGTGAGTGCTCTCTACTACATGAAAGATAGTAAAATAGTTGAACGCGTTAGTTACCTCCAAATTATAATGGTGTTACTTTAATTTGTAGGACACTGGTGTTTCGGTGAGAAAAAGAGTGATAAAAATTTTAAAAGACATTTGTATAGAGTGCCCCGAGTTTCCAAAAATACCTGAGATTTGTGTAAAGATGATTAGGAGAGTGAACGATGAAGAGGGTATTAGGAAGTTAGTGATGGAAGTGTTTCAAAACATGTGGTTCAGTCCGTGCCCCAACACGGCGCGGCCCGGCGTGCTGGACATGACGGCGGCGGCGGCCGACCCGCTCACGAGGAAGGTCCTCAACATCACAGATGTGGTCATATCTTCGAGAGACATCGGCCTTGAGTGGTTCCAACAGTTGCTAACAAGTGTAGGTTTCAAACTTTACTACTGTCACTGTTCATACTAATTTACGTAATATATAATGAACGCTTATTTTTTTGCAGCTGTTTAAACCTAAGGAGGATAAAGAAGACTCTACGAAAATTATTTATCAGCCTCCTAAAGCACTTTTACTTGCTTGTCAACAAATAGTGGATTGCCTTATAGAAAGTTTGCTTCAGTTAGAAGAGACGAATGTTGATGGTAAAGAAAACTAGTTTTGTTTATTTTGTTAGCATATCTATCTATATTAATTTCTTTTTATACCTAATGTATGAATGTATTTTTCTAGGGTCTGTTTCATCACAGCGCATTTTAGCTTGTCTTTCAACATTGCATTTATTTGCGAAAATTAGGCCCCAATTGTTAGTGAATCATGCATTAACTCTGCAGCCGTACCTGAGTTTAAAATGTCAGGTATGTACATTTAAAACAATGTTATTCTGCTGATAAACATAAAACAAACATTAGTATAAATAAGTATGTATATTCCAGAATCAATACGAACAACAAATAATGTCAACTGTAGCGTCTACATTAGAGTTGGTAGTGCCTCTAATGGAGCACCCTAGCGAGGTGTTCTTAGCGCAGTTGGAGGAGGACGCTGTCAAGCTCATACTACAACGTGGCCAGCTTGTGATAGCGTCTTGCATCGCCTGCCTTGCTGCCATCGTCAATAACTTAACGCACAACTATAAACTTATTAGGGATGTTTTCAATAAGTACCATGGTGAGTAATGTTTATAAATATAATTGAAATATTTACATACAATTGTGTATTTGGAAATTATAAATTAACTAGCCTTTCGCGGCGCGGTTTCACCCGTGTTAAGTTACATCTTTAGCTACTGCTTCGCTTCCGTCGCCAACAGCGTGAGGTAGACATAAGTCGTGCAAAGGCTTTAACCTTTCCCAAGAACTGGGCTATCAAACGCAAAGAATTATTCAAATCCGGTTCGTGGTTCCGTAGATTAGCGCGTTCAAACAAAATTTATTAGTATAGGTGTTTAGAAAGAGGAGTTTGTTTTAAGGATATGAAGATTGGTATAAAGTTACTGTTTACCTTCAGTATATTAGCCGCAAACAAATCTGACAGCGGAATCGCACTGTCCTTCTCTTCTATCCTTTTCTGTCACTGAGACTTGTCATTTAGTAGAACGAGAAAGAGCGACGGAACGCGTCTGCACGATACCGCCTGCTGCCCGTACTGTCGCTCTTTGCCGCGTGTGGTTTAACCTTAATTTTTAGGCTTCCGTATGCAAAGGGTAAGACCTATTACTAAGACTTCGCCGTCTGTCTGTGTCCGTCTGACACCAGACTCAGGCTGTATCTCTTGAGCCGTAATATTTAGACAGTTGAAATTTGCACAGAGGATGTATTTCTGTTGCCACTATTATAACAAATATTTAAAACAATAAAATAAATATTTAAAGGGGCTCTTACTTTTTTTTACTCGATATTGATAACGGAAACAGGCAAACGCTGAAATATTCACAGAATATTTAGTTATATATTCACTTTGAAAATAAATAGTTAAATTAAAATATAACAAATATTTAAAGGAGGTTCCCATACAACAAACATGATTTTTTTGCCGTTTTTATTGATAATGGTGCGGAACCCTGTGTGCGCGAGTCCGACTCGCACTTGACCGGTTTCTCGACCTATGTGCCTTTGCTCAATCATTCCTTAATTTTAGGTGTACTTCTTCAATGGAAGCATTGCTGGCAGCGTAATCCTGAAATGACAAGAGCATTACATTCGCGACCGCATTTTCGACGAGCACTGTTTATAGTTGGTCTTTTGTTGCGGTATTTTGATTTTACGGAAGCTAGAGTGATAGATGGACTTCCAGTAAGTTCCTTCATTCTGAATGCTTATTTTCTATTGTAATAACATTATTGTAATATATATTCTACGTATTCCCAACATATGTTAAAATTTTCAAAAAAGTCGTTCGTAAGTTGAGTTAAATAGTATTATTCTAACTGAAAATTAATTTCAAAAGATTGCGTGGTTCGGCGCTCCAGCATTTTATTTATTTACTTTGTTTATTGTTATTACTCAGCGCTTCTAAGTTTAGCAAAACCTTCTTTGTCAAAATAATAATAATGTCATAGTTAGAATCAACAGTAGCATATTCAATACACTAATAATTTATTTATTCTAATTTTCTTTATAGGGCGACATAAAGGAACAAATGTTCACAACGTTAATGTTCTTCGTTGGTCTCGAAGACGAGGATTTTGTGTCGCACACACTCAAAGCATTGGGTTCAGTTTGCGTACGGCATTATGAATTCATGCTGCGGCCCGAATTAAAAGAGTTCTATCATCAACTGCTCACGTCAGATTTAGCGCCGATAGAAATGAAAGCAGATGTACTGCGGAATATTGAAATGTATTTACAAGAAGAAGAGCAGAGAATGATACGACAAGATAAAGAATGTAAGTACATATGTTTAATAAGTACCTGCTCACATATTACTGTATTGTGGGACACAGATAAACACCTAATAAATTGCGCATACAGGGCAACAAACACGCACAACTCATACTGGCATTTACTAGCATAAGAACTCACTACGTATACTACCATTGGTCCATTTCTGTGCAATCATCTGCTTGACTTTAAATTGCCCATCACAGCGTAGCTTTCATGTTCCTACAACTCGCTCCCTACCCCTTATTTTAGTGAGCTCGAGTCAGAACAAATAAATGTTGCGGTATTTATTAGAGGGGTAATGTGTGTATTAGACTTAAGTCACAAGATTCAAGACATTTATTAACTGTTTTACATATATTTAAAACTTGTCTGAATTATATATTAGCTAATCTAATTCTTATTACCTTAATAATAAAGCTCTATAACATTTTTTTTCAGGGTCCAAGCGATCTAAACACGAGAATCTCAAGGAGATGGGTGACGTGTCGTCGGGTATGGCGTCCACCGTGATCCAGCTCTATCTGAAAGAGATCCTCGGCTCATTCCTTCACACGAGCACTGTGGTACGATCCAGTGCTATGAAAGTTGTTCAGCTTGTTTTAGCGCAAGGTCTCGTGCACCCTGTACAGGTATGAATGAAGGTTCATTGTTATTTTTAAAGGTATAATATTTAGAAGGGTAATCAAACATTAGATAAAAATTTAGTAAAAATGCATTTAATATTACTAATTAATTTTAATATCTATCGAATTATGACATCATTAACCGCGACTGGCAGTATCCCAGCTTTCTTAAAATGGTGAGATGCATCGCGCGCAATTCTCGCATGTCGATGTCGCAGACATGCAATAATTATACATCTCTGGGACAGGGCAGTTCTTGGTACGGTGCATCATACGCAAGCCAGCTTAACACATTTGCGAAAAAGAAATTGACAAACTTTATATTTAACTATTTTACATAATTTGTGTGCCACTATGTTCCTTCGTCAAGTTATAATTAGACAATAGTTATTCTACGCGTGAGTAGCGTCCCAAACTGCTAAACCAAATCTCTAGTCGTTTTTCGTTCCTTCTGTAATAAAATCATAGTTCCTCTATGCGGAACCTGTATTATTTGAATCCTAAAATAATTTAAATTTTATTATTGTTTTAGATTGTTCCATATTTAATATGCATGAGTACCGACTTGGAAGTAACAGTTTCACATACAGCTGACAAACACTTACAAGAAATAGACAAGAAGTACCCTGGGTTCATTCATATGAAGGCTCAACTTGGCATCAAACTTTCCTATCAGTTACAAAAAATTCTGCAAACAAATGCAAGCAAAGGAGTTATAAGAGGGTTTAGGTAAGAATTATCACTTATTTTATAGTTTTCTTCTTTTTATATATGAGACAAACTGTTGTCGTTCTTTCCAACGTGACCTAGATCGTCTCTCTTATCTGTTACATGTAAGTACTTCTATTATATATTATGTCATAAACTAGGTACTGGTACGAGTTTTTATAGCTTATTAAAACGAAGACAAGTTAATTTGTAAACCAAGCCTTGGATGTCTTTCATACATATACAAAAGATTAATACCATTAATCTACTATTTGCTACCTTTGCTATAATTTTAGCTACCTCTTCATTAGGCATATTATTTAACAAAATCTTTGGTCCCTCCATTATGACGTCAAGTTGGAGGGACCATAACGATAGACTGCTGATATACCTACTGCTCCCTGGATTGTTCTACCTAGTTAGTGTTTTAATACCTTAATTCTACCTTAATAATATTGATTTGGATTGACCGATACATTTATAATTTTAAAAATATCGACTAATACAAGTTGGTCGTATGGCTCATCTTAACACAGCCAACATCGCAAACTGAAAATCTAATTATATGACGAATTAGTCGGTAATTAGTCGACATTAAACATAAAATTTCAGGATTCTACGGCTCTCCGTTCAAAAGTTATATGGGGATATTGGTGGCTATGCCAAACTGAGCGCTTAGGTTGGCACAGCCACACTGTATGTTGAAAACGATATTACGTAGCAAGTATCTGATTATGCCCAGAGTTAGTTGACAATTAGTCAAAATTAGTCGCTAAATTCCAGAATTTTGTCTTGTCCTTCTGAAGCAAGATATTTGATTTTTTTTTACATAAATTTAGCAATCGAAGTACAGTCAACGCCATATTGATTAATTGAATGAACAAAATAAATAAAAATACATGTTACTGTATATTTTGAGTGAGTATTATCTTTTCGTTCCACAAACATAGTATATTATATAATATTAGAATAACATTAGGGTATGTGGAAGTAATGAAATGACTGTTCCTTAATATAATAATAATATATTTTAATATGTATTAATGAATAAGATAGAGTTTTAACCAATCAACAAACAGTTAATCCATTTAAATATCAAGATCAAATATATGAAACGAAACATAGAATCTCCTCTTTTTGGAAATCGGTTAAAAAGATTATTTTCTATAATTCTATGATTTTATAAAATTAAATTCACTTGTTATCAATAGAGTTTTTAATATAAATATAACAGATAAGTATATCTATCTACAAAAAAAATGTAAAGGATCGCTGTATGTATAGAATACATATGAGAATGTAATTGGGACCTATATCAATGCAAATTGCACCTATAACAATGATTGTTAAAATTTTTGTTTTTGTTTATCTGTTTATTTGTTTGTCAGTGCGTTTGTTTGTATATTTGTTAATATACAACGAAACCTGATAGAAGCAGATTTTAACAGGGTGATAGTGTTTTTGTTACTCGAATTCCTCTCATTCCGAACAATTGTACTTTTAGTTTTAAACGAGTCCAGTTTCCAGTGGGCTCATATTTCGCGATGACAATTAACAAAATCCAAGGTCAGACACTAAAAGTTGTAGGTGTGGATATAAGTATTAGCTGTTTTTCGCACGGTCAGCTTAGTAGTTAACCAGCCGCAGCCCTTTCGTGCGTTCCATCAGTCCCAGCAATAAGAACAATCCTGGTCTTCTTAACGTTTTCTACCAAAACGTTCTTGGTCTTAAGACTAAACTGACAACTTGGCGCAACAACCTCGCCTTACTGGAACATAATAATCACCGCCGTCACTGAAACGTTTCTCGACTCCTCGGTGGCTGACGCTGAACTAGAGACTAGTGACTGGAGCGTTATCCGTCGTAATAGAGCCACGCCGTGCGGAGGAGTCCTGCTTGCTGCCCGTGCCAATAGTGCTTAAAAGGAAACGTGAGTACGAGACACTCGATGGTGAACACCTATGTGCAAGTTTAACTTGGCGTGGTCGTTCGTTCCTTGTGTGTGTAGTGTATATAAAACCCAGCGCCGGTGACGAGGACTACATGCCTTGGTTTTGCAAAACGGAAAGTTTTTTAATTAACTTTAAAGATAATGTTCTTATAATGGGTGATATTAATCTTAATAGTGCATCGGCTAGTATTCATCATTATTATTGTTATTTTTTATCATTCTGTTCTCTGTCTGATAAAAATGTAATTTTGAACTCCCATGGTGGAATGTTGGATGTCATATTAGTCCGGGATGGTTTAAGTGAGTTTATTGTTGGTGAGACTGATGGGATTGTACCACCTGACACGTACCATCCAGCGTTGGAATTCGAAGTAAGAGTCGAATTAGCTCCTACTTCGGAAGTCATTGAACCAAGTAACATTGACACGGCGAAAGATTGGGACTTTTCCAAGTGTGATTTTATGCTTCTTTACTCATCATTATCTCAAATCGATTGGGAACCTGTACTGCAATGTAAAGACGTTCCTACTACTGTCAAGGTATTCTATCATATGATCTACAAAGTCTTTGATGATTGCATGCCTAGAAAACGGCGTCCCAATCTAGATGTAAACGTTACCCTGTATGGTTTACTAGTGATGTAATTCGCGATATTAAGTTAAAACAAAAATTACACGCCACTTGGAAACGCACCAAAAATTTGGCTGATTTTAAGATCTTTTCAGATATGAGGACCTCTTTAAAACACCGCTCATCTGTTGCCTATAAACGTTACATAAGTCGTGTTGAAAACAGCATCAGTATTAATCCACGACAATTCTGGCAATATATCTCATGCCTTCGTTCTAAAGGTGGATTCGAGCCAAGTGTTAGGTATGAGGGTAACAGTTTTACAGGAGTAGCAGCTGCTGACGCATTTGCTATTTTTTTCGGTAGTGTGTTCTTAGCTGATGTACCGCAACCTAATGTCGAGCATGCCAACACCTTTGATACAATCTGTAACAGCAATTACATTAATATAATGCAATTCACATTGCAGGATGTGCATTATGGTATCAACAAATTAAAATCTTCCAGTTCTATAGGACCTGATAGTTTACCATCATTTATTTTCAAAGATTTAAAACAGACAATTTGTCTGCCATTGTTACATATATTCAATCTGTCACTACAAACCGGCTACTATCGACTTCAGTGGAAAATTTCGAGAGTCACGCCTATTCCTAAAACCTCCAATAAGTTGGATGTTGAAGAATACCGACGCATTGCCATACTATCATCACCGGCTAAAATTTTCGAAAACATTCTACATAAGCTTATATACTCCCAGGTAGAGAAGTATCTGAACGACGCGCAACATGGTTTTCGTTGCAGGAGGTCCGTCAACACTAACTTGTTAACTTTAACAGAATACATTTCAGCGCAACTTGACATGAGGCGGCAAGTAGACGTGCTTTACTTTGACTTTTGTAAGGCATTTGACAGGATCAATAATGATATCTTGCTCCAAAAACTCAGTGCTACAGGTTTCTGTCCTAAACTCCTCAGGCTCGTAGCCGACTATTTGCGAGACCGCCAGCAATTTGTCAAACTGGGTATTTATGAGTCAAGTCCATATCACACTCGCTCAGGAGTGAGTCAAGGCTCGGTCCTCGGACCTTTATTGTTCCTGTTAATGATAAACGACTTGCCTACTGTACCTAAACATACAAAATGTCTTCTTTACGCAGATGACCTCAAGTTGTATATGAACGTCCAGAGTGTGTCAGACTCGATAGCAATCCAGAAAGATATAGATGCTATATATCAATGGGGAATCGATAATAAAATGGAGTTCAATTATGCTAAATGCTTCGTTGTGTCGTTTGGTCGTATGCGACAACCAACTAAATTTGATTACAATATCAATGGTAACCTTATATCTAGAAGAACAATTATGAAAGATCTTGGTGTCGCATTCGATCAAAAACTAACGTTCCATGATCATATCATTACTGTCGTCAAGGAGTCATTTAAGTGGTTGGGTTTTGTCTTAAGAAATGCTAAAGATTTCCATAACGACCACGTGATACGGCTATTATATAGCACACTCGTCCGCAGTAAGCTTGATGCAAGTTCTTGTGTGTGGAATCCTCATGAACACACTTATGCTCTTATGTTAGAGAAGGTCCAAAAAGCCTTCCTGCGATTTCTATATAAGCGCACCTTAGGATATTATCCATATATGTATCCATCCTACTTTGTATCTCACTGGCTGCCTGGGCTATAATACATTGGAAACGAGGAGAGCATGTGATCAGGTTGGTACTATGCTTAAGGTCTGCTGGGGGATTATAGATGCTCCGGAGGTTCATGGTGAGCTGATTCGGCTGTACACTCCCAATAATTATCTTCGTGGTAGGAGTCATCGGCTGCTAGCCGTGCCTCCGTGCCGCACTGTCGCTCACGCGTCCTCACCCGTTCCTCGTACACTTACCACCCTTAATAAACTTGTAGCGACCATCCCGGAGTGTGATTTGTTTGCTGATAAGTGCCATGTAGTTTTAGAATATTTACAAAAAATATGTGAATGATCTGTTATGTTTTATTTTATATAGGTATAAGTTCTTTGTAATAGTTTTTCAGCTTTGATTGATTGATTAATGTAATTGGTATGTGTACCGTATTAATCAAATAAAATAAATAAATAAATGTGGCTCTGTCACGTGTTAGCAATTAATTCTAACAGCCTGTATGTTTTGATCCTTGATGGCTTCACGTCTAATATCGTATAAAGAATATAGAGAAACATTACTGTAAAGTATTGTTTTTAACTTTTGGTACCGTACCTAAATGACGATTTCTAAAATCCAAAAGATATATCCAAAAAAATTTGTCCAACGTCACTATTCCACGCGGAGGAAGTCACGGGCACAGCTAGTGATAAATATTATTGATTCATACATACATGTCTCCGACTGTACATAACCTAATTGTATAAAATAGAAACAATTTCAAATATCTTGCTTCAGAAGGACCGACCAATTCTGGAATTTTGCGACTAATTTTGACTAGTTACCAACTAATTCGTCATGTAATTAGATTTTCAGTTCGCGATGGTAGCTGTGCCAAGATGAGCCATACGACCAACTTGTATTAGCCGATATTTTTAAAACTATAAATGTATCGGTCAATCCAAATCAATATTATTAAGGTAGAATTAAGGTATTAAAACACTAACTAGGTAGAACAATCCAGGGAGCAGTAGGTATATCAGCAGTCTATCGTTATGGTCCCTCCAACTTGACGTCATAATGGAGGGACCAAAGATTTTGTTAAATAATATGCCTAATGAAGAGGTAGCTAAAATTATAGCAAAGGTAGCAAATAGTAGATTAATGGTATTAATCTTTTGTATATGTATGAAAGACATCCAAGACTTGGTCCCTTCATCTTGACGCACACGTTAATTTTGTGTCATTTTTTATGTGATTTTGTTTATTGCCTACATGCCACAAAACTAAATTTAATTTTGTATTGTGGCCAAAAACAAAGTAAACTCGTTTTTTGTAATTTTTTACGTTCATATGTGTTAATTTAATAAACCTATATGAATAAAGTATATATTCATTTTCATTGAGCAACACAGGTGTTGTTTGCCACTGTCAAAAAGCATTGTTAGTAAAATTTTGTATTTTCATTACAGGAAAAAAGATCAGGATGATTTACCAACAGCTTTGAATGGATTCTTATACTCGTTGTTACGTAACACGCGGCCGCAGCGACGCGCGTTGATTTTGTCATTGCTGAAACAATTTGATGATGTTTCTGTAAGTCCTTTGCCAAATTTAATGGGCATAGAGTTCATAATAAATAATATGATTAATAAATAATATTGTTCTGTTTCAGACTGCTCCACTGGATCAAATGTTGTACTTAGCTGATAATCTTAGCTACTTTCCATATCAAGTTCAGGATGAACCTTTATTTATTATACATCACATTGATATCATTATTTCGACGTCCGGATCAAATCTATTACAGCTTTTTCGCGAGGTGAGCATGACATACGTTTATATAAATTTCACACTACGATGTAGAGTAGTTTCATTTTTAATAATTACATTGAATGGCACTTATAAACTTAGCACATTTTTCACTTTTCTTTTACTATGAAAAAATAATACAAAATTTGTGAAGTTTTTTGGTAGCGGTGTAAGAGGCATTTTATTATGCGATGCGGTGCGGTCCACCGTCATTTGCGCTAGCCTTTATATAGTATAATTCATGCATAGGGGTTAAATAAACCAAGCACAGAGGAAAAAGAACCTTTGGACGAGGAAGAAGATGACGAGGAAGCGGAAGCGTTATTAACTCAGTTACCGGAGTGTACGCGACCGCTAAGAGACGCCATGCAGCAAGCGCGCGGCTGTCTGCTACTGCTCGTACTCAAGCAACACCTCAAACAGCTCTACGGCTTCACTGATGCGTAAGTGTTGTTAAAAATTTATCAATTGGTGATAAGTCGTTCTTAGGCTACACATTGTGTGTACCCATGTGACATTAATAACGGCGAAAAAATCGTGAGGAAACTTTTGTTACCTATTCATAACTTTTAAGATAATAGTAGGCAGTGGATTTGCCGCACCCTTGTCGATGCAGAGGGCCTCGACAAGCGGCATAGATTTCTATGTATAGGATTGACATAAGTGTTAGCGTTAGCTTATGTCAATCTCATACGTTATTTAATCTATTCTAGAATTAGAATATAATAGAATAGAATAGAATATGCTGCTTGTCTAGGCCCTTTGGTATGCTAAGAACTATTTAAAAGGCGTTGCGATTACTACTTACAGTACATACCATATGGTTGTAAAATTTCATCGTCAACCGCGACACGCGATAAAAACAACTTACTGTAGACCAGCACTTTATAGCAAAAGATTTGGTTACGAATAACATATTTTTGCAGAAAAATAAACCAGTACTCGCCTTCGGAAGGCGTGAAAGTGTACGAGAAGGCGGTGTCGCGACGACACGCGCCGATCTTCGAGCCCAAGGCCACGATCGCGCAGTTGCACGAGGACGGCGACGACGATGAACTCGACGACCGTGGCCGGCGGAGACTCATTGATGACTACTTAGAGGTACGCTTTCATTATTATTGTATTAAAGTGGTGCTTGCTGGCAAGAGCACTTTTCGAAAAAATCTCCGTTCTTTCGCCTAACCCCTCATGAGAACGCTAAGCTATTACTACAGCATCGCCTAAAATTCAGACTCCTGAACAGGTGATGCAGTATTTCGAACAGCTGTGTCATTTATATAAAACTCAAATTCGCTCCTGTCTAGAATACTGCTTTCATTAGTCCGCCACGGCAGTACAACAATATGGCAGTAAAATACTGTTTTTAAAGGTTTCGCACATTACTTTGCAACCTAGATAGATTGCAGCTACGGGTAGTCAGTATCGTCAGCAGTTTAAAGGCTGCAAAAGCCTGCAAGCCTTTACAACTGCGCAGAGCCGTCGCTCCAATGGCAGTTTTCTACCGCTAAAGTTTTCTAAAAAAAAATCGGTTTCTAAGCTCTCAACCTAACCTAACCAAAACGAAACGTGTGAGACAGAAGTATCACCTTTTGAAGTGGAATCTAAAAAGGGTTCAATCATAAAATTCAGGGGTCCCACCACAACCTCTTATAGCAATCTTAATATAACCTTACTTTGTCTCTATCCTTGTTTTTAATGGTAGAAAATAAAAAAAAACAAAACACAAAGTGAGATTAAGACAATACTGCTATAAGAGACGGTGATAGTACCGTACCGTAATATGCAGTAAATAACAACGCCTTTCGGTATTCTAATAGCCACAATATTTTTATTTGTTAGTTTTGAATTGAACTCGTATACGTGAGTCATAGGTTTCTCTTTTTTTGTAGATACCTTAGAAAGAGTTAAATAAAAACTTTATATGTATTATAATGAAACAAATTGTTTCATGTTGCAAGTTACACCAACTTAGAGATGAAAACAACACTTTAGACAATTATGTTGAAGAAGTAGTTATAGAATTTTAATTTAATCAATAAAAGTCATTGTTAAAAATGCAAGCAACTTTATTAAATACTAGTTCTTGCCCGCAGCTCTGTCCGCTTGAATTTCGGTTATCGTATAATCATCGCACTTTTTCATACAAACTTTTTCATCCACAATTTCAACCCCGTCGAGTCAATTTTCCGCGATAAATAGATAGACTAGACCTTAAGAAACAACATTTGGTATAGAGATAACCTATCTCTATACCAAATTTCATCAAAGTCGGTTTAGTGGTTTAGGCGTGAAAGCGTTACAGACAGACAGTGTTACTTTCGCATTTATTGTAATATTAGTATGTAAGTATGGATTTACAAACAAATTATAATACAACTGTAGCGTACCTAATTACCTATCTATTGTTTTTATTAGTATTTAATATATTTTATTGATACTTATTATTTATTTAAACACCTATTCACATATATATATTAAACTATTCCAAACAACTTACAATGTAGGTTGGTCTGCGTGGTATAGGAACTACATGAAGAAATATAAAGTATGGAGGATAAGAGATATTAAAAAGAAAAACTGTCACTCGGACTTACTCCTTCTATTTTTGTGTGTAATTTTCTGAAGATGGAAAAATCACATTATATGAAAATACATGTATAATAGTTATCTTATTTCCACACAACTAAAAAACTTCTAAAAAATGTTTGGCTTCGTTTGTAAAAACAGCAAACAGTGAGCAACACCTTGGTCACACGTCTTTTCAGTTCTTATCTAATCTTAGTCAGAACATAGACTGTCTGCATCACAAGCGCTACATCCAGCGATATGTAACATACCTACAATTATTTGTCATCACAAACTATTGAAACTCAATACCGCCACTTTTAAAATTTGAAATCAGAGCCAAATATTGCCATTATTATTTTACTAGTTTTACCCACGGCTTCGCTTGCGTGGATATTGTTTTTCTATATAAATTTTATATTATTTATGTATTTAAAAGACGCTATGGACAGGACATAGCTTTTTACTCTTCACGTCTTTGTAAACTATATTCTTTGTATTTATATCCGGGGCAGCTAAAATAATTACTGAAGATGTTCCACCCCTATAGGCAAAAATATTTAAAACACCATTCTTTATTTTAGTTAAAGCATTAAAATATAACTTTTATCATCATAACTTTAAAAACAAAGAACTTCTATTTATTTCACTCACTGAATCCACCTCTATCGAAAATAATAAATACAACATTTTTAAGTATCCCAATACTAAATTTGCACAACGGTAACAAAGAATCAAAAACAAAGATCTGTGCATTTAACGTTTGATCCCCAATCTCACCCTTTTAAAGCCAACCCTCTCGAAAACATTGATGAGAGTATTTTTAATTTCGATAGTAGTAACCGAAAACAAATTTTCAAAACTCTAAATTAAAAAACAAAGAAGCGCTGCATACAATCGTTTTCATCCGTTTGCATACACTAAGAGGATGAATTTTTTTCCTTTAGATATTAAGACAAACACTTCCTCCAAATTTCAAAAACAAAGATCTTTCCATACAATGTTGTATCCCTAGTTTCATCTTTCTAAAGCCACCCCTAATAAAAACGTCGAGAGTATTTTTTATTTTGATAAGTCGAAGCTCTAAATTAAAAAACAAAGAATTTGCATGCACACAATCGTTTTCATCCCTTTTCACTCACTTGGGGGTTGAATTTTAAAAACTCTTACTTAGTACACCTCTAGACATTAAGACAAACACACCCTCTAAATTCGCTACGACCAGCCGTTTGGGCTGTACGTTTGGCCTGTCAGTTAGTCAGTCAGGACAAAGCATTTTAAAATAACTAGGTATGTATGGATGTATGGTTTTTATATAATGACAGATATTTTGTCAGCAGAAAGCTGAACTTTTTCCAAAAACGTAGTTTTTATCCCGGCGTTATTAATCACCTAAAATTACCTGTATTTTATACTTATTTCGCTTAATTAACCTGGAACTCTTGATCCTCACATGTAATTCTTTCTAATTTTGAACCTGGGTTATTTACCTACAAAGTTCTACAAAGTTGCCCTACGCGGGGGTGGGTCACTCTGCTTGACACGTGAGATTCGTGAGATTTTGTTCACCACTCCTGAATACAGTTACTGTTTATCATCAGGCATAGTAGTCAATTTGATAGGCTAATATTAAAAATAAGTGGTCGCATAGCATCGGTCGGAAGGGCATACTGAATGCATCGGCGTACTTAATTAATTTAGGTGCAAAGTTCTTAAAGAAAAAAAAATTGGTCTCAAATCGAGTATCAAATGCACAAAAGATCTATTAAACGTTTATGGTTTCAGTTCAAGCAGCTGATGCTGAAGTTCGACCCAGAGGAGGAGGAGGAAGAGGAAAGCACGGCGGCGCCGGGCGCTGGGGGCGGCGGGGGCGGGGGCGGGGGCGCGGGCGCGGGCGGCCCGGAGCGCGGCGGGGCGGCGCGCGCGCTGCAGACTTGAGACACAGTGCGCGGACCGGGCGCGGGGCGGCCGCGCTCCGGCGCCGCTAACTTTATATAACGTGTATTTGAGAAACTCGATTTTGTTTTATATTAAAAAGTCTTGTGTGTAGATAATTTTTATGAGAATATAAAGTATATGTACCTACTCCGCCTCGAGTCTTTGGAGTCCGCCCCGCCCCTCGCTCCGCCGGGAACGGTATCGATTTCCGTTCGACGTGTAATATTTGTACATATTTCGATTTCGGAGGAATAAAGTGAGAGCTCGACTTAAAAATATCATTTTATATTTACATTTTTCAGAGTACAAATTTAAAATTATATAATACGATTATAAATAAGTAAATTAATACTTCGTAGCTTCCGCGGTGGACGAGTAGTTCAGTCCGCCTGCCTTTGTCTCTCCTCGGATGCGGCGAATTTATTACAGAGAAAAAATATGAGGGTCTCCGACGTAGGTTTGACTTTGCCATCGGCGATGAGACGCCGCAGGTTGCGGATGCGCTGCTTGTGCGGGTACTCGCTCGACTCCGCCGCCGGCTATCAACAATAAAGAATTCTCAGACTGAACAGTTTTACGTACTCAGTTTAAAGGCTTACTTTAATAGTACACATGACATTTAAAGCAGTATGTGATTAGTGTACATATTTATTTTTATTTCATATTAAAAGAATTTGAACTCTGAAATGCATTTACTTTTTATTTATATCTTAACTATAACTATAGCCATCTGAATTATAAACACGAAAGCTTAACAAATATTGTGTGCTATTAACGTAGCATTTCATAAACCACCTTATTTGGATTCTATGGACGAGATGAAAACTATTATTCTAAATTGATTTATAATAGAGTAAAATATTCTAACGAAATACATTTAATATCGTAAATTAAATTATGATAAAATCAATCAATCTTTTTTTGTTAACTTACGCTTACATAATAATAATATTTTACATAGCTTACATAATTAAAATTCCATTGACCATGATGAATAGATGTTCTAAGAATCATTTTCTTTCTCACGAATCATCATCAAATCACAAATCACAAATAGTCACAAAAAGTGAATCATTTTTATACAGCTAATGATTTGGTCACAAAATCTAACACACAACACAACCCAAAAATAGTGTCATACTCTCCAGCAAAACTACTTGGACTATATTTTGTAAAAATTAAATAAAATATAGTGTCTTTATTTTTGTAGCGGAATATCAAAAATTTGTACATTGTTAGTTCAGAAAAGTACAATTCAAAGTGGTTACGCTACAGATTATTATTAATAATAATAATAATAATTTATTTATTTGTATAGAATGCAGGTATTACAATGAATGGTCTTAGTTTAAGGATACGGTCCCAGTACATTCTGCCTGTCGGCATACAAAAATAATAATGCCGACAGGCAGAATGTACTGGGTATTATTATCTTGATAAACATTCATTGTATATCAAGATAACATGCACAATTTTAGATAAATACTTACCGATTTTTAATAACATGGAAAATTGGGATGCGTTTGTCATAAATTTCTTAGCAAATAACAAGATTGATACTTATAGTTTAGTCAACGAATGGCTAAAAAGTGGAGTTGTTTATGGTATCAGAAAGTAATACATCTTTTTAATTCTTATGTAAAATATTAAATAGCGAAAAACTAGATGTGAAGAGGCTAAATAAAAATTATTAGTTATGACACATATGGAGTTATAAATGAAATTGTCCAAAGAGGGTGTTTAGGCAAATTTTCGCCACCAGCTGGCGCCACTTTCACCTTCACATTAGCCAATCAGGGGTAAACTTACAAAAAACGCTTGACAAGTAGACCAAACGCGTCGGTGCTGCCACTTGGTGGGCGCCATTTTAGGAAACCTCAGCAATTTTCTTTTGTCCAAGCACGTGAATAGTCCATTTTGAAAATTAAACATTAAAATTTCCGAAATGAACTTGAAATATATTTGTTTTGATAGCGCTGTCAAAATGGAAAACCTTTTACCAAAGTGGCGCCAACTGGTGGCGAAAATTTGCCTAAACACCTTCATTTTTTATCTATTGTTGCTTAATCCTTATAGCTTATGAATCTATTCCTTTCTGATACAAAAACAACAGAAACAGCCACATAAATAAATTAAATTACCTCTTGTCTAATAATTTATATGGCCGTAATACTACCTACTAAACATTTCCAACTTTGGAGGCAACTAAGTATAGATGCCATCAGGCACACCTGATGTTAAGGGGTAATCGTGACCGTTATTACACGTGACTGTTATCCTATAGCATTCACTTGTGGAGGTATCACACCATATACCTCCAGCCAAAGGGAGGATCCTCCAACCAAACTAGGTGATCGTGCCTGGTAGGCTACTTTCCAACGGTTCGTAGTCGGGACTTGTATTTATACTATCGCGATTCAGGCCTCTCTACATCTTGTATAGAAGTGGACGGAATTTGTCGATAGAGCCATAATTTTTTTATGCTGTAAACTTGTAGTCGTCGTCTTCACTTAGTTGATTTCTGTGCGTTACCATTGGCCAGATAGATGACGCCACACACTCGGTCCGGTTGATTTGTCCACAGAACCGGTCCACTGAAAACATACTTTAGCTTGTTTTGGGATTAAAATTTTGAGTAAAAATGATAATGGAAAATGTATACAAAATAAATGTTGTAGATAATTTTATATAAGCTTCCATTCGGTAAAAGAGCACTATTCTCTAGGATGCACAGTTTTGGAGATAATTAGCTAAAAATCCAAGTGTGAACTTTAAATCACCCCCCTCCCCCTCCGGCTCACATCCACAGGGGAGGGGAACTTTTAGTATGTTTACTCCCTGAGCATCCTTCACTCACACCTCACGCACTCTACACACTCCCTTTTTAGCCATTCGTTGACAGGACTATATGTATTAATCTTATTATTTGCTAAGAAATTTATAACGGGCGCATTTCGATAACACATTTATATTTTATTAAAAATCAGTATATATTTATCTAAAATTATTGTTATACAATAGATGTATACCTATCAAGATAATAATAAATTTATATAATGACCTGCGTTTAAGAGGCGTGAAATAACTGTTATTTTAAAGTAGTTCTGCTGGAGAGTATACTCTGTAGCGTAACCACTTTGAATCGTAATTTTCTAATATTTTATCCTGTAATTTTGACATAATATAGTCATAGTGGTTCTGCCGCCGCGCCAGGGAGTATGACACCAGAAATATGTTGTCAGCAATATGTATTTAGAGATCTGTATATTGTCAGAAACGGTGGGTGCAGAATAAACCAAAGAAACCGCAATACATCTCTTCTCTGGATTCAAGAGAAGAGATGTATTGCGGTTTTCTGCACCCACCGTGATAGGGTATCACGGTGGGTGCAGAAAACCGCCTGAACCGCCAGCAAACTGACGGTTGCCACCCCTGAAGTCATTATTGAACAAAAATAACACACATTATTTTTGTACAAAAATCAATGAATATTGTGGCATTACCGTAGCTTAAATGTAATGTAACTATTATGATAACGCGGGCTTTTTTAACCGACTTCAAAAAGGAGGAGGTTCTTAATTCGTCGAAACCTTTTTTTATGTATGTTCTCCGATTATTCGAAGACAGCTGGACCGATTTGGATTTTATTTTTTTGTTTGAAAGGGCACTTCTCAGGTGGTGCTGTGATCATCAAGTCAGGATTTGATGATGTGATCCTGGAGAAATAGAACTCTTCAAATTTTATAGACACATACGAAGTGATTTGGGTAGTTTTTGAAAGAGTACTTTGTGAAGATCTGATGAAGAACTTCGGAGATATGCAACGGAACTCCTTAATAAATGATAGCAAATGAACTGGGATTGCTGAAACTCATGTCTATCTATTCTTTACACCAGTTTATGAAATAACATTACGCCGGTACGCTGTGAAGGGGTAAGCACATATGAACTACAAAAAGTTCAAAAAAAATTTTACTTAAATAAAAAAACCGCCTTTAAACAGGGAGGAAACTAAAACGTAATAAATAAATTTACTTAGCACAAAGTAATTTGTATTTCGAATTAGTTAAAAATGATTAAATTTGTATTTTATAATTTTGAAGTTGGTGCCTACTACTAATACTACCAGAACCTTACTACAACAGCAAATTAAGATTGATAATACCTATACCTAGTTATTGCTTTACTTGATACCGACGTCAAAATTATAAAATACATTTTTAATTATTTTTAACTTTTTTAGTTCTCTCCCTGTTTGAAGACGGTTTTGGTTTTATTTAAAAACTAGCGGCCCACCCCGGCTTTGCGCGGGTGGACATTTTTTTTAAACATTTTTGGATAAAATAAAGATACTTTTGTATGAGATTATAGAAGTGTTTTTTTTCAGGCAATTTATAAATTTTTCTCTTCGTAAGAACCATCCTAGTACATAAGGAATTTAAAAAAAAAAAGAATTAGCGAAATCGGTTCAGCTGCTCTCGAGATTTGCGCTTAGCAACACATTCAGCGATTCATTTTTATAATATAGATATTTTTTTAGAATTACTAAAGTCAACATTTTTGTAGCTTGATAGCGCTTTTTTTCCTTCTAGCATGCTTTATTGATACCATTATTTCAGACTTATGTCATACTATTACCACAGTATTAATATGCACCTACCAGTAGTCCGACTCCTTTGTTGTTGATTACATGCCGCCATGGCGTATTAATTTTATAAATGCGAAAGTTTGTGTGTGTGTGTGTGTCTTTGTTAACAGTTAGCGCCTGAAGGGCTGAACCGATTTCGATGAAAATTGGTATGTAGATAGATTCGGAGACGGACATACTTAGGCAACTTTTTATCCCGAAAATCTGTCACGGTTCACGTGGGATACAACAAAACATATTTTACTCGCGGGCGAAGCCGTGAAGCGCAGCTAGTAACCTATTTTAAAACATCATACAATTTTATATGAATATCGATCCCAACAAACGATCTGAAATGTTGCATCAAATTCGTTTCCAGCTTATCGCAATAATCAACTAAATCAGCTGCAATCCGCCAAACGTATCACTACTAGTCCGCGCAAAGTTATTTAATGTCGATTCATCGGAGTAGTTGGAAGTGTACTTTTATTAAACTCGTTACACGTACAACCCTTCAGATTAGAGAGCGCATCGCATACTAATCGAGATTGCGCTCGTCGACCCTGCCGCTCGCTTCCCCTTGTTCCCTCATCGTTGCCCCGCGCAAGTACATCAGTCGGCTGACTTTTTAATTTTTTTTTTTTTTTTATTGCCTACAGTGGCAGACGAGCCAACAGCCCACCTGATGGTAAGTGGTAACTGTCGCTCATAGACTTCTGCAATGCCAGGGGCTCTGCGAAGCCGCTGCCTACCGTGATATTAATGCTCTCTTTAAACCTCGTTTGAAGAAGGACATGTCATAGCGCTAGGGAAACACCGCAGCTGGTAGTTCGTTCCAGAGCCTGCAGGTACGTGGGAGAAATGAACGTGTGCGTTCGCGCAGCGGAATGTTGTTGAATTTAAAGATTTTAATTATGCAGATATTTAGTGTATGACGTCGTATAATTGTGTATGGTAAAAAAAAATTGTGCACGCAGCCATTGTAGAGAAATTCACCAAAAACTGATTCCGCTGGGCGAACGTTGTCCTGGCGGAACTTTTTTTAATCCATAGACTTTAGAAGAAAAGAGATGTGTCCAAAAATTAGTGTGTATTTGTGTGTAATTGTGTATGTATGAATAAAATTAGTGCATGCAAAAACTTCGGAGAAATTCAAGTTTCCGCTACGCGAACGTTTGGCCATTAGCTAGTTTTCATATAAAGCGCTTACATAGAGAGCTGTAGATTTTTACATACGTTGTTTTGAATTTGTTTATATTTGTTTAAAAAACAGATTTAGAAAAAATCGTAGGGCTTAAAAGATAAAAATATAAACGTAAAATACGCTTATTAGGTCTTAGTTCTTAAAGTATGCAGTTTGGGGTCTAGAATTTCACGTTTGTACAAACCTTGTAAGTGTCTGCAACATGTTGCCAAGTATCAATGATGTTCCATTAGTAATTAAAGAGTTATAGGACAATTTACCATGAATAGATCACTGTTTACAAAGCAGTCAAATATCACGACGTTCTAAAGGAATTGCATGGTAAAATGTATGCCAATAATTAGTTTATTCATTCAACTATTCGCATGCAAAATTTTATGTAATTAAATTCAGTAATTAAAGAAAATCTATTATAATACTGACGAAACATCGAAAACCTTCATAACCCGACCAAGTTCGGATAGCTACAAAAAAGCGGCCGTGCCATATATCTAAGAAACGTTCTTAACCCTCCAATATAGTATTTTTAAATATCTGCATAAATAAAATCTTTAAATTCAACAACATTCCGCTGCGCGAACGCACACAAATGAACGCTGAAAACGAACCGTGCTAGACGAGATCGTGTCCAGGTAGTATGGATGAACTTTGCTGCGATGTCGAGTGGTGCGATGATAGAAAGGAGACAATGGCACCAAGTCAAACAGTTCCTCAGAGCACTCCCCGTTAAACATACGATAGAGCACGCATAGAGAGCCAAAGTCCCTCCGCTGCTCCAGTGATTCCAATTTGTCTGTGAGATTGGGATCGTCGACGATTCGAACAGCTCGCCGTTGGAGGGAGTCAAGTGGGTCGAGCTGGTATTTGGGGGCTCCTGCCCACAGGTGAGAACAGTACTCCACGTGCGGTCGGACTTGTGCTTTGCTGACTGTTAGTAATAATAAGACTGTGCTATTACTAAGGAATGTAGCTTTTTAATGGTAAAAGAAAAACTTTCAGAGTTTACAAACAAATCTTTCCTCCTCATAATCTGAGTATAATTGAATTTACATTTGAAGCCAATAATGAAGCATTAGACTGTTCATAAATAAACATCATCTTAATGTTACATTCATCTAACTACCTACGTCATAGTCGTAACTCGCCGCCTCAGCGTTTCCTGTTTACTGCGACCGACGTGCTCTATTAGGATATCAAAAGAACCGGACATCTGGACTGCGTTCTCTTTTTGTGTTGTGGGATACGGTTTACATAACTATGGAAACATTTACATACATAGCCAGAGGGTAGGGACTAGGCAAAAATGTGTAACATCCACGTTTAAAAAATTGTAGAAAGTTGCTATAAAATATACCCATCTACTGAATGGTTTATCTTCTAGAGGGCGTTAACGACGTAAATACGAAAACGATGCAACGTTTTAGTTAATTTAAATAGTACCTAACATGAAACCGTCTTTCGCCAACGTGAGCAAGTCAATTACAGTTGCTGTTAGGATATTTCTCTTTTTTAATGCAGTATGCGTAAGTAGGTAGGTAGGTACCCACACACGTAGTAGGAAGGTATAATCTTTAAATACCTATTTATACTCTACTGTCCTTCTGCTGCAGAAGTAAACAAGCCTTGCCTATATGATCTGATAGTAGCTGGCCATGGACTATACTAAATTACTAACAGTACCTAATATACTAACAGGACTGAGTACTCGCAGCTAAGAAACGATCTGGGCGAAATATGTTAGTACAAAGTTATCAGTCCTGTTTATGATAATCACAGTCAGATTAGGTATATACTGATACGCAGTTTACTGTAAGTCATAGACGTCTCCCAATTGACGCCATAACACTCGATCTTTTCGTATCTTTTCGTCGGTCTTACAGATATAGCCAGTTCATCGCCACTTTACCTTGCTTAACCTAGGAGGATATCAGTAACCCTGCTTCTTTCTAAGAATCTGACTAAGAAGCAGGGTTACTGAGGTTTACAGGGTTACATAAGATGTTAAGTCCTACCAGTGGCGTAGCGTAGGTATCGGCTGCCCGGGGCGGAAGACAATTTTGCCGCCTTTTTAATTAGGTAAGTATTTCACTTTAATGTACCTATACTATACATTTTATATACATTAATTCTAGAGAACTTTTTAGCAAGAACAGTCATCATTGTTTTGCATTATACAGGTTTGATTTTAAATAAAAAAGTTTATTTGTTTAACGATCACGTTTATTAATACAAAGTTCTTACTTCAACCACTGATATAACAGGTACATATTATGTAATAACATGTCGATCGTCGTAATTTTAAGTAGGTAATTGTACCTTCTTCTTAAAATTAGGGTTCACCTCGACCATTGACATGATTAAATAATTAGCGAATAGAAGGAAATCAATTTTTTATTAGAATTAGGATGATACTATTAAGCAATATTTATATCTTTATTGAAAAATAATATAAGTACCTAGGTACTTTTTAGAGTTAAAAAAATGTAGAATCTGACGTCTCAGGAACAACACTTTTTACTTATTTAAGTAAAGCCCCTTCATTTGCTCTAATATTTTCCAAATTAGTTTTTCTCTTATTACGGTAAGTTGCCCCACTTTCTTTATTACTCTTTTAATTTTTGATACTAAAATAAATAAATATTGTATGATAAAAGTTAGAGTTACAAAATAAACTATCGAAAAATTCAAAAACTAGGTATATTTTATAGCACATCTATAATCTATGATAGGCAAAAATCTGAAAACCGAAAACTTAAAAATATTTGTTCGGAATCCTGGGTATGCGAGTGTGAAACTCGGACATGGCCGGATTTTCATAATTTAAAGCTTGAACAACATATCGGACTGTACAACATGCAATTATATAAATAAAATATTTAATACTCACACAGTTGAACACACGTAGCGGAAAATTCAAATTATCACAGTTATCCAATAATTTCATTATTCATTCATTTAACATTCATTCACTAAACGTACTTATTTGCACAAAAATCACAGTTAGGTACTAAACAGTGTGAACTAAACAACTGAAGATCCATGACTAATTTTTTTTTGAATTTTATTGTCAAAGCATCACGTACTTTTTTAGAGGACGTAATAAACAATATTGAACTTAATACTTATATAGTAATATGTAATAAAATAGAACTCATTCTTGCCGATTTTAAGCCATAAACAATCCAAGCACAAAATCAAATACGAGAAATCCCCGCAAGTCAGTATAGGCGGTGTTGCCATTCGCTACAAAATATCATGCAAGGAAAGCGTAAAAAATATGAAATGGTTTAAATATTTACTAAATATATTTTATTATCTACTATGAAATTTTGCCGCTCCTAAAAAATGCAGCCCGGGGCCGCCCCCCCCCCCCCGCCCCCACTACGCTACGCCACTGAGTCCTACAGTTCTTGTTTGTATTAGGTACATTTAAAAATATATACCTAAATAAAGGATTGTATACCTAACAACGATTAGTACCTATGAGTAAAAGTACACTTAATACCTCATCTGATTCTTTATTTTCTGGTGGAGGAATACCGATGATCGAGCTGTCCCACATGACTGGGTGCCATGGACGACGCACCGGCTTCTCTGCCGGTACCATTGGCTGTGGCGGCTTAAGCGGCAATGTCCTCACGTCTACATACTCTTCATCGTCGTAGTCTTGGGAATCCATTATCAATTATAAAGAAATAGGTACCTCTTGTCTGTAAATTTCAAAAAAAGAATATAAAAATGAGGTAGAACCTACGCTGTAGTAAGTAAAGTAAGTACATAACTTTTTTTTGTTAAATTTTACCTATCCCTGTTAATCGGTAAAAAACGATACCTAAGGTCTACATAAACTTAAGTACCTAATATGTGTCTAATTTAGAATAAAAACGTAAACATGATATTTTTAGTTTGGTCAATGAGTGCTCAAAAGGTGAATCTGGATAGAAAAATGTTATGTACCTACCTAGTACAACAAATTTTCGTACGACGCAGCGTTTTCAAGATGTAAGCAAAAACTATTAAGTATTTACCTACCTACATTATACCTAATTAGTTTCGGTTTGTAAATAAATACAAAATATAACGCCACGCATCTAATTGCCCAACTACTTTAGCAATGCAAAAAAATAAACAAACCCTACGATATCACAGACCTATCTTTTACTGAAATATAAAGAACTTACCTAGGTAAGTATTTCTAAAATATTGTTACGGATACTTACCCTAACAAATACCTAAACTTTTATTAATGAAATAAGTACCTAATATAAAACATAGACACCTAAGTAGAAAATATTATGTTTTGTAAAATCTAGACTGATTCCATTGAGAATACCAATGGTCTATTATCTATTAGTCGATCAGATCATACGTGGGTATAATAATGATAAATATAATTCTCGTAGCCAATACTACGAGTCGCTGTCGAAAATCGCTGCGCAATAATATAACCCCGTTTTTTATTCAATTGGCTTCTTGGCACAGAGACAAATTATGTCTTTTCGACATCACATCGGTAGCCGGATTGCAAGATTCTTTGTATCGACAAAGTTCCAAATTGGTGTTTACTTTAGTTCCGGACATTCCGGTGACGACTGCCGTAGCTCACTCTAAATATACCTATTAAAAATTAAGCCAACTTATCTATTGTCTAAAAAATAATTAGTAGGTACATAAATAGGAAAATTGATTAGTAATAATGAGACGTGTTTGAGCAAGTTTACCTAGGTAACTGAATAATGAAATGTACCTACTTATTTAGAAATAGCTAAGTACCTACATTATACTTCAGTTGCAGATTTTTATTAAATATCAATGAATTAAAATCAAATCAAATTCAATTATCAAAATAGTAAAACTTGTCTACTTACATATTATCATAAATTACTTACAAGAGATGTATTTATTTCAGTTTAATTCAAGTGAGCGCAGTTCAATATGCCAATGCGTTCACTACACTAAGCAAACAGAATCTACTATTTTATTATTGGCTTTTGATCTCATACGCCTTTAAAAATATACACAGAACACTGAACTGTTGTATGTCTAGAATACGACTGAAATTAATTACTTTCTTCCGAAGTCTGGTAGCCTGCTTGTACATGAGACCGCTCCTAGTGACGTTGTCGAATCTTGGACAATTACCAATAAAAATAGAAACATTAAAACAGTATTGACATCTAGGACGCTGACCGAATATCATGCCAACAATTGTGACAAACAGGACAAACTACTGTTTCGCTGTATAGGTAGGATATGTATGTAACGAGATCATGCATCATTAGGTTCAACAAAATATATAAAGCACCGATAGATACATTTATCTACGTTAAACTGCTGTCTGTTATTTAATCTGTTCCTAAATTCCTATCAGTTCTAGAGATATATATTAGGTATTCGAATTTCGCTTGTACTGTAACTGTATCTAAGTTATGTTTCAGATAATCCATGAGTTAGTGATAGTAAATTCATTAGCTAGATGCGCAATATGACATTAGAAGCTCAACTAAGTATAATGTAAACAATGACTTTGAGAGTTAATTCATATTCAATATGAGCTATATTTTTAAATAGCTACCATCTGAAAATGCAAAACTTTGAATAGGGAATTGGCAAAAAAAAACCAATTATAACTACCATCAGATTTAATTCAATAATATCTATAACTAGTCAACAATATAAGTAGACATTTGCGAATAATGAACAGCCTTTATCTATAATATAGCAAATTAATCTTACATTTAGTAAAGGTACTACACATTTTCGCTATAATAATAATTATAATACAATAGCCAACAAAACACATAATAATAATTTGGATTTATTCGTTCGGTTCAATTGCCGATTTATTTTAATGTTTTTATGTCTGTCTCGCAGCACGTCAGTCTGTGAAATCTTATTTATTATGCAACAAATACCCGTTACCTGTTGTTCAGGTTTTATCTAAAGCGTTGTACAACCGTCACGCTCTACTAATACTGAATTAGTTGGTTAACAAATCAAACCTTTATAGCTTTTACGCACTTGCAACGGTTTCATCAAACGACACTTCGTGCTCCGACCTTGATAACATGTACTCGGGCAATGTGACACCTAAAGATACACTATACCGAGGCATAGTATCTGCCCAAAAAGCTGGTTTAGAATCGGATCCAGCAAATTCTTCGGGTGGTGCTATATTTGTATCATCTACGATCTTTGCATTTTGTTCGGCTTCTGACTCCACACTTCGTTTCACCTTTCGTGGATTAGTAATTAAAGGCGCTGATTTCACTGCAGTGCCGACAGGATTCGTGGCAGCCGCGGCAACTGCTAGTGGTGCCTTCTTACGTTTTAATTTTCTTCCGTAAGTGTTGGTGTCAACTACGTATGCGGCTGACTTTTGTGCTGGGGGAGCACTCGTAGTTACAGTTTGACTTTCAGCGCCCTCGTTGTTCTTCTCGATTGTAGCTGGTTTAGATGTAAACTCTTTCAATTCTTGATAGGCTAAATGACTTCGCTTAGGGGCAGATTCTGATACAAACATGCATTCTTCATTCTTTAAACCATTTTTATCTAAGCACTGGAAACAGGTCATTCCATTTTTCTGAACCTTTTTACAAGTAGAACGGTCTTTTTTCTTAAATTCTGCTAAAACATGTTCTACGTCTTTCTTTGGCTCATTATCAGTATAAAAACCGGGTATAGCCTTCTTATAGTCATAAGCTTTGGCTCTAGAGCCTTCTCCGTCTTCTTCTGAACTTTGTTTGTCGTTTTCACTTCTTAGAGCTTCACTTATTTTGGGTTTTGAAGAATGGCTGTAGTATGATTTATATTTCTCACCTGAATCATCACCTTTATCGGGTTCAGCAGAAGTTAGCTTAGCGTATTTATGTTCACTGCTATCGTCGGCCTGTTCATATTTCTCTGCTTTTTTCGATGGTTCAGACTGTTGTGGCGCTTCTGCTTCCTCGGGCTCGTCGTTGCTGTCAAACTTCCTTTCTTTGGAATAAGCATATTTATTATTTTTCGGCTCGGCAACATAGGAACATGATTCAAAGTTACCGCCAGTTTTCGGATCTTTACATGTCGTGCAAGTCATGCCATCTTTTAAAACTTCTTTACAATTACCTTTATTTTGTTTTATTTCTGCCGCCTGCTGCTCTGATAACGCTTTAATCCTCTCATATTCCTTATGATCATATCCTGAGTCGTATCCTCCATAAGGATATTCATAATCTTTGTTGGGGTCTTTAGATTCTTTGTAGGCGCTGCTGTATAGTTCACTGTCGAAAGCTTTAGGTTTAGAAAGATATTCAACTTTGTAGTTGTAGGGATCGTCGTCTTCCTCGCTGCTCTTTTTCAGATTGGCTCTTTGTCTCCCGCTAGTGTATCGTCGAAGACGGGGGTGTCCTGTAATATAAGCATTTGGCTTGTAATTCTGATCATCAGAATTTTCACTTAATTCTTCTTTACGATATTTAAGCGGGTGAGCTACTTCAACACTAGTTTCAGCGGGTTTAAAATAAGCAGCAACGGTAGGATTTTTTTTCAAAGCGGCTAATATGTCTTCCCCTTGTTCCTCTTCTTCGGGTTTGTACACTTTATAATTAGAATCGTGTACAGTACGAATATCGTATCGTAACGGACCAAGCTGTTGACCGATCGGTATTGCTTGTTGTTGATTCCGTTGCTGTCTCGGTGGCGCAACTAATTTAGCAGATATCCCCGGTGGCAAAAAGCTTTGGCTGGCAATAGGGTAATTAAAACCAAAAGATTCTGCCGAAAATATGTGTCCGCTAGGTGCTAGTCGAGTTTGTATGGAATCGATGGAACTACTGACGATAGTATCAAATAACTGGGGATACTGATTCTTATCTACTTTTAGCACGGCTGTCGCTAAAGGATTTGAAGACAATGAAGTAACGCCTGAAAATATGGTAATGCGATATAAAATATACCTAATACTTATAATAATATATATTAGCGTGCGAGCAGAAGCTATAAGTGTTGTCATGTTTAAATACATTTGCATACTATATTATAGTTTTAAATTACGAACTAACCTGATTCAAATAAGGACCCAAAATCCAGCGGCTGTACAAAACCATTTTTATCTTCATGCGCGACCACGCCGTCACATATAGCCCAGACTAATAACTGTAAAAACGATTAAGTTAAAATAAGTTATTCGTGCTCGAATCATAAATAAAACAAAAATAATTTCTAAAGTCCCACCAAACATCCTAGTCTGGACATTATGAAAATGGGTTTACACCCAAATATGACTTTTGAACGTAAATTGTTTATCACTGAGTGCAGTTGTATTCTTCGTTTGTGTTGGGATGAAAGTAACTTCACATTATTGAAATGACAAGGTTTTATAGGCGTCATTATTGCGAAGGTGAAAGATCGGTGCAACAGAGCGCGCGCACCATTCAAGCGTGTCTTGCCGGACAATGTCCGCTTACTCCATCCGGCGACCGACTGTTGGGGTCACTCGCTGCGACCATTGGCTCAGTGGGTGCTACGAGTGTAGCTATCAGTCATCGGCTACCATACCGCTACGATACTACACCATTCGTAAAATGACCAATAAAAAGTTCGCAATTTTGTATTCAATGGTGTTATTGATAACATTTTTTTAAGTAAGTATGGTAACAGTTATATAATATTTAATAATAGAAAAAGCAAAGTGAGGTTTCGCGCACAAATTGAAGTTGTTCGAAGTTCGCAAATAAGAACTAGGAAACTATCCAATAGTTAGGTAAGTAATAGCTCATAAGATTGTTAGCTCCGGATCTACAATTTTTCAACCCGAGGCAGGAACTTAATAGTGGCGCCCTCCCAACTCCAACGAGTAGGTAGCATAGCGACGGAGGGCGGGTCGTCATTCGGCCGATGATGAGCCGGAGGCGAGTGGTCGTCATTCGGCCGACGATGAGCCGGAGGCGGGTGGTCGTCATTCGGCCGACGATGAGCCGGAGGCGGGTGGTCGTCATTCGGCCGACGATGAGCCGGAGGCGGGTGGTCGTCATTCGGCCGACGATGAGCCGGAGGCGGGTGGTCGTCATTCGGCCGACGATGAGCCGGAGGCGGGTGGTCGTCATTCGGCCGACGATGAGCCGGAGGCGGGTGGTCATTCGGCTAATATGATGAGTGGGCGGGTGATAATCATTTTGGTGCACAATGAAAGGCAATTAAATTGATAAAATTTAAAGGCAAGACAAATAAAAACAACGTGATTTTAATTTCATAATGTATCTTTTATTGGCAGTGGTGTTATGAATCACCTTAAAAACAATTTTTGTACAATAAATGCATAATAATTACAATGACATTTACCTAATTACAATACAAAACCGAAGGTATGACACAATGTTAGGCATTATATACGATAATAAGCTAGATCATCATTTTTGCGTAACAGAGGTATTTTGAGAGATACCTACTTGAATAATAATGAAAATATCAATAAGCTTACCTAGCTTTACCGAGAAATTGTTAAATTTTCAAATAAGTATTTCTAATAAAGATATCACGCAAGAAAATGCGTCGAATGATGATTATTCTATAGATATAGCTATACAATAAAAGCCACTTAAATAATTTAATTTTGAATGTGTACAGTACTATCACTTATTAATTATTTTTATATAATTACCATCGCCAATCTATACTTATATATAAAACGAAAGAGTTTGTTTGTTTATTGGTTATTTGAACGCGCTAATCTCTGAAACTTAAATAATGTTTTGATAGCTGATACGTTTGATAGCCCAGTTGTAGAGGAAGGTTATAGGCTATGTAACATCACGCTACTGGCGACCCGTGGCGACGTACGGGAGCAGACCAGTAAAGAAAGATGTAACTTAACGCGGGTGATACCGCGCTGAGGAAAGCTAGTATATTAATAAAATAATTAATAGGTATGCATTATTTTTTATCGTATGGTAACAATATTTGCAATTTTTGTGAGCGACAACAAAAAGTGAAGATACTTTCCTTATGCTGACGACACACTTTTTTAGGTATATGTAGATGTAACAATATTCGTCATTAGAATAATAGCGCTAAGCAAATCAGAAAAAAGCTATAAACCTTTTGCAAGTATTTAAAATCAAACTCTCTTAAGCTCAACTAGAGTAAACATTGCGATGTAAAAAATGTAGCTTGAATAAACATTCGCGTAACCACAATTACAATAGCTCATTCAAATAAGGTTTCTTATTCAACTTTGCCAATCTTCAAGTACTTTTTACACCTTCCTCCAATTTTTGAAGTAGTTGTTGAACGTTAGGATTGCTGTCCTTTTTTAATGATGAGATTATTGTTTTCTGTAACAAAAATAAAAATGTTTTTCTAAACACTCTGATATTTTTGATTATAGATATTTGTATGCCATGTAAATGGTAAATGTCCTGGACTTCCACTGTAATGATACCAATATGTATCCACATTTTGACAAATGAATGCATTTCATTTTATAAAAAAAAGTAGATAGGTGCTACTGACAGGACGCGACGGGAGCAAATGATGCCATGATTGATTAATTAATATGTTTTAAGATGCTCTTTCACTCTCACTGCGAACATTTTTCTATAATGTGTTGTTGCAGGGTTAAAGGTTCAATTACAAGTTTGATTCTATCTCCCTGTATGCCGACCATTCGCTTGTAATTTAACATTCTACATTTAAAATATTACATAGGTATAGTATTATCAAGTTAAGCAAAGTAATGCTTGGTTCACAATGTAATGCTTGAATCGTATCCTTACAAGTTGCGCACTGTTATATTCGGTTCATCTCCCTCACTGATGTGATGCTAGGATGTGTAACGTTGAATTACAGGTGAATACTTGCGGTGAGGGAACACCTTTACGAATTTTATTTATTAATAATAGCAATAATTTGTTAAATTCTAGTCTAAAAAAATTTAACTGATGTATTAGGTAATGTGGGCTAAGAAACTGTGACTATTAGCCATGAATTAGCTTCTGCTAAATTCCTATATTATGATACAACCTCAAACCGCAACATAATAATTCAACGTCGGCTTTCCAAAAAATATTGACATAATAAAATTCAACCTATAATTATATAGAAACAGAATGGTTCACAATAAGAGATTTCTCTTAATGTTCTAAAGTTATCCATACTATTTAATTAAGCGGAAGAGTTTGTTTGTTTGTTTGAACGCGCTAATCTCTGGGACTGAATGAAAGAGTCGGATTTTAATAATTCTTTTTGCGTTTGATAGCCCAGTTCTTGAGAAAGGTTATAGGCTATGTAACATCACGCTGTTGGCGACGGGAGCAGAGCAGTAACCAAAGACGCGGGTGAAACTGCTGCGGAAAGCTAGTATAAAGATTAAATACTACAAGGTGCTTTGCAACCTTTGCAAACAAAAAAGCAACATGGCAAATTATGGCTGAGCTATTAATTTCATGCTAAAAACGGAACGAGGTCGTTTTAAAGATACTTACAGCTACCTTGTTATTTGAGTCCTGTATCTTCTGTGACAACATCCACAAGTTAGCTGCTAGACTCAACATAGGCCGTTCATTCAGATCTCCTCGCCTCGCTACCCGCCAGAACAATTCTAGAGCCAAATTGTACTGCTTCTTAGTTTCCTTGTTGTCGCCCAACGACTTCAACACAACTAACAGCTCTTGGCAAATGTTCGTCGAGTATTTCTCTAACACTTGTATGAATTCAGTGTCACAGCCATACAATTTATCATTGGATAGCACTAAAAATAAAAATAATTTTTAACTAAATAGATATGCAGTGTTAGAAGGAACTAGTAAGGCGTTGATAAATCATGTATTAGAAGTGGAAAGAATCATATTATTTGTGTTCATTTTCTAAACGTATTCGAGAAAATCACACCATCACTGTGACTCAGCCAGGATTTAACACATACAAACGCTGTGCTTTGACACTCTGGAGTCTCTCCAACTCCTAAATCTGCTGTCTTGGACTCCGCAAGATATTTAATAAAAAAAAAGAGAAGATGAAAATCACTCGTACCTATCTGTTAAATCTAATATCAATATTTAAAATATAACAACCTGTTTCAATATGATGCGCGTACGTGTCCTGTGTCATTTCGCAAAGCAGGTCTAGTATACGAAGGAGAGTGGAATAGTATAATGGTTCTGTCCTCTTCCAATGTATCCGTTCCATAGTTTTTATAAAACCGCTCAGTATATAAGCTTTACAATTGCCGTCCACGTTATCCTAAAATAAGTAAAAGTGTTTATAGAACGATCAAAGCGTATATCGGTGTAATCAATATGTTTGGCCGGGTTTACAATTTTCTGCAATAAGCGCATACAAATATTATTATATCTAATAGACTTCTATATCCACTATTTTTCAAGCGAAACGCGCAACTGCTTTCTGCGTCTTTAGGCTACGGTAATACGCGGAATGTGTAATGTATTCCCATATACTTAAGTGGTATAAAAACATTAATATTGTTGAAACAATGATATTGTTAAAACAATGACATTGTTTTTCAAATAAATATTAAAGTTAACTTACAGGCAAAAGTAACAACGTCGATAAAAAGTCACTCAGTATCCCTCCAACTTTGATGTGTGTGGGTTTTTTCTGTCCGTCCTCTAGTATATAATCCGGTATATCGGGTATTAGTCCAATAAGAGCTTTGAAATTAGCCTCAGCTGTAAACAATAACCGCTGCTATAACTGTTGGCAGGCTGCCAACTTTCATAAACCAATCTATACTTAGTTTTAAAGCGGAAGAGTTTGTTTGTTTGTTTGTTTGAACGCGCTAATCTCTGGAACTACCAGTCGGATTTGAAAAATTTTTGCGTATGATAGCCCATGTCTCGAGAAAGGATATAGGCTATGTAACATTACGCTACTGGCGACAGGAGCAGAGCAGTCAGCAAAAACGCGGGTGAAACTGCGCCGCGAAATGCTACTGCATTATACATATTAGCATGACAGTGACATGTGATAATAATAGGCATCTGATACATGCATTCATTCTACATTTATCTGTAACGATTGAATTGCATTTGTAAGACAAATGAACAATAACAGAATAAATAAATATTTCTGTTGGGAAAACGATAATAAATAATTAGGTATGTAGATCTAGTTTTAAAAACATGAATACCTAACACAGCTTTGAGTAAACACTTGCCTTGCCTGCTTCTTTTTAAGGTTCCAATTCTTACTGTAATACAATATGTACTTTTTACGGCCAAGACCTTCCTGACCTTAACAGTTGGACAATAAATGTTTCATCTAGTTACTTACCTTGTCCGATGCAGTTATTTAATAGCGCGACTTGTCCCGATAGCAGATATAACTGTGTTTTAGTGAGAGTGCAGCGCAATGAAGGTACTGTTACGAAGCAGTAGGCAGCACAAGCACGCTGCAGCCATTTGCCTCGCGACGTATTCGCTCGAACTGCTAGTGCGTTTACAGCCTAATACCGAACCAAAAAAAATAGTTAAAATTGTTTCTGGAACTAAGAAAAAAGAGTGTCTACCTACACGTATAATAATTGACTCTTGCTCTAAATCAGGGCTGTCCAATTTTTGGTACCTAGATATAAACACCTACAAGCTAAAAAAAACGCTATCGTATCAAATCTTTTCTATAAAAAAATATGTTATTTATTTGTGCGGCCCTCCAATCTATTTAGTAATTTGATATTGGCTCGGGATCATATCCGGTCTGGACAGCCCTGCTCTAGTTAATAGTTTATTTAGATCACTGACGATTTAACATCATTTAAAAAAACATTGAACGCCTGTGAAAGACATTTAAGACTTCAAATAAGCGACTCAATATGCTTTCAATAAATCTAGTTACGTGAAAAACTAAATTTTAGAACTGTATTGTATTTTAAATCTATATTAATACGTTAAGCAAAATCTTTGTACCTCTTTTTACGAAAATTGTGCGGACGGAGGAGTATGAAATTTCGCATGAACGGCTGGACCGATTTCGTTAATTATTTTTTCGTTGCGTTTGTTATAGTCAGAAGGTTCTTATAAAAGAAAAATTTCAAGAAATTGTCACTTTAACCACTATATTAAATTATCTCTTTACTTTGTTTCTAAAATATTTTTTTATTTATTAATTCCAAATCAATGTCCATAGTTATGACTAGACAACGTCTAGTTGGGTCCGCTAATAGTTTATATGTATAGAGAAGGAGTGCAGAATGCTAATATTTTTTACAATTATTATGCGTAATAAATAATTAAATAAATAAAAAAAACATTACACTACCATAGACACACACTACCATGTTGACACACACGGATAAATGTTTGATATTCAGTTTGACATTCAGTAAGACTTTATACAAATAATGTTAAAGCCGAACCCAAAGCCTCTTTACTTACATTAAAATTTGTAAAATAATATACTTACATGAACCAACGTAATCAGTACTGTATCTAGTTTAATAAACGAGGATCTACACTCGACGTAGAAGTTCAGTTGTCTCTCAAGATCGTCCTGGTATGTGACCGCTTGTATGAACTTATTGATTAGTTCCCCACATATTTTACTTTCATCCTCAACCGTCACAGCGCTAAAATATTACATTAAATTAGTGTATAATAAATAAGAATATATAGGTTCACAATACCTTCTAAAGTTATTCCAAAAAATATAAAAACATGCTAATTTATATCCCTTTAGAGAAATATCCCTTTGGTTAGAGCCTTTAGCATTAGATTAGATTGCTATAATACCTAAGCATCATCAGGTAAAAATTATACACCTTAACTAATCGTTTATATTTATAGCATCAAGAGTTTAGGCACATCACAGAAATAATTATTATGGAAACTCTCTCGCATAGGTAGGTATTAACTCTGCTTTTATTATTATGTTCCTGTTAGTGAGTACCTTGTCAGTTTTAGGTAACATTGCTCTTATGAAAAGCGCTGTATTAGCAAGAATGTGTATTTCGCTGCCAGTACAACATTTACTTGCTTATTACTGATGATGAATTAGCGGCGGTTACCACCGTGAGGTAGGTCGCATGCTAGTCTTATACCGTTACACAAATTAAAAAAATAAAGTGTCACTCGTGCGTTGCCGATCTTTTAACGCCTATTAAAACATTACACAACGGTTTGTTATGTTTTTACAATCAAACGGTTGAACCGCCTCTCATTGAATGCATAAGAAGTAGCTTAGGCTGCAGTATCCCACGCTACTTTTTGTCAACATAGCATACGGATAGTAGAGCCAGAAAATAATGCTTTTATCATAATGTAAATGTAATGAAGATAAACACACTTTTAATCTATTATTTTAAAAACAACCGATTTTTTGTTTCTGCAAGTAATTACAAAACTTAGGTACTAAGAAAATCTCTCGACGCCTTAAAAAACTTTAATCGGTTTCTCAACGTTATTGGCTCATTGCCAAACTCAGTAGGTACAAGAAACTCATGAAAATCGATTCATTGGAAAGCGCTGAAAAGCTATAAACAGTTAAATGTTTGTCTGGCTTTTAACTTCACCTTTAAAAGAGAATGAAGAGCTTTTCACTAAAAGAAAAACTTACTAGAATAATGGGAAAAATATAAATATTGTTTCAAAGAAAATTTTATAATTTTACAAATTATTTTATATATAATAATTTAATAATAACTAAAATTAAACTTGAAAAAGAAAACGATTTCTTTTTTATTTAGCGTATGCGTCGGCTTGTGATTGGTTCATTCTAAGCGTCATTTTAGAAGGATTGTAGATTTTTTGACGTTTATACATGTATGTATAATTGAAATGTTATTTTCATCACGTAATATACTGTAAAAATAGTTGATCATATAGTTCATTAATACACATATTTTTACGAATACCTATTGCATTGAAATATAGATGTAAAACCGGGTAATAATTTGATTGTAAAACAAATTACTTAAAAGCATTTTTCAAGGATTTGTTGTTCTCACTTATTATGTAATTAAATATTATTTACAAATACAATAATTACATTTTAGAATTACAAATAGTTGAGTTAACTTTTATAACAAGTTATCATACTTGTAGTGATATATTTTTATCCTATAATTATAATTCTACAAAATTACAACCTCACAATCGGAGCCCTAACATCGCTTTACTAAACTGCTTGTGACATTATTTGTGAAGTTATTTTGAATAAACAAGTTAATATATTTTTGGTAAAATAGCCAAGTGCTTTTTTAAATAGCATGATACTGATAATAAAATATTTTTATACCGACTGTACTTTGTATGTACTCGCGAAAAGGAAGTAATGGCTGTGATTTGAACTATTTATGCACTTTGTATGTAATTTATAACTTTAGGGTATTTATAAGACTGATTTCTGAACAAATCTCTGATTTTAATTATTTACAGAAGTTATTATAAATAAACCAGTTAATATATTTTTGGTTATATTGCTGACTGTCTTTTTAAAATAACATTATACTGATACAGATTTTTATACAGTCTGTACTTTATACGTAACCGCGAAAAGGAACGAATGGGTACTGCTGTTATCCCAGGGGTCGAATGGGTACTCAAACCAAGAAAGGGTAAAATTTTTAGGGTCCAATGGGCTTGTAGCCGAAAAAATATGCATTAACACGCTTGGTGATAAGTAAAAACGCGGGTGAAACTGCGCCGCGAAATGTTAATAGTGTGAAAAATGCTTAGAGCATTAAACCAACCGGAGAGGCCACTGACAGGCGTACCCCTCTGCCAAAGGTACCAGCCCACCGGTCATACCCGTTATATAAAACTAGTTGACGCGCGTTCCGCATCATAAGTCACCTATCAGTGCATGCGTAATAGCGTCTCAATAGAAATGCCGAATTGCAGTGTATTTTGGTGTAAAAAGCGTTCAGCGACATCAAGTCTACAAAAGGATAATATTACATTCCACCTGAAGTTTTATTTTGTTCTAATACTATTAAGGCATTAAATTAGCAATTTAACCAAATAAAATGCTATTCAACAAGTGTTGCCAGGCTTATCATCAATACTCCAATCTGGGGTAATATTTTAAGTTGAATTAACATAAAAACTAACCTTTCCTTTTTTATATCTCGCCTTGTTGACATATCTAATAAGTTTCATTTTGGATGTACATTATTGTGTCACCGTTCCCATATTTATTTATTTTTAATTAAAACCAATGTTTTTTTTACCAAGTAATGCACAAAATAATATTAAATGAACAAGTAAAATGAGATTATAAATCCAAATATACAAGATTAGTGCACTTTATTCCGAAAGATAATTGCTCATTTCTTACAAAAATAAGCGTATTTATTTTTAAGAAACTGGTCACACTTTAACATAATTAGAGATGAGACAGTTTAATCACAAATATCGATATTGGTTTTCCAGTATTAAATTATTATTTTTTTGTTTGTTTTAGATTTTCAAAAGAAGCAGCGCCTCGAGTCGCTTGGGTCCAATATTGTAGGAACCATATAAGTGGGTTCCTAAGCGTACAAGTATCTGACTAACAGCTTAAAAGACAAAGCCTTCTGTGCTGCCAGCACTGCTACCTCCTCCCTACCCCCCAAGCGGCGGAGAGCTCAGTTTTTAGCAAGTAAACTCGCTGTGCGCTACCTCCTCTTATTGCATTACCTAGGATTAGTTAAACTAGATTTATAAGGTTAATTTAAATTGCACAGTTTTTCAGTATTTTATTATACCTACTTAAATAAAGACTTTCTGAAATGTATTCTGTTGTTTTTTTGTTATCTGAACAGATAAAATATCTCTTTAATAAAAATCTACTCATACATTCTCATGTCAGTGTCTTGTTACTATGTAATCAGAACAAAATACTCCAATTACAAGCTCTGCTTAGTTGGAACGAAATTTAATAGCAACAGAGAATTAATTCAAAGTATTATTTGGTTTGAATATACATACATACTTAGGAATAATACACGTAATAATTAATTACAATCTTTAATCCACACTAGAACAAATTTCAACAGGTGGTGGTTATTGAACATACATCCTTGTGCGCAGTAGTAAAATAAAAAAAAAGAGTGGGTACCCATGTACGCACGTAAGAAGTTATACTTCTTTGGCATAACAATCCGAAAATACCAAATAATAATACAACGCATACATACATAAATATTTGAATTGATATAAACGCCAATATATTTTTTGTTTATTCACACAGATTATTTGTACTGATACGACACACAAAGATCCGCAACTAACTTCAGTGTGTAAAAGGTTCGCAACTAACTTCAGGGTGTTGCTTTTTTCCGTCGGTGTGCGCGCGCATCGTAAAAATTCACTCTCATCATTTTTCCCAATCGCGCCAAAAAAAGTATAACTTCAAAAAAAACCGGCTATATGCCAGTAGGACTCGCGCGCCGAGGGTTCCGTACTATCAGGGATCGGAAGTATTGAATAAACATTAGTAAACATAGTAGGAGAGCCCGACCGCATAACCAGATTTGTTTGTCGAATAATGTTTAACAAATAAATTTAGCCCGACCGTATGACGGGACGGGCTTTTTTGATAATAATTACAAAAAAGTGTGCTAGTTAAAAACACTGTTTTATTCTTCCTGTAATATTGACATAAACATGAATTAACAGAATTACTTCTAGTTAATTCATGTTTATGAACTATTTACTTTACTTTCATCTATTTCAAAGTGCTTAAATAAAAAAAAAACCTTAAAATTATAATAGATTATTATTACCTAAAACTGTTCTATATAATATAAGATAATGCTCATTTTAATAAGCAAACATAATAATCATGAAAATAATTAAATCTTTCGCGTACTTATATGGAATCCTAAACATCGATACTAAATATCGACAGAGTCAAGCTCTAACTGTTTTACGCTAAGGAAGCGTAAACTGATAGGTGTCCCTGTGTGTGAATGTGATTATGTGTGTTTAGTTTAAGCTAGTGTGTAATAATTTTATTGTGTGCGTGTATAACGACGCGATTTAAAAATGCATTAGTAGTTAACATTGTAATTAGTGTGCGTTGCTCGCGTTACCCCGTCCCCCGCCGAAAGTGGCAGACTTTTGCGCAAGGGAAATAGAGCGCGTGTCCACTCCTGTTGGTTTAATGCTCTAAGGAAAAATGCAAATTCTTCACTGCGAAAGTTCTTTTGGTGGTGTGTGGGTACTAAAAGAAAAAGTGACGCGTTTTCAAAATTATCTTTTAGTGATAAAAATCAAGTGATCGCAAAAATAGGCGGGTAGATTTAATTTTCAAATAAACAAAAAAATATAGTTTAAGTCGGGTTTTAGTTCCTTTACGCACAACACACGACCAACTTTATTACTTAGTTTATTTATTTGCTCATACATTATTTTGCTTTTATATAATTATGATGATTATTTATTTTACTTTCCTAATACAAAACATCAGACAAATGCTCCGAAAGGCCATTTCGAATGTCCGCAAGTTTACATGCTCATCAAATCAGATATTTACGTATAAGTACCTATTTGAGGTGGACAATCACATACATAATAATTTAAGCGATTTAGTAAGTGAGCCTTAATACTCAGTCTATCAAATTAGGTGAAATATCTTAATCACAATAGACTTAAAGCTAACCTGGAACACTTACTTCAATAACATTGTTCAAAAGGTTAAAATAGCCTTTTGGATATATTGTCGCATGGCTAGAACCAAATGGCTCACTGGTTATATACGGCTATAATAAGGCCGATAACCTATTACGCCTGTGCAGTATGGTCCAACAAAACTAACCAAAAGACTACTATCGACAAGCTTAGCGGCTTACAACGTACCGCTTGTGTCATGATAATAGGAGTATTCAGCTTCACACCAGGTAATGCTTTAAATGCACTACTTAACCTCGCTCCACTCCATCTACACTACTTGCGCATGCACACATAAGCAAACTCTAGGTGGGGATCGCAGACACTGAACAAGCTGAAGGAGTCGGTGTTCACTTACAATATTCTGAAAATGCCAACAGATGGTATTCACACAGAAACTAACTTCAACAAACATTTTGAAATTGAAATACCGAAAGGCAGGCAGGTTCGGTTTAAGGCCCAAACATAATCTCAGCGTTAGCATGAGCAAAGAACCCTCGATTTTTCAGGCGAAGACCTATGCCATAACCAAATGTGCTGAGATCAGCCTAGAACGAAGACTATAAAACCAAACAATCTTCATCAACTCCGATAGCCAAGCAGCACGACTGGCTCTAAACTCTTCCGAATTCAACTAGAAACTAGTAAAAGATTGCGTAAGGAATTTAAATGACCTAGAGGAATCTAACAGGGTTATAATTCGATGGGTCCCGCCCGAGACACTCGGGAATAGAGGAGAATGAAAAGGCCGATGCACTGGACAGAAACGGCGCTAATAACTAAATGAGAGGACCAGAAGCTTTCTGTGGAATCTCAACGACCTGTGCCAAATAAAAGCGCAAAGAGCGCGGCAATCCGCCACAGGACAGAGCCACTGCCAAGCGCTTATTAAAGGCTATGACATTAAACGTACCCAAAGAGTTGCTCCAACTCAGTACGTGCAAAACGTCGGCGGTGATAACAATACTTACCAGCCACTGTAAATTAAACTGCCATATGTTTAAACTCAACCTAAGCCGGTCCATGTGCAGATTCTGCCAAGAGTCAGAGGAGACTGTAATGCATGTGCTCTGCTCATGTGGAACACTCGTGCACAAAAGAAGCATCAATTTAGGACAGCACCAGGCGCAACCAGATGAGATACAGTTTCTCTCTGCTCAAATAATCTTAAAGTTTCTATACTCTATAGGACTAAGCAGCGAACTATAAATAACAAGGGCGCTACAATAGATCACTTCTGGTCAAGGAAACAAAGAGGCAGCTGACGGCTTCTATCCCACTAAATAATAATAATAAATACCCTTATTATAAGGACCTACAAATTACACGCTTAGTTGGCTAGTTGATAAAGTAAAAAGTAATTAGTACGCAAGTAATGATATTGGCAGTTTTCTAATATACACTTAATAGCCTTTTACAACATCCACCCACAGGACGAGGCACGATGTTTCCATATTCCAGACAGGATCTCTGAGAATCATTAAAACAACAAAAACATTAAAATAAACTAAATAATATAGGTACATACTTGATAGAGTCATGTAGAATACAGCAAAGCCTCATAAGACTGGAGATAACAATGGGGTCTTCAATGTTCACGCCGGTGTACCTCGAGAAGAACATCGAGAGCACCGTCTTAGCCATCATAGTGCGTGCATTTGAAGTTTGCACCAACTCCGCTAACGGCATGAATGCGTCCTGTATGGATTTTATATTTTTAAATAGACGAACTCACACCTATCCTATTGAAGAAAAAAGGTTTATTCTCGTTTAGTAACACCCGGATCTGTAACAGTGTGACTCATTAGGAATTAAATGCCTGTTGAGTAACACTGTGACATTATTGCTACTTTTGTTCCTAATAAGTCACACCAAATAACACCAATGTGTAACAGTGTGACCAAATAACACCAATGTGTAGAAAAATATTCCCTCTGAGTTAAACTGTGTCAAAACGAAACTTTTTCTAGTTGATTAACACAAGTAAAAAAATCGTAATTATGCCCATACTAGCAATAAAACTACTAGAAGTGAGAATTCGTAGTATGAAGCTGCGTACGCACACATCAATACATCGATGATGTAAGGTGGAGTCTAGATATGGGCGTTTTCGTTATTTTTTGTCGGCCATCCGTTGCCAACACCGTTGATTTTGTCACCGGTGCCGGCCACCGGTATAGACTATAGAGTTGTGGTATTCTAGGTTGTTACGGCGCACTGGATTGGCGTTGCCGACATCAATAATGCGATGCGCATCATTATTAGTTGAACGATATTGACTTATATACATCAATATTTTTTTGTAAGGTTAATCTATACAAAAAAAATATTATTTAAAAAACTGTATTAGCATTTTTAAGAAAACGAATTTTCTAATTTAGATGTAGAAAGGCGTGTTCTGCGTTGATTTAAAAGTTTTTATTTCACATATTTAGAATTTATTCCACATATATATTTTTAATATACTGTCTGTGTATTATTCTGAGCAATCAACATCAACAACAACAGTATCATATTGAATCAACAAACAAAGCGGTCAATCGGTCGGTGCCGGTGATACTCGCCATCGTTCGTGATACGTGTCGGTCCGTTGCCTGTTTTGAGTTTTGACACTGTGGTGGTTGGTGCCGATACCGTTGCCGATGACGGTGTGGCCAGTGGCCAGTGGCCAGCCTTCTATGATATTATAATGGCCGTTGTTGCCAGCATCCGTTGCTCGATGTTTTGGCATCGGATGCCGTCAACGAATACTGACATCGGTGCTCAACAATGTTATTTTACGCCCATCTCTACGTGCGACATAACAAAAGCGACTGGCTAAATAGGCACACACAAGCCGGCCGGTCGGCCGCTCGCCCCGCGCGGTCATTGCCCTGTACCTACCGCAATATCTCGATAGTACAACACGTTTATTCGAGTTCTTTCTAGTTCTCTAAGTTTTGTAGATCTAGGATATTGATATATACTTAGTAATACCCTGATATAAAAAAAGTACGAAGTTTGTAAAACCACTAAAAATTCAGCCAGTATACTGACACCTCTAAAATACAGGCATACCGGTTTTAAGACAGGGATTTAAAAATCATAAATTATTATTGGATTTCATTGAATAATATTTACAGTTAATAAATATTGATTTGAAAAATTTATTATGTAATTTTTTTTGGTTCCATGATAAAATAGTGTCAAATTTTTTTTTAATTGCGTAAAATAAGACTAAGTTATTTATTTTTTGCATATCTTTGAGGCGATTTCTATTGTTTTTAAATTTATTATGTTTCACAACAAAATATGGTACCTATAGTTTACTACACAGAACTATATTGACTAGATCACGCAGATATAATGTACTTCGCGTGTAAAATGGGAGTAAAAAGATCCTCCTTCATCATCATTTTATTCATTCCGCACTCGAACGTTCTCGATGCCTGACTTCGTACAAAACCTAACAAATGCCTAATTGTTGCGTATTGAGCTGCAAATACCGCACAAATAATTGGGACGAAACAACTATTATTAATAATAAAATACCACGTCTTTACTTTGAATAATACAAACTAACAAAACAAAACACACATGCCCCGAGGTTTTAACACAAGCGTACCTACCGTATCATGATTCATGAACCGCCTATAACTACTTATTTCACTTGTGTCAATCACTTCCCTTTACTCTATTCACTTTATTTGTTAATTCATCTTTTTTTTCGGGAGATAAAAGGAAATACTTATCCATAAAAGACATACATTATGTACCTATCTTCTAGCAAGTAAAATTATTTTATAGTCTTACCTTTCAGAGTTTCCAGGTAAACCAAAAAAAGTTATCTCTGGATGCGTTATTAACGAATTCATTCAACCAAAAAAAGCACAATATAATCTACTTTTCATATTAAATATTTACTTGGACTTTTTTTAGTGAAAAATTCACGCGGTTATTGTTAAAAAAACAACACACTGTACGTCCGTCACTGCGGCACAATCGCAACTGTCTGCACGCCGAGCGCATACGGAGATCGTGGCGCGTAGGCATAGCTCGCGCTTCGTCCGTTTGTATGAAGTTGGAATACTGTATAGATAATATTACTGTGGTGGCGTGCACAGACATTTTCGATGGGGTAGGCATAACATAATTTGCCGAAATGTGTTGATTAATGATTATAATAATTTTGAGTGACTACCTCCAATTGACTTAAGATACTTACTTCTTTGCGGATTAAAAATTTATTGTTAGTTAGATCGGTAAGGTATTACAAACGTTTTGTAACTTATGAAATTTAGCTATCACATAAAAAACACAAGAGACTACGTAGGTACCGATTCCCTACTTTGTAAATATAGGTAAAACCGGTTAGGTAAGTAATTAAATGTTTAATCGCTAAATTACTTACTTTAGCGATTAAACAATTCAATTAATATTAAACTTCAGTTTGTCTTTTTTGTAAACTATCACTAACATCACAAATCACTTGGTATTGAATCTTTATTATAACAAAAATAAATTGACCACTGAGTCACATTTTTTTTTTTTTTTTATATTAGCCTACCAAAGTGACTCCACTCTGCCTGATGGTAAGCAGTAAGTGGAATCCAGAAGTGGCGGACACCATTCCAAAAGCCAAACTACTGGTATGGTGGCCTCCAGTATGGCGGCTTAGTGAGATGCTTTTTCACGCCCCGCTTAAAAGACCCAGGATCAAAATTAGATGGGAACACATGCGCTAGCAAAGAGTTCCAGGCTTTAATTGAGCGACAAAAGTATGAAGTGCTGAACCGTTTGGTTCGAGACCCTTTAGATTCCACTGTGAAAGGGTGGCACTTTAGTCCCGCACGTGTCGTTCTGGATAAAAAGGGAGAGGGTGGGATTAATTCAAAGAGCTCTTCAGAACACTCTCCATGGTAAAGGCGATAGAAGATGGCCATTGAGGCGATGTCTCTTCGCAGCTGTAAAGGCTCAAGGGTCTTAGTAGCCTCCGGGCTTCCGATAATACGGACAGCTCGCCGCTGCAACCTATCGAGTGCATCCAGTAAGTACTGTGCGGAGCCATCCCAAAGATGAGAGCAGTACTCCACGCAGGAACGAACCTGTGTCTTATAAAGAAGACAGAGCTGCTCGGGCGTGAAGTACCGCCTCACCCTGTTCAGGACACCGAGTTTACAGGAGGCGGTCTTAATGACGCACTCGATGTAGTTCTTGGAGTTGAGATCTCGGCTGATGTCCATACCCAGGATACTTAGGCTATCCTGAAGTGGTAACGCTGTGTTCTGAAGAGAGAGAAGGGGAAGGAACGGAGATTTTTTTGCAGAGAACGCGCACACCTGTGTTTTCTTGGCATTGATTGAGATTCTAAATACAATATAATTATACATTAATAATAAAATGAATAAAAGACTGGAATCTTCGTATGTGTCACGTACGTAAACATAATAGTTCCGCAAGCCATTAACATTTTTATTAGGAAGCAATCAACACATTGAGATCAAGTAAATCATTTAAGAGACGTTACTTACTACTATTCAAATTGTAACGGTAATTTTTTTTCAGTTTGTCGTGAATATTTAATTAAAACTTAATTAAATTTACTATTTTAACTAGATAACTTTGTAATGTACCTAGTCATGAAAAATAAGATTTTTTACAAAATGAAATTGTCATGACGAGTCATGCATGGAAAAGAATTTGTTTGTTTGTTTGTTTGAACGCATCTCTATCAGTCGGATTAGAAAAATCTTATTGCGTTTGATAGCCCAGTTTTCGAGTAAGGTTATAGGCTATGTAACATTACGCAACTGGCGACGGGAGCAGAGCAGTAAGCAGAGACGCGGGTGAAACCGCGCCGCAGAAAGATACTTTGAAATAAAAAATTTTAAGACTTGGAAGGCTTAGGGAATTATTTAGTGTACGTATATTCCAGTCTTTTATTAGTTTTATAAATGTTTAATTATATTGAGTTTTCTGAAAGCCTGGTTAATTTTACTGTATAAAGATCAAATTAATATGTTACTAAAGATTAAAAGACTAATTTAATTACAAATCTTTTCTGATTTGATTTTTTTTAATTTTTTATACCAAAATTACAAATGCCGGCACCAATTCCGTAATTCCGGAATCAGATCTACAGTATTGGACTCAGTTCCGGAATTGAGAACCTTCCGATATTGTACGCCCTACTACCCACGATAGATGTATTGAAGACCTTATAAAATGTTGAAGTTAGTGGACTGACTTTAGTAATCAGTAGATGTTTTTATGTCGGCACTATTAATCGTATTGTTTAAAGTGGGAGATCCGATTTAAAAATATTCACCACCTCGAACCTTTTGAATTGTTTACGCGCGGACGAAGAGTTATCATCGCTAAAACGCTCATGTGACGTCACAGTAGGTAGTAAAATAATGGCACACTTGGCGTCTTTAGAACCAATGAGACTTGCGTGATCTAGTTAATATAAATCAGTGGTTTACTATCTCTTTCTTAGATATAGTAGGTAGTAACTATTTGCTATTTCTTTCACATACAAAAACTGTGTGAAGGAGATACGCAATAAAACGTATGGAGGTATGTATGTATTTGGAGTATGTTTAAAATTGACCCAATATTTACATAAACAAAACCAACTTAGTTTTATTTTATGTAATTAAAATTAACATTATAATTTGATATAGTATCAAATTATAATGTTAATTTTGTTTAGTACGAAACTCTAAAAAATATAATAAAGTCTTTAAAACAATATTTATTATTTAAATTATTATAATAAATTATGATTTTTAAACCTAGTATTAAAACCGGCATGCTAATATTTTAAAGGTGGTATTATGCACTCTATGTTACGTCCTTCCTCGAAGTTTAGGGAAATATGTACTGGAATTGCCGATCTCTAGTTCTAGTCTGACTAAGCAATAATAATTGACTGAATAGAAATAGTAAATTAAAAACTGACGATACAAATTCAACAACACAAGAAAGAAAAAAATTACGGTTCAAAAAAAATGATGTTATAAATTTATTGTGCGCTAGTTATTATTAGATATGCATTCATATTATTCATAATCAAAGTTTCACTTTTAAGTAAATAGTAATGCGTCTAACTTAATTGTTGCTGAAATAATATTACACATTTTGCAATAACTATTCTGCTGTGCAATCAGTATTTTTGATAAATATAAGGATTTTTTTGTAATACAAAAGGAAGATTTTTTGCAGTTAAATACTACATACCCTAATTTTATTGGCTTTGTTTCGATATAAAATAAATAAACCTAAGTAAATACTTACCTGAAATTTATTATGCTATTTGTAATCGAAATTGTCATTTTATTAATTAAGTATATTAAAATTTACCATTAGGAATAACTCTTCAACATCAGGAATAGATTTGAGCATTCTTTTGATGACGAACTGGAAGTTGCCAGAAAACTCGTCAGCAGGTTTGCCGCACTTGATCATGTAACGTATTGTACCTCGTAATATCACATTCACATGTTGAGTCTATAGAAAAGAAATGTTTAATGTTAGAGTTTCTTGCTTATTCTTTGCTTTAAAGTGTTGAAGTAGAATGAACCAGAGAAATGTAGAAAATTAGATTAACACATACAATTTAAAAAATGTAGTAGCCTGCAGACCTATTATAATAAATATTTACCGATAAATGTGTACAAGCGAACTGTAGCCAAGGTTCTAAAATTTGCAAGAAGTGATTAGTCGATTTCACAGCGCTGGCGATTTTCCACCACGTTTGGGTAAGTGACTCTGATGCCGTTTGCCGATAACTGTCAGCTTTACAGAGGTGTTCACCCAGTGAAGCTAGCACTTCATTCATCAAAACTGTAGCAAAACACATACAATTTTATTACATTAAAAATAAAAATTATGCTAAGAAACAACTATAGACCGGCGCACATAATCGCGAAGCGCGGCGCAGAATTTTTTTACTATCAAAGCATTATCGTCTTTGTACGCGGTTTTTTTTTTTATATTATAGCCTACCAAAGTGACTCCATCCCGCCTGATGGTAAGCAGTCAGTGGAATCCAGAAATGGCGGCCACTATACCAAAAGCCATCGTCTTAAATTGCTGGTATGATGGCCTCCACTATGGCGGCTGGGAATGGGGTTAGGGGAAGGGAATGAGGGAGGTGAGGAAAGAGGAAAGGGGGGAAATCGGGCCTCCGGCGCTTTCACTCACCGAACGAAACGCAGTAGTACGGATACTACTACTCTTAAGTCGATCTTCTATGAGAGGGTAGTACTTCCCCGGACGATCCGACCCATTCATGCTGAAATCAGCGTGGATCTACTACCGTAAAAATAAAACCGAAAATTAATTAAGACAAATTATTCCGAAGAGCATCGAAGCGACTGCAGAATAGGTAGGTAGTAGCACGGAAACGATTGCGTGAGAATGCGCGCTGTCTCGCGCGCAAAAACGATGATGCTTTGGCAGTTAAAAATGCTCTGCACTTCGCTACTGTGCGAGAAGACTAGCACTCTGTTGCAAGGAATTTTATAGACATCGTCTTCTTATGGCCCTTTCTCTCATAAAACATATACCTATCAATTCTACAAAATTGTAAGACATTTACCCATTTTATCAGCATAGTTATGAACCATGTCCAAGATCTTAGGCGCATTTTTTATCACACACATCGAATCAAAAGCAGATACAAGACAACATAAGAATAGTTCACTGAAACAAAATTAATCTGGTTAAGTATAGATTAAATATAATATATTTTCTAATTCTTTATTTTAAAAATCTGTCCATTACTTTCTAAGTTAATTAAAAGTTATAATATTATGTATCTAGTTTGGCTTCCAATCAGTTTTAAATAAAAACAAATAGTATATATTTTAATTACTTAATCATGATATTTGGTTAGATCTATACATATAATAAAAATGTAACCGATCGCTGTCTGTACATGGAAGATATATGAGAAAAAATATTATTTGGACCTTTATCAACGCAAATAGAACCCAAAACAATGATTGTTACAATTTTTGTCTGTTTGTCTGTGCGTTTGTTCACGCTAATCTCAGAAACGGCTTATCCGATTTAGATATGGTTTTCACAAATACATTGTGGTAAGGTTCACTTAACATTTAGTGTTTGTTTCATGTCAATCGGTTCATAAATAAAAAAGTTATGCCAATTTAAAGAATCACGTCGAACATTTGTTAATTTACTAGGAAACCTGATAGAAACAGAGACTTTAACAGGTTACAGAATAGCTGATAGCGTTTTTATTTTGCGGATTGCTCTCATTCTAAACAATCTTCCGTTTAGTTTTAAATGAGTCCAGTTTCCAGTGAGTCTATATTTCGCGATGACAATTAATAAAGCCCAAGGTCAGACACAACTAAAGGTTGTGGGTGTGGATCTAAGTATTAGCTGTTTTTCGCACGGTCAGCTTTATGTGGCTCTATCACGTGTTAGCATTCCTAGCAGCCTGTATGCTTTGATCCCCGATGGCTATACGTCTAATCCATACATCCATACACCCATACATATTATATAAGGCTTTGTACTGACTGACTGACTGACTAACAGACAAAGCACACCCTAAACTGCTGGTCGTAGTGACTTGAAATTTGGATGGTGTGTTTGTCTAAATGTCTAGAGGTTGTACTAAGAATGGGTTTTTTAAAATTTAATTCCTAAGTGTGAAAAGGGATGAAAACGATTGTATAATACTTCTTCATTTTTTAACTTACAGTTTTAAAGTTTTGTTTTGGAATACTTCTATTTAATTAAAAAATATGCTTATAATTTTATTTTAAAGGGGGTGGATTTAGAGGGATAAAATTAGGGATGAAATATTCTATACATGGATCTTTAGCTTTTGAAGCTAGCGACTTGAAATTTGCAGGTAGGGGGAGGGAGGGAAAGGAGGGAGGAAAAGGAGGAATTGAGGGGAAGGAGGAAGGGAGGGGAAAGTGAGAGGGAAGTGATGGGGAAGTGAGAGGAAAGTGATGGGGAAGTGAGGGGGAAGTGGAGAGGAAGTGTGGGGAAACGCGGGAGAAGTGAGGGGAAAGTCAGGGAAAAGTCAGGGAGAAGTCAGGGTGAAGTCAGAGGAAAGCCAGGGAGAAGTGAGAGGAATGTTAGAGGAAAGTGAGAGGAAAGTGAGGGGAAGTGAGGGAAAAGTGACGGAGAAGTGACGGGGAAGTGAGGGGGAAGTAAGGGAGAGAAGGAGGGAAGTGAGAGGGAAGTGAGGGCGCAGTGAGGGGGTAGTAAGAGGGAAGTGAAAAGGAAGTGAGAGGGAAGTGAGAGGGAAGTGAGAGGGAAGTGAGGGAAAGTGAGGGGAGTGAGGGGGAAGTGAGAGGAAAGTGAGGTTGACGGGAGAGAAAGGAAGGGGGAAGGGACGAGGAAAGAAAGGAATTCTCGAATGGAGGGAAAAGGGAGGGGAAGGTATAGGAAGCGATAGGAAGGGAGAGGAAAGGAGGAAAAGAAAGAAGGAAGGCGGAAGAGAGGAGAAAGCGAGGAGGCAAGGTAGAGGAAAGTGGAGGAAAGGGCAAGAGATGCTGAAGGAGAGGCAAGAATTGCTGAAGGAGGTGAAGAGGAAAAGGGGGAGGGGAGTAGAGGAAGGGGAAAGTTATAGTAGTGAAAATTTGCCTTTGTGTATTGTATATTGTTTTTACGAGGGATATCTTTAGGTAGGTGAAAGAGGATTTGTATGAAAGGGAGATTAAAAATAGTATGAAAAACAGTATTTAGACAATATAAAAATCTCTATTGGAAACAACGATATTCGCGCGAGCGAAGCCGCGGGCAAATGCTATCTATATACATAAAAGCAAAAGATCACTCACTCACTCATCACGAAATCTCAGAAACAACAAGTGCTAGGAATCTCAAACTTTGCATGGTCGTTCCTATTAGGATATAGGTGCTCACTTGGACGGAATTTTGCGAAATACATCACCTAAGGGGGTATAAAGGGGTGGCAAAGTTTGAATGAAACTTCTATATTTTTTATAGTAGGATTACCAAATTACAAGAAAATACTCTCTTTTTAATATTCAGAAACCACCCTTATTAAGTGGGCAAATAAGAGTCGCAAGTTTGTGTGAAAGTGGTTTGTCAGTTTTAGCGGTAGCGGGTTTAAACTGGATTCGCCATAGAGACGGATAATACTGATATTTATTACTGATACAATGTACGGTTGCTATAAAATCAGGCACGCAATATTCTCATGGAGGCACCCATCTGAATTTTCACACGAACGAAGTCGCGGGCAACAACTAGTATTGTAATAAATAAGTACTTGTTTTCAATTTGTTCGCATTGTTGAAGCAGCTCATCAAACAGATCATTTTTACGTTTATTAGAATTCAATGTTCCAAATAACAACCAGTCCACGGCAGGCACATAGAGATTCAGATACTTGTCCTGTGTAAGTAATTGTATGTCATATTTCTTTCTCATAGATGCTTGAAATATCTGCAAATAAATAAAAATACAAAATTAAAAAAATATACTCACAGTATTTGTACATAAATTAATAGTCAATACGATTTCTCTTATTTGTTCAAATTAGAGCAGGTGAGCTAGAAAAATACTCTATAGAAAAAAGCATACCCACATAAGTAGTGTTCTGTTCCTATTACTGAGTTGTGATTTTCAGTGCATCTAAAGGGGTCAACAGAAAGTGTCTTCAACTGCAAGTGCAGTGGATATGTTTTTTTATTATAATTACTAACGATGGCAAACAAGTATACAGTCAAGGAAGCTTTCTTGCCCTCGGACGCTTACAAAACTAAGAGTCACTCGCGCGTTGCGTTGTATTCTTATTAGAATAAAACATTTACCTGTTGGTATTCATCAAAAAATTCTTTCAAGTTATTATAGAAGCATGTCTCACTATCATTGCCCAGCAGTTTTGCAGCTGTGTGGCATAAATATACTCTTAAGTATGTAGCTACCAATGGGTTTCCTATGCCCCTTATCATGGTAGTAATCCTTGATATTGCAGGTTTTATTTCTTCTCTAGATATGAATATGTAGCATTTTAACAGGGCCATTTCCATATATAATCGTGGTAATAATTCCCTGATAGAAGCCATTTTATACATCCAATTTTGACATGTTTCCTTAGCTGATTCTGGTACTGATTTTGAATCAATATTATGAACTGTTTTGCCACTATTTATTCTGAAAAATAGGAATAGTGTGGTCAAGTAATAATAGAAAATTTCAAATGATTTGATTTGGACAACATTGTGATGTCAACTGCATGTGGGTCAAATGGTGAAATGTGATAACTAATATTAATTTTAAGGCAAGGATTTCCTGGAGATAGGCACTCGAAGGTAGTATAAACGCTAGCCCAGCCTTCGCCAATACAGTACCACGTATTTATCTACGATTATCGTAGTGATTACAGTGATAATATAATAATATATACACAGATAATACATACATTCATGTGACACCAATGAAACGTCAGTTTACCCAAAATACAACGCATTTTTAAATAATATTAGATTTTATAATAAAAATCAAGTCATAACAGAAACATAATGTTAAAATATACTTATTTACCTATTCTATTACTATTATTTGTTATGCCTTCGTACAGCTATTATTTTTTAATTACGCGCTTATTCCGGATAACAAAAAAATTGCCACAGGTCCGACCTCTGACGCTGTCCCAGCGGGACTGAACGAGGAGCGCGGAATCCTCAGCAAGGATTCTCATTATCTTAGGAAACGGAGGAGAAGACGTTCTAAATTTTACTTTTTGATTACCGAAAAAACCTACATTTTCAACGACAATTCATTTGATATAAGTTTCATTACACAAAACTAATATACACTGAATGAAATGGGTTAGAAAATTAGTTTGGACTTATCTTTGAGACTAAAATCAATCGAGCCAAATTGCAGACATTGCAAATTGAATTACCGGAATTTATAGATTAAAGAATGAATAATGGTATATATGATTTTCAGATTTTAATTCCATCGTGTTTAGGTATAAAGCACAAAACTAAGAACCTGTTTTTAAGCATTTGTGGGAAAAGCTCGCCTTAAGAGAGATTTCTTTGTCAATACTAATTGTGTAGCGAGAGACCTTACAAATATATTATTATGTTTGCAAATGTCCCTATCTAAGTTATTATAAGCAAATATATCAATTTCAAATATCGACAAACAGACAGAATTTTATGTATGTCTAAAAAATTGCTTTCAGTCCTTTAACTCACCCAAAACTCTTATCCTTAAGACGATCAAACACCAAATTGCCGAATGTATCTAATATATCTGTTATTAATATAAACTTGCTAGGATAAAACTGCATCACACTAATATCAGACAGCAGCTTTGAGCACTGGATACCGATTTTAAATGCTTTAACTCTTTGTTCCGACCCCCATGCCTGTAAAATAATTATTTAAATCAGAAATACTCATAATACATGCTTAGTAGGTACTAGTACTAGTAAATAATTACAAACATGACAGAATGTACCCTTATTCATATTTGAAATGACTCCATGTTGCCTGATGGCAAGCAGACAGTGGATTCCCATTGTTATGGAAAATTTCAATTGGAGTTAACACAAATTTATATAACTAATTAGGCTACTAAAGTACTAAGCCCATATAGTTCATTAAAGTCATATAGATATTATAGTCTTACCTTCTTTATTTCATCATTGAGCATATTAATGTTTGTGACAAATTCCTGTTGACTTAAGCCCATAGTCTTTCTTATAGAGCTCTCATCAAAATCATCAAGCTGTTCTAATCTGTGTTTTACTTTTTCATTCAAATTAGAAACCTGTCTTATAAGGGCTGAAAATGAACTAACTTAAAATAAAACCAAAAATAAAGAAAAGAAATAAAAATTATAGTTTTTATTACATTACTATACTACACAATTCATTTGAAGCAGCACTTTTTAGTAGTTTCATTTCCAATAATAGGTACATACAAAATTAGGATTTTAAAGGTGAGGTGACTTCTCTACACTTAAATTTTTAAATCAATTTATATATATAATATACAATACACCGAGAAAATTTAGTGGTTTTACAAACTTTTCCTGGATAATAGTAATCAGTTAAACTACAATTATATGTCCAGGTTAAAAGGTAAAATAGAACTTAAAAAAAAAATTAAATTGTGCCCATATTCGCAATAAAACTACAAGGAGTGAGAATTCGTAGTATGAACCTGCGAACGCACCCATCAATACATCGATGATGTGACGTGCGACGTAACAAAAGCGACTGATAGGCACACACAAGCCGGCCGCTCGACGACCGCCCGCCAAACGTGGTCATTGCCCTGACAAGTACTGTACCTTGATAGTACACGACGTTTATTCGAGTTTTGTCTAGTTCTCTAATTTTTGGTTTTATTGATCTAGGATATTGATATATACTTAGTAATACCCTGATATAAGTAGTATAGGTAATATAAGTACGAAGTTTGTAAAACCACTGCAAATTCAGCCAGAATATATTAGCCTACCAAAGTGACTCCACTCCGCATGATGGAAAGAAGTCAGCGGAATCCAGAAGTAGTGGCCACTATACCATAGGCTATCTTCTTAAACTGCTGGTATGGTGGCCTCCACTATGGCGGCTGGGAATTTTATTGCTAAACGTTTCCCGCACATTGCGGGCAGGTGAGCACACCATTGTTAAAATTATAATTTATAGCACAAGGTGGGTGTGCTTTTAGTTTATCGCGTCGTGCATATTTAATTCAGAGCAGCGAATTTTCTCAAAATCTTTGACTTTAGCTTTTACCAAAGATCTCCACAAAGATCGTCGAGCGGCTGATTGCTTCCATGTTGAACGCTTAATCATCTTTGTACCTGAGGAGTTGTCCGCCATGCTTACGCTTCCCCTGAAGTTCAGAGAAGATGCACTTAGCCGTGCGTTGAATTTGGCATTCGCAATACGTGTCCACACCAACGAAGTTGTCACCGTATAAGGTAGGCCTCCATCCTCAGGATGTTGGCTCTACGCAGCACTTCCGTATTACGAACGCGATCAGACCACCGGATGTTCAGTATATTGCGGAGACATGTGAGGTGGAAGTGGTCTAGCGTGCGTATATGGCGGCGGTAAACGGTCCATGACTCCGAAGAGTACAATATGTTCGGCAACACTACCGCCTCATATACATATATGTATCTTGTATATCAATTTAAGTAGCCCGCTTCAGGTCACCTGAGCCAAATACCTTGCGATCCATCCTACCAAATACCCCAGCAGCGGCACCAACCGGAGTTCTGACAATAACGAAATACCGCGAGAAGAATTGCAATTAGCTCGGTTACCTTTGCCTTTATGTAGGGTCTGAATGACAGACACTTTAAAAGTGTAAGGGACTTGTTCTTGTTCCCACATAACTGCAAGAAGTTCCCACAGCTCCGAAATCGTTACCGAAATATTTCAACAGTTCTCCCGGTATAGAATCAACACCAACCGCACGTTTATTCCGCTGTTGCTTAACAGCAGCAACAACAACCTTATCAAATGAGACCAGCTCGTCGAGCTTGGGCAATAGGTTGTTAAGGTAGGGAGTGATGTTCTAGATCAACAGAATTATCCATGTTAAGTAAGGTGTCAAAATGCTCCATTCATAGCTTGAGTATTACCTCCCTGCTTTTAAAAAGCCCATCGCCACTGGACGGCTTCAGTGGGATTTTAGCCTTGTAGGATGTACCAAGTATAAAACTCACCGATCTGGTGTGTATCAGTGAGCCACTCCATCCGACGAACTTTTGCTTGACACTTTTCGTTTCTCGTACGAGTTTACGCAGCTTCAGGTCACTACGACGTGATCTGCTGTGCCGCCTCAGGAGCAAACTGTGTTTATCACTAGCGTCCGTTAGTACCCTATCATTCTCATCGAACCAGTCCTTCTGTTTTCGGACTCTAAGACCCAAAGTAGTTTTAGCAGTGTCGAGAATTTGAGAAGATAGGGACTCCCAGACAGTACTGATCCCACCGGCTTTTGCATCGAGGGGCATTAATGCAGTGCTCAAAGTTTCATCATATATTGCCCGCGTGTTATTGCTTGGAGTAGCTCCATGTTCAGACGTACCTTGTTTGATCTTTTTAATCTACAACGGCGTCCAAGTCGAAGACTTAGTTTAGTGACTACAAGTCGGTGATCAGTCCAACAGTGAGCACCACGCATGACACGTGTGACTTGGGAAAGGTCTAATTGTCGAACGATGGCGTAATCAATAAGGTTTGGCAGGCAATCTGAATATGTTGTTAGTGATTGCTAGATCGAATATTGCACAAAGGCTATAGGAATAGCAACAGTTGCCCGTTGCTATTCATACTGCCCACACCGTGTCTATCCAGAACCTTGAGCCAGGCTTCGTAATCTCGCTCTACTTTGGACTTAAAGTCACCCAAGATTAAGATCTGTTCTCTTGGGCGAATACGATCTATGCACTGCGTTAACTCTTCGTAAATTTTTCTTTTATTTCATCAGAGTTGTCTAGTGTATGCATAGATACTGATAACATTAAGGTAGTTTTCCTGTTCCAAGTAAAGAAGTAATGTGCTAATGCGGTCGGACATGTGTATAGGGTGCTCCTGTAGTTATTTATTCAGCTTATTCCTGACAGCATACCCTACACCTGACCTTCGTGGTTCTGAGGAAGCGAGTCCTTTCCAAAAAAAAGTATACTCGCCACCTTGTTCTACCAGCTCTCCTTCATCGAGAAGATGTGCTACGCTGATTGCAGCCACATCTACATTAGAGCGATGAAGTTCTCAGGCTCAATGGCATTTTTCGCTCTGGACCGGTACTGGCCTCGCCATTTACATTCTACGCGCCAAACATCATTGACCTTGTCAGTTACGCAGGATATATTATATATTACGTGCACAAATGTATGCGCATAACACACACATACTCATCTTTTTCCTTCTGAGCCCAGTGGAATGGGGACCGTTACGGCCGGAGAAGGATTTGGACAGTTGGAACATTAAATAGTGAAAAGTACAAGGGGTTTGTACTTTTTACACTCCCTTTATCGCCTTCTATAATACGCACGTGTAGGTAAGGGGTGGTAGCATTCTATTTCACCGCTACCGCACGGCAAGGTACGTATACTACTTCTCTTAGGTTGATCTCCTATGAGACGGGCAGCGGGACAGCCGAGATCTCGACCCCAAGAATTACATCGAGTGCGTCATTAAAACCGCCTCCTGTAAACTTGGTGTCCTGAATAGGGTGATGCGGTACTTCACGCCCGAGCAGCTCTGTCTTCTTTATAAGACACAGGTTTGTTCCTGCGTGGAGTACTGCTCTCATCTTTCGGGTAGCTCCGACAGTACTTACTGGATGCACTCGATAAGTTGCAGCGGCGAGAAGTCCGTATCATCGGAAGCCCGGAGGCTACTAAGACCCTTGAGCCTTTACAGCTGCGAAGAGGCATCGCCTCAATGGCCGTCTTCTATCGCCCTTACCATGAAGTGTCCTGAAGAGCTCTTTGATAATCCCACCCTCTCCCTTTTTTATCCAGAACGACACGTGCGGGACTAAAGTGCCACCCTTTCACAATAGAATTTAAAGGGTCTCGAACAGGTCACTTCATACTTTTTCGCTCAATTAAAGCCTGGAACTTTGCTAGCGCATGTGTTCCCATCTAATTTGATTCTGTGTCTTTTAAGCGGGGCGTGAAAAAGCAAGCTCCACTGACTGCTAACCATCAGGCAGAGTGGAGTCACTTTGGTAGGCTAATATATATAAAAACAAAAAAAGACGGTAATACTTCCGTGGTCGATCTGGCCCATTTATACTAAAACCAACGTGGATCTACTACCGTAAAGAATACTTGTTTAAGTCAACGAATAAACCCACAACATTAGTTGTAATAATGATAGAGACAATAAATGCAAACAATTGACCACAGGATATAATTTTTTTGTTAGACAAGTTAATTAAGTTAAAGCAACAAATTAAAAAAATGTAATACTCTTTTCTTTTTATTTTGAAAGTGTAAATTGGACATACCCTTTTCTCCACCAGGGAGGTAACTGCTTACAATAGTTAGTTTTTCTCCAGTTGTATATTTATTGAGAATGTTTACTCGCTTTGTAGCCCATGTCTTACTATAGTTTACTCCTGTATTTTCAACAGGCAACAGATTAATAGCCTGCAAAGTAAATTACAAAAATACTATTATTAAATTATTTTGTAAGTTGAAATGACAGATGTCTTCCAATTTTCTCAAAAAATGAGTGCCCTTGTTTATTGTCTACACCTGCATGGTATTATAGCAACATAAGCTTTAACTTTAAGCTTATAATATTGTCAACAGAACAATCAGGTCATTCTAATAATAACAATACTTATTTGTTAATAAATAAAAGCTTACTTCTTCTCGATTCATTTCTTCAAAGTGCAAGAGGGGGTCTACTTCTTCAAAACCAGCACTCCATTTATTGATCTGATCCACTAAACTACTACTGGCATGTTCCTTCTGTAATTTATAATAATCATACTAATTGTATTTGTCATCTAAAGTATTTCGAAAAAGTAGAAACAGTTATTACAACCTGCACCTTTATTGAGAAACTGATGTAAAATGAGAAAATTATATTTTCAATTTAAACTTTGTATCAAATAAAACAAGACAAATATGTAAATACATATTTGTCTTGTTTTATTTGATACAAAGTTTTGGTTGGGAAATCCCAAGAGGCGTATTTCGCCTCTTTTTCATTGAAGCTACGAACTTATAGCACTGTATGTATGTCTGAATGAATGTAAATATGTACCTATGTGAATTAGGAGTGTATGTGAACAAGGTACACTATAATTTTAAATTATTTTAACAAACCATTGTAATAACGTGAATTTTAAGTGGATAACTAGTAACTTCAAAACTAGGAGAACTATATTTAGTCCGCGATTTCTTAGCAGATGTCCTGGAAACACAATTATTGTTTAGAATCAGTAATTATTAACTTTATTAATAACAGTATGATTATCGGCTAGTAATCTGTAGCACACCATTCATAATACATCGGCATCGTTGAATATTTAACTTCTGCTTCTAATTTTCAATCAGTAGCTTTTACTCTTGTACTTATCATTAGCTATTATAATAGCTAGTCGCAGTACAGTTTGTTGAGTAAGTTGAGTTTGTCAAAGTTTGTTGTGCTGCAGCTGCACCAGCTGCACAGATCATTGTGCTGTGACTTGATGTGACCTTTATTTTAATGCAATCAGTGTTGCTAGTAACCGATTGTCAAAAGTTACACAAGAGTTCACAAGACAGCTCAAAAAGTAACATTTTCGAGGCAAAAGTAACATTGTTTGTTTTTTATTATGTTGTTTTGTAGATCAAATTAAACTATTTGCTTTTGAGTACTTCATATGAGATTTAACAGGTGATAAGTTAATTTTTCGTTGATCAGCCTTTTAGAAAATGGGGTAAGTCTTTGTATTTAATTATATAATAAATTTTATTATATGATAAAATTTTGTATTTGTTTTACTTTCCTCCTCTTACGAGTAAAACTTCGGAAAAAAAAAAAAACTTATTTCTAAAAATTCTTGACACTAGAAGAGTGCAAAGCACCAGGCTACGACATGATCGACGCTACCCTGCTAAAACATCTACCCAGGAAGGGAATCATACTGATCACAGTAATTTTTAATGCTTGTTTAAGACTGGCAATTTATCCAGCCCAGTGGAATATTGTACAAATAATCATGATACCAAAACCATGGATCATATAGACCTATTAGCTTATTACCAGTGGCTGGAAAACTGCTTGAAAGAGTTATACACAATAGAATGTATCCTTATCTATCTGCTATAATACCTCCACATCAATTCGGATTCCGAGAGAGTCACGGTACTATAGAACAAGTACATATGCTAGTTGATACCATTGGTAAGGCACTAGAAAACAAACAATACTGCTCAGCTGTCTTTCTGGATATCAGCCAGGCGTTTGATAAAGTTTGGCACGATGGGCTTTTATGTAAAATAAAGAACATGCTTCCTCACAGCTCCTTTCTGATTATGAAATCATACCTAAGCTTAAGAAGTTTTGAAATCAAGTACAACAACGAAACTTCTCAACTAAGTAACATCAAGTCAGGTGTCCCACAAGGAAGCATACTGGGCCCGGTATTATACCTTTTATTTACTGCTGACCTGCCCACACACGTTAACACAGTAACTGCCACATACGCTGATGATACGGCCATCTTATCAGTGAGTGAAAACCATCAAACGGCTTCAAATAATCTTCAGCACCACCTTTCTGAAGTAGAAATATGGCTTGACCTATGGAGAATCAAAGCAAATCAGAATAAGTCTGTGAATGTGACCTTCACCTTGCGAAGACAGACTTGCCATCCTGTTCGTCTCTACAATGTAGATATACCACAAGCTGATGATGCTAAATATCTGGGTATTCATCTTGACCGTCGCCTCACATGGAAGAAGCACATTTGGAGCAAACGAAAGCAACTTGACGCTCGTATGCGATCTTTGTACTGGTTGATCGGAAGGACCTCAAAACTGTCATGCACCAGTAAAATGACAATTTACAAGTCCATCCTAAAGCCCATTTGGGTTTACGGCATCCAACTGTGGGGTTCAGCAAGTCTCAGCAACATAGAAATACTGGAAAGGTTTCAGAACAAAACTATAAGGACCATAATGAATATCTTATATTTTGTTAGCAATAAATATATTTACATGGATCTGAATCTGGACACAGTTAAGCAAGAAATTGCAAAATACAGCAGTAACTACCAAAAGAGACTGTCAACACACTCTAATGAGCTAGCGTCACAACTAGTGGGAGAAGAAAGTGTAAGATACACTAGACTAAGACGACACAGTTGCTCGATAACACGAAGATTTAATTAGTAACAGGAAGTAGAAGGAGCGCTTACTGGAGTCTCCTCTAAAATATGAAAATAATCCAGTACCAGAGTACAACAAATGAATGGCTCATTGTGTGTAACACAGATCGCCAAGTCGCAGAAATAAAAAGAAAAAAAATATTGTCAAAGTCAAATTTTAGTGTAGAGATGGGTTGTACTAGGTAAATCTGAAACTCCCCCCCAACAGGGTTTTCGCCTTGTCGCGGCGGGGGGGCTTAGTAGCCGTGGTTACCAAGGACCACGGTGAACCAAGAGGAACCCCAAGGAGACGCCGCTCCTCTGGGCTTAGCCGTTAAGCCCACGATGGAGCGGCTCTGGTGGGCTGCAGTGTTGCTTCGGCGACACTGCGCCTGAGGAGTGGCGGGGCCGCGGCGGGAGAGGAGTGCCGGTATAACGGTGCGCCGCTCTCCCTACCTTCCGCGGCCTCGGCGGGGCCGTAACCGCCAGATTGCGGACGCGGTGGGGCCGCAGGGGAAGAGGAGTGTCGGTATTGCGATGCGCCGTTCTCCCTATCCTCTGCGGCCGAGTTGGCCTGCGGGCGGCGATCGGGCAGTCGCCGCCCGAACAGCACGGGCAGTGCGCGTGTTCCGCACGCGCCTCTCGAAGGAGGGGGGCTAGGCCCCTAAATCGGACGGGGCCCGCTCGCGGTGAGCGGGCCATGGCCCGTCGGAGTCGCGGATGAATGCGCGAGCGTCTTCCGTGACCCCGGCACTCTGGGCGTCTGGATGAACACCGTGGGTTTTCGTCGGTATGCCAGCCGCGCTTTGAGTGCGGTCGGAGAGTCCGACAGAATTGCCCGAATGGGTGCGTATGCGTAATGCATTACCTACGAAAAAAAAGGTAAATCTGGTACTAGGCGTATTCCTAGTCCGTCCAAATACTAGATTCAAATAACTGTTCCACTTAGTTCACCTAGTCTCAACCATATGATAATTTCCATTACTTGGTGAATATGATATAACTAATCCACAACATTATAGGTATCAGGTCCATGTAAAGTATGTAGTATCTAGTCTTTGCATGATACTCGACTACGTGTACATTATGCGAATATTACCTCTAATATATTGATATAGAGTCGGAAATCGTGTAATTTACATAAATACTAGGTGAATCAAGTATTTCAAAAATTAGAATTGGTGCGGCCGCCCAGTCTTGTAAAATACCTAGTGCGCGGATCAGTTCTAGTAAATACGCCTCATCTCTATTTTAGTGTCATTTGTCAATCGAAATCGATCATTCTTGTTTGTCATAACTGTCGCAGGCAAATTATAAAATCCGTACTGCCTCGGCTTACGCTCGTTGTCATAAGCACAGAGTACTTTTTAAGGTCTGCGTTATTTAATATGCCGAGTTGCCGACAGCAGATTGAACTGTGATCCCTTGCGCACGAGCGCTGTAGAGAAATTTTATTTGTTGGCAAACTAGTTTAAATTATATAACCTAAATAATTTTGCTGGTAACATATCCGGCGATAAGTAATAAGCCGAGAGTCCGAGACACATAATGTAAACAATTTGCCTGCGACCTAACTATCGTAAATTCTCGGTAGCAATAACACAGTCCCAGAGTTCATTTATGGCAGGGCAGTATCATTGTTCATTTTATAGCCATAGGTTCGATCTTGGTCATGGTCATTTAGATTACATTATATCATTTGACATAAACTTTTAGTTCGCGCTATAAAGTTTTTTGGAGTTATGTGTGCTACTTGTGTATAGGTAGATAAAATTACTTCACCTATTAATTGTACAATATCAAAGAATGGTTATTAATAGGCAGATTTGTATTGCTTTTAAAACGTATCCCTTATTACGAGGTATGGCATCATACAGTATCATTTGGCCTGTTTCTAGTTTAATTCAACAATCATTTGAGGGAAAAACTATTGGTGAGTGGCTTTGTCTATGATAAGTAATACTTTTTTGAATTAGGTAATTTTTGTTTAAACTTCTACTTTAATTTTGTACATTTCAGATAATTATGATTGGTGGAGAATTGCACGTTATGGTTTATATGGAACCTGTTATGTGGCACCTACTTTGCATAGCTGGTTAAAAATTGCTAATATCATGTGGCCCGGTAACACTGTTAGTGCAGCTATTATTAAGGTACATCACATAATCATTTAATTTGTAAACATAGACATACCTATTATGTAGGTAACTTTGAATTGACTTAGATAGGTATGTTTATTTAATTACAGTACATAAATAATTTTCTTTAGTATAGTCTAGATAAGAATACCATATTTCTCTATTATGTACAGCATAATTAAAATCAACAGTACAGAGTGACATAAGTTTAACGAAAATAGATCTTAACTTGAAAGGCATAGAAGAGATTATTTCATAGTCTCTGCAATTAAGTCAATATTGCTCTGTAAGTTCTAAGGTGTTATTTTACTACCTTAGTTCAACCAGTAATAATTTAACTACTTAATTTTTTTTGTGGCATTAAAATGAATGATAAAATTATGTAAATACTTATAAGTACCTATTTAATTTTTTTGTTATAAACAGAGGTCGGAATAGGTAGATCTATTTTGGTTCATTGACTGCAAACATATATGTTAATAAATGAACATACCACAGAATTTCCACTACAAACCCTTGATTTTGAAATAAAAATATATGAATTGTTTTACGTAAACCATTGCACACGCGACGTTGCCAAACTTACATCAACAACATCAGAAGTCTGAAGTTACCAAAGACCAATGCGCAACTGCGCATTGTTGCCGTCTTTGTAGAAATCAAAACATAGCTTGTGGAAACAAAAGAGAACAATAGCGGGCATGTGGGAGACCCTTTGGCTAACGAAAAGTATGTGTCGTCTCTTTCTAACATATTACAATTTTTAAATTTATTAATTATTTTTTATTTGCTGGTACCTACGTAAGGCATGTCTATATTCTTACATCATACCACAAGTACCAAAAATAGCTCTACCTATTTCAATCTTTAAATAAAAGATTTTATGTCATTATAAGCAGTTGATTTTTTCTTTTTTCTTTACCAAGTCTTCTATGAGAATTATAATAATACTATTCTATTATTTTTACAGACATGTGTGGAAAGTGTAACTTACGGCCCTTTTTCACTGTGCAGCTTCTATTTTATCATGACTTTGATGGAATCAAAGCCCTTTTATGAAGCTGTTGCAGAAGTGGAAGCAAAATTTTTGCCATCTCTAAAGGTACTTAAAATATTTATTTTTGATCCCGAGGAGATAGGCAGAGGCGTATGGCACCCACATTTCACTAGCTATACTGCTATGTTGGAACTTGGATCATTATATAACCAGGGACAAGCCTTATGCCATGTAACAGGCTCAACAGACAGAGAAGACTTCCATTGAGACCATGTAACATACCATGGAACAAACTAGGGCTTTATTTTAATACTTCTGTTTAACATTTCAGGTTGCAATATCTATCTGGCCAGCTGTAGCAATGATAAATTTCTGCTTCATACCACCAAGAAACAGGGTCCCTTTTGTTAGTGTTTGTAGTCTATTATGGACATGTTTTCTTGCATATATGAAACATTTAGAAAAGGAGAAAATGCCTGATGAAATAGGACAGGTGCCTCTTCAGATACTGAAAGTTAATTAATGTATGTATCTCATAGATTTAATGGAGCAATATTTTCCAATTATAATATTTTTTTATTTTATTTATGTGATATTTGATTACTTTAGCTATATGTTATAACATAGTTGTGAATTAGCTTACTATAGAATAGAGCAGTTAATCAATCACAAAATTAGTCTTGTACAAGCTATTAAAGAAGAATACATAAATGTTAGTTTATAATAAATAGCAAATAAAAAAACAAAAGAAAGGCTAAAATCTAATTTAAAAAGACAACTCTACAATAAACTAAACTCATTTCAAGAAAATTAATGTGTTATCTACTACCTATGTCACCGCTGTTCACACGGATAGGATTTACGATTCTTTGTCGGAAATATTTATTTAGTGGCAACAGTATTATATAAATAAATGTGGATAAATGTTATGTTTTAATATTATGACAACTATATTTTTAATAATAATATTTTGTTTTATTGAATTATACATTTTCTACCCAAAATCATATTCACGGCTTATTGCTTTTTGAACACTGCATTGTAAAATAAACTTTAAATCATGCGTGTAAGGTTAAATTTGCAAAAAAATATGTTTTAGGATAACTTTAACTACTCAGTCCATTCCAACTCCAATTTCGTACAATGTACCAGTCTATGTGTATAATCTATGATGTAAACAATCCGCTGAATCCGCTATATTGCCATTGTCTATGGTTTCATGAATTTACTAGTGATGGGGACAAGGATAATAAAAATAAAATTAATGACATCAATACATTGTTAAATAATAATTTTTCGTCCTTTTTCTTACATTTTTGAATAATATTATGTTTACGAATACTCTATTTGCGTAATAGATTAATTCTATTTAATTTATCACTCCAAATATTTGTATTTATGTTAAATATGGTATTGTATTTTATTATAACCGTTGATTTATAAACATTATGATAATAAGACAAACAATTTAGTACCTAATCTAATAAATAAATGTAATTTAAATTAAGAGTTGACCTCTAAATGCAACTATTTGACCACTGACTAAAATGGAATACTGACAGAGATACTTTTGAATATTTTCCCGCCTGATGAAAATTGTGAAATATGGACTAAATGGAATTTGTATATATGCTACGATTTTATTATAGGTACTATATTACAATAAAACAAATGAACAGACCTGCGAGGGCACACCCAAAATAAATGGTGAATTACAAAATATTATGTACCTATGATATGTAGTTATTCGTTAAACTTATTTCTTCTAATAAATTACAACATTGGTTTTCAAAGACAATAGAGTACAGAAAAAATAAAACTGTTATCAATTTGACGTCTTTATTCAACCGCAAAAAGTAATTTGTAATTTTATTAAATAATCTAGATTTGATTATTAACCATTATTAAAAATAGTTGCAAAATGAAGTATAAAGTGAACAGAATGTGTATAAATTCATGTGTCATCGGATATGGAGTTTTTGATAGAAAAATATTGAAAAGACTGTTTGTTTACATTGTCCGAAAATGGATTTGGACAAGACTGTACATATGTATATTTGGCGACGATTCGAGTATTACTTTTGTTTGAGACTGTGGATCTAGGTTTTTAATAAATTTAGGCAAATATTTTAAGGAATGTTGTAACCCTGTCGGCAGTGTCAGTCTGACGTCCATTAAATCTGACATTGACATGTGTCATGTCATGTCACTGTCATACCCACAGAACAAGTTTAACAACCGGAGAGGCCACTGACAGGCGTACCCCTCTGCCAAAGGTACCAGACCACCGGTCATACCCGTTATAAAAAACTAGTTGACGCGCGTTCCGCATCATAAGTCACATACCAGTGCATGCGTAATAGCGTCTCAATAGAAATGCCGAATTGCAGTGTATTTTGGTGTAAAAAGCGTTCCGCGACATCAAGTCTACAAAAGGATAATATTACATTCCACCTGTAAGTATTATTTTGTTCTAATATTATTAAATAAGGCATTAAATTAGCAATTTAACCAAATAAAATGCTAATCAACAAGTGTTGCCAGGCTTATCATCAATACTCCAATCTGGGGTAATATTTTAAGTTGAATTAACATAAAAACTAACCTTTCCTTTTTTATATCTCGCCTTGTTGACATATCTAATAAGTTTCATTTTGGATGTACATTATTGTGTCACCGTTGCCATATTTATTTATTTTTAATTAAAACCAATCTTTTTTTACCAAGTAATGCACAAAATAATATTAAATGAACAAGTAAAATGAGATTATAAATCCAAATATACAAGATTAGTGCACTTTATTCCGAAAGATAATTGCTCATTTCTTACAAAAATAAGCGTATTTATTTTTAAGAAACCGGTCACACATTAACATAATTAGAGATGAGACAGTTTAATCACAAATATCGATATTGGTTTTCCAGTATTAAATTAATTTTTTTTTGTTTGTTTTAGATTTTCAAAAGAAGCAGCGCCTCGAGTCGCTTGGGTCCAATATTGTAGGAACCATATAAGTGGGTTCCTAAGCGTACAAGTATCTGACTAACAGCTTAAAAGACAAAGCCTTCTGTGCTGCCAGCATTGCTACCTCCTCCCTACCCCCCAAGCGGCGGAGAGCTCAGTTTTTAGCAAGTAAACTCGCTGTGCGCTACCTCCTCTTATTGCATTACCTAGGATTAGTTAAACTAGATTTATAAGGTTAATTTAAATTGCACAGTTTTTCAGTATTTTATTATACCTACTTAAATAAAGACTTTCTGAAATATATTCTGTTGTTTTTTTGTTATCTGAACAGATAAAATATCTCTAATAAAAATCTACTCATACATTCTCATGTCAGTGTCTTGTTACTATGTAATCAGAACAAAATCCTCCAATTACAAGCTCTGCTTAGTTGGAACGAAATTTAATAGCAACAGACAATTAATTCAAAGTATTATTTGGTTTGAATATACATACATACTTAGGAGTAATACACGTAAAATTGACACGTAATAATTAATTACAATCTTTAATCCACACTAGAACAGATTTCAACAGGTGGTGGTTATTGAACATACATCCTTGTGCGCAGTAGTAAAATAAAAAAAAAGAGTGGGTACCCATGTACGCACGTAAGAAGTTATACTTCTTTGGCATAACAATCCAAAAATACCAAATAATAATACAACGCATACATACATAAATATTTGAATTGATATAAACGCCAATATATTTTTTATTTATTCACACAGATTATTTGTACTGATACGACACACAAAGATCCGCAACTAACTTCAGTGTGTAAAAGGTTCGCAACTAACTTCAGGGTGTTGCTTTTTTCTGTCGGTGTGCGCGCGCATCGTAAAAATTCTCTCTCATCATTTTTCCTAATCGCGCCAAAAAAACTTCAAAAAAAAACGGCTAAATGCCAGTAGGACTCGCGCGCCGAGGGTTCCGTACTATCAGCGATCGGAAGTATTGAATAAACATTAGTAAACATAGTAGGAGAGCCCGACCGCATAACCAGATTTGTTTGTCGAACAATGTTTAACAAATAAATTTAGCCCGACCGTATGACGGGCTTTTTTGATAATAATTACGAAAAAGTGTGCTAGTTAGAAACACTGATTTATTCTTCCTGTAATATTGACATAAACATGAATCAACAGAATTACTTCTAGTTAATTCATGTTTATGAACTATTTACTTTACTTTCATCTATTTCAAAGTGCTTAAATATAAAAAAACCTTAAAATTATAATAGATTATTATTACCTAAAACTGTTCTATATAACATAAGATAATGCTCATTTTAATAAGCAAACATAATAATCATGAAAATAATTAAATCTTTCGCGTACTTATATGAAATCCTAAACATCGATACTAAATATCGACAGAGTCAAGCTCTAACTGTTCTACGCTAAGGAAGCGTAAACTAATAGATGTCCCTGTGTGTGAATGTGATTGTGTGTGTTTAGTTTAAGCTAGTGTGTAATAATTTTATTGTGTGCGTGTATAACGACGCGATTTAAAAATGCATTAGTAGTTAACATTGTAATTAGTGTGCGTTGCTCGCGTTACCCCGTCCCCCGCCGAAAGTGGCAGACTTTTGCGCAAGGGAAATAGAGCGCGTGTCCACTCCTGTTGGTTTAATGCTCTAAGAGTACTAAGCATAGAAGTACTATTATGAGATTAAAGCGTACACACTCAGAGACAAATAGAAGTTTAATAGTGCTACGATACCTTCTGACAGTTTATCGATATCGATAGATGAAATTTGTCTATGGGCTATGGTAAATTAACAGACATGCTAATATCAAATGAGGTCTGGTTGCATAAAAGCTATCGTAAACGAACTACAAGAAACAAACGGCCGTTTTACACCTCACCGGAATGGCATAGGCCGGCAGCGGCGCCAGGAGCACTTTCAATGTGAAATAATTTTGAAGTTTATATTCATGTTTCATGCTGTAAGTTCAAACACAATGTAAACTGTATATGAATAAATTAAATAAATTGAAAATTGAAATATATATGATCGATCCACACACTGCCTCGCATCAAGGAGCGTAGTGCGAGCGTGCGTGTTCTTGTATTGTTTGTAATTGTAAGTATCTCTCTTTGCAATAGAAATCACGCGTGGTGCAACACACTGAAAACGCATTTAAGCGCTGTGTTACTGATCACACGCTTACATGCAGAGAAACACGTACTCACGCGCGTGGGTTCGGGGCCAGACGGTATGCACACCGAGTTCTGCAGTAACGTGCTTGATTGATGATGCAGACCAGTACTCTCGCATCTGCACGCGTGGCACCGTCGCCGCGTCGTCGCCACGCTCCCGCAGCGTAGTGCGGTGCAGTGTGTGGATCACCAAAATACCAGTATCGGCCCTCAGTTCTTTTCTGACTTTCTTAGTATAGCATCGAAACAGATACCCCAAGGTAAAAATAAAACACAGCTGTAAGATTCATGTCACAAATGTATGATTATATTTCCAATAATATTGAAACACATTATTACTGCCCCTTAAAATTGCAGTTTTGTTTAAGAATGTCCTGATTATTTGTGCATAAGCAGAAATATTTTTTGTAATGTTATGAATGGGTACTTTTAGAAATATTGCCCCATCAATTTTATCAATAAATTTCTGTAGTCATCTAGAACATTTATTTCTTTATTTATTATTAGTTATTGAAAAAGTATTTACAATATCATTACAGATAAAAAATTCAATACGATATCATAAATAAAAACCTAAAATTTAAAACAATTACTAAATAAATATACCTATTTATCCATAACTATACATTTTTGTGCAACATCTTTGAATTTTGACAGGGTACATTAAAAAATATCAATTTCTATAGTAATAATATTAATAAGTCGTATGGCACGTGTCAATGGAGCAAATTTGAGTAGATTCGTCCGAACCGCTGGAACGTTAAACGTGTAACAATATAATATATAACATAATTCTCTCTTAATTTGCTTCATGGATCTTCCGGTCTGATCTTTCGGAAACCTGCAAAAGAACACAATGTATGAAATACTATGAAAGGTACAAAGATAGTTACCACAAAATCGTTAACTACAAAGTATAGTAATATATTTGTCATCGATAAAATATGCAGCACAAGTCACAACACTATTGAACATGACTAAACAAATTGGTAAAAATGTAAAATACTTAATAATTACTGAATCGAATGGCAAACAGACGATTATAATATGATTACAGTATAGTAAAGTATAAATCAATTAGGTATTTTGCACTTATGTATAGGTTTTTAGTATATATTATTGGTTTGTTATCTACTCACCGATGGAAGTTGACGATTTAAACTTGATTTTCTTTGCGAAAAGAATGTAATTTACAACCTACAATAACGCAGGACATTGCATATCCAATGGGCTTAATATTACTTCACAATAGTATTATGTAATTATTAAATAACATATATTATTTCACAAAACAGATAAACAACAATGAAAATTACGAGCGGCGGTATAATCCGACAAAATTGTCTAAAGGCCTTGACAAGTTGGAACATTTGACATTAGTTCGCTTTATAATTCGGCATCCAAAGGTAACCAAAGGTAACCAAATTGACGTTTCTACAGTGTACACCAGCCGTCCTTAGCAAAATTTTTTATCTCTTTCTTTTCAATGTATCCGGCTTATTTGGAAAAATAGGACAACTATATGAGGGTGATTAACACTCCTTCTATGCTTTAGTACTTGTTCTGTGGTCATACCATGCAAGGCCAACAGTGTTTCCGACAGAAGATGGTTGTCATTTAATTTCATCCACATTTTTTCTATTTTTATCATTGTATTATACCATTAAAATCATCAACTAGTATATTATTTTACACTTGACGCTGGCAGAAATAGCTGACACAATCGTCGGCTCAGGTGGATAAAGGGAGAAGAAGAAGAAGAACAGTGTTTCCACAATGAGGGGAAATTCGTCGTTTGAGGGGAATTAGGGTCCATAGGAGGAAAAAAGGGAAAAGTGGCGTACACTTACCCTTATTTCCATTCTGTTTAAGGCCTTGATTTTGTTGACGCGTTTAGTGTAAATAATATTATCATTAGGCATGGGCTCAGTAACTCCGGTAAAAGATTGGATATGTCGTATATCCTTCCAAGTAGGGAGATATATCCGATTAACATATCCATATCCACTTAGTATATCCATAACTCCGCGGACTTATTCTCGCTTAATCACTCAGATATCGATTTTTAAAGGAATAGGTTCAAAATGGCGGCTGATTTAATTAAATTTAACTTACGATTCTTGTTTGGTGATTGCTAGGACACTCAGATATCGATTTTGAATGCAATCGGTTTAAAAATAACAAAGTTATAATGGTGTGGTCATCGCTGGGACAATTTTGAATGCAATCGGTTTAAAAATGACAAAGTTCAAAATAGTGGCTGCTTTAATTAAATTTGACACGCTGGGACACTCAGATATCGATTTTGAAAGGAATAGGTTCAAAAACAGCAAAGTTAAAAATGGCGGCTGCTTTATTTAAATTTGACTTAAGATTCGCGTTTGGTCATCGCTGGGACACTCAGATATCGATTTTGAATGAAATTAGTTCTATAACAGCAAAGTTCAAAATGGAGGCTGATTCTATTCATTTTGACTAAAGATTCGTGTTCAGTCATCGCTAGGACACTCAGATATCGATTTCAAAATGGCGGCTGCTTTATTAATATTTGACTTAAGATTTGGGTTTGTTTATTGCTGGGACACCCAGATATCGATTTTGAAGGCAAACGGTTCAAAAATAATAAAGTTCAAAATGGCTGCTGCTTTTGTTAAAGAATCGTGTTTGGTCATCACTTTAAGTTTCTCAGTCTCAGTCCAGAGTTGCGTGGATACATGGATATGTCGGATATATTAATATTTTGGAAAGGGAAGGAGTCGTGGCATATCCAGTCCCAGATATATATCCGAGGATATATATGTGACTGGAGTTACTCATGCCTAATTATCATAGTATAGTATCACCAGAGGCGTGGGCAGGCTATAGAAGAAAATCGATAAAGACCTTTTTTTTTAGTTACTACACTAGGGCCAAAAGTAAAAACTACAGCAGAAAAAATGTTGAGGGGAAAAAGCCCTGAGAAGGGGAAGTTTGAATTGAGGCGTGGGGAAAGATAATCATTAATAGCTATGGGCGTTTTCGTTATTTTTTGTCATCGATGCGCACCGATGTCGTTCAACCGGCATCCGTTGCCGACACCGTTGATTTTATCACCGGTGCCGGGCACCGGTATAGACTATAGAGTTGTGGTATTCTAGGTTCTTACGGCGCACTGGATCGGCGTTGCTGACAGACATCGATGACGCGATGCGCATCGTTATTAGTTGAACGATATATATAAACATCGAGATTTTTTTGTAAGGTTAATCTAATACAATGAAAACAATTTAATTTTAAGAAAATGCATTGTTCTCATTTAGATGTAGAAAGGCGTGTTCTGCGTTCATTTAAAATATATATATCTACCCGTCTTTGGAAAATAGTTTAGTTTTTATTTCACATTTAGTTATTATTTTACAGACATAATAATAATATACTGCCGTGTATTATTCTGAACAATCAACCAACCGGCCGCCATATTGTATTGAATCAACGCACAAAGCGGCCAATCGGTGCCGGTGATACTCGCCATCGTTCGTGATACTTATCGTTCCGTTGCCAGTTTTGAGTTTTGACACTGTGGTGGTGTCGATACCGTAGCCGGTGACGGTAGCGGTGGGTCGGTACGCATTTCTGCAATACCATAACTGTTTATCGTTTTAAAAATCGATAACAGTTTTTGAAACTGCTTATTTCAATAACTAGTTAATGGCCTGCACCCATTCGGTATGCGGTACCTATTATAAATGCGTCGAATAGATACCTAATCGAAAACTGTTTATCAGACAACGTATTTGAAACCCTAACATGATGACAACTAAGATATAACGATTTATGAGTTTAGTTATTATGAAAAATTTGTGTAGACGCAAATAACTTTTTAATTTTTTTATATTTATTGTTATTAGTAGGTGTTTTAATATAAGTATTTGGTTATGGTTTAACAATAAGCATTAAGTAGGCAAGTATGTTTGAATAGATATTGCTTATTTTATGTTATGAAGAAAAAATAGAATACATAACACGAGTTATTCTATCGATGTTTTTGTTTATTTTATTTCAAAATGTTCATTTCATCGCAAATGTCCAGTTCAAGGTCAAGGTTCTGAAGTGAATTTAAAGTTAAACAATAAATATTCAAAGTGCATTCATAAAGTATGCAATAAGGTTTAAAGCCGTATGCACATAATACTTATCTACAATAACAATATTCTCTAAATTTTAAAACAAATTTAATTATTTGAATGCAACCCTAACTCATTAGCATAGAGTTTAAAATGAGTTACTATTTATTCCTTTAATATTCTTTTGTGTTCCTAAATTCGGTTATTCGTTTCACGCACTTCACGCAGTAAAGAATAAATAGTTTGTCAAACCCGTTATTTGTGGTGCGTTTGGTATTTACGCATTGTTCCGTTCAACGCAGTAAAGAATACCTAGTTTGAACCGATAACTTGTTTCTCTATGGGCCAATATATAGTTATTAGGTATTGGAGCATTACCTAGTTATTAAAACTGTTTACGGTTTGCAACACCCATTTCTAGGTGACGGTGTAGGAGATTTATTATCTCCTGACTTTTAATGAAATAATATCCTCAGTAAAATAAAACATTAGTTTTATTATATAAACTAGAAGGAAAGATTACATGGACTCTTAATTTTAAATTCATGTCCAACTGACATCTCAGTGATGTGTCGTAGCACGATATTTTATTTATGGTCAGTAGGCACGTGCCTAATCGCCACACCACCCCCCTACGGAGACAACAAACCAAGCCCAAAATGACAAAAAAAACTTATCAATAAACCAATTACTTACAACTTATTAATGTAATAAAATTAAACATACAACCAAAATTAATCTAAATTCTTAAATTTAACCTGCCTGCCCGAGCGTGTGGTATATTGTTTAACTGGAGGGTCAACCTGTATTGGCTGTTGTGGAATTGAAGGCTTAGACAAAACAACTGGTCGTGGTGGTGAAACAGCAGGAACAGGTTCAATTGGTTTAGGCTGCTCATTCGAATGATCAATAAAAGCAGGCTTAAGTCTGTCAACACTGACAACAACCTTGTTTCCCTTAATCAAAAGAGTGAATGTCTTACCATCGGTTGAGCGCTCCAGAACCTTGAACGGCCCTGAATACGGTGGCTGCAGTGAACGACGAATAGTATCATCCCTTAGGAAAACATGAGAGGAAGTCAAAATATCCTTGAAAATAAATGATGATCTCTCACCATGTCTAGATGCCGGAAGTGGTCGTACCGCTGACATTTTGTGTCGCAGCTGTACAACGAAATCAGCAGGGTCTTCAAAACTTTTAGAGTTAGAAGAAGGACATAACATTTCTCCAGGGAGCCTCAGTGGCTCACCGTAAAGGAACTCTGCTGCCGAAGCTTCAAGATCTTCTTTATAAGCCGACCGCATTCCTAGAAGAACCATCGGCAGTGACCTTACCCAAGAGTCGGTGTGACACATTAAAGCGGCTTTCAGTTGACGGTGGACCCTCTCAATCATCCCGTTAGCACAAGGATGGTATGAAGTGGTCCTAATGCGCTTAGTAGAAAATTGATTTAACAGCCTGTGAAACAAATCAGACTCAAATTGAGAACCCTGGTCTGTAGTAATAACAGACGGAACACCAAAACGAGAAATCCATTCTCTGGTAAAAGTCTCGGCTACTTCTTCTGCACTGATGGATCGCATTGGCCAAACTTCTGGCCACCTGGACACTCTGTCTATTGCCGTCAAACAATAACGATACTCGTTACAGAAGGGTAATGGTCCGATAATGTCGATATGAACATGCAAGAAACGACCTGATGGTAAATCAAAATGACCAGTAGGAACAGAATTGTGCCTTGAAACCTTGCTGCGTTGACACGCTTGACAAGACCGAGACCAAACACGACAGTCCTTTTTCACCGAAGGCCAGACAAAACGCTCAGTCACAAGACGTGTTATTGCTTGAGCGCCAGGATGGCTTAAATTGTGCAACTTATCAAAAGCTGCGCGGCGAAAAGAAGGGGTCAAATAGAGACGCGTTTTACCCGTCGAAATGTCGCAATAAATATTAGTATCCGTACCAGGTAGGCATATTTTAGTTAGCTTTAAGCTAGAACCATTACGCAATAGGCATGCGAGTTCATGGTCTGAGGTTTGTGACTCAGCAAGAGCTTTGTAATCTTCTTGTAAAGATATGGCGTCAATGTCGATACGCGACATTGCATCAGCAACAACGTTATCCTCACCCTTAATATACTGAATATCAGTAGTAAACTGGCTTATAAATGACAGCTGATTTAATTGCGGCGGAGGAAGTTTTTCACGCCTCTGTAAAAAGGCATACAAAAGAGGCTTGTGGTCTGTAAAAATTGTGACCTGTTGAACCTCTAAGATGTAACGAAAATGTTGAACACTTTCATATACTGCTAGTAACTCCCTATAATAAGCTGGCCACTGAGTTTGCAGCGGTGACAGCTTTTTGCTAAAAATGAAATGGGAAACCATTGACCATTTATTTGTTGCTGTAAACAAGAACCAATATGAACACCAGATGCATCAGTAAACAAGCCTAACCTTGCGTTGCTAACCGGATGTTGCAAAAGGGTTGCGTTGGCGAGACTCTTCTTGCAAGCCTCAAATTGTTGCAGCAGCTCAGGCGACCAAGGAAATGGTTTAGCGCCTTTACTGTTCGTTGAAACCAACGCAACAATCAAGGGAGCCTGGAATTGCGCAGCACGAGGTACAAAACGACGGTAATAATTAAGCATGCCGAGAAAACGGCGCATACCTTGTACCGTTTTGGGAGGTGGAAAATCTAAAAGTGCCTGAATACGCTCATGAGGTGGTCGAGTACCATCGCTACTTACGTTATAACCCAGAAAAACTACTTCTTTAACACCCAGAACACATTTAGATGGATTCAAAACTACTCCGTACTCTTGCAAGCGTTTAAAAAGGGTGCGCAAATGATGTAAATGGGAAGATTCGTCTTTAGAGAAAACAAGAATGTCATCCACGTACGGAAAACAGAAATCTAAACCTTTTGTGACCTCATCAATAAATCGTTGGAAGGTTTGTCCAGCGTTTCTCAAACCAAATGTCATATAAGGAAATTCGAAGAGGCCAAACGGGGTCACAATAGATGTTTTGGCAATATCCCCATCGAAAACCGGAATTTGGTGATAGGCTTTTACGAGATCTAAAGTGCTAAATACTTTGGCACCAGCGAGATTATGCGCAAAATCATTTATGTGCCGAACCGGATACCGGTCTGGCACAGTCCTAGCGTTCAGGGCGCGATAATCGCCGCAAGGACGCCAGGTGTTATCTTTTTTAATGGTCATGTGTAATGGTGAAGACCAAGCACTTTTAGACGGCCTAGCGGTTCCACATCTTACCATTTCCTCGAACTCTTTTTTAGCCGAAATAAGCTTCTGCGGCGCCAAGCGACGAGGGCGGCATGAAACGGGAGGTCCTTCAGTAGTGGTAATGTAATGTACGGTGTCGTGCTTAATGATCCTTGGAAGGCCAGGCGGTTTCGCAATATCTGGAAAATCCGCCAAAAGATTTGTAAAAATTGAATTACCAGAGGCTACTGCGCGAATGCTAGGCTGATTAATACAAGCAGCTGTAGCGGCAGAAGTAAGCCCAGTAGTGCCATCAACTAATTTATTATTTCGGCAATCAGGTAATAAATGATAAAATGCCAAAAAATCTGAACCGATAATGGCTGTGCTAACATCAGCAATCACGAATTGCCAGACAAAATTGCGCCGAAGACCAAAATTTAATTTAAGGTTGACTGTACCAAAGGTTTGTATACAGCTCCCATTTGCTGCAGTCAGGTCAAAATCTGTAGCTTTTCTGCGTGATGGCAGCCAACGATGTGGAAAACAACATAAGTCTGACCCCGTATCAATTAAAAACCGGCGCTTGGTCACATGATCTGTGATAAAAAGACGGCGGCTCGTATTATAACAGCCAGATGCCGCCGCTACTGACTGCTTGTTGAGTTTTCCGACTTCCAGTTACATGGGGAAATGCATCGGGCAGCTTTTAAACCCCATCTCCTGTGGTACCAGCAATGCTTGGAAGAAACGGATCGATCACGTCGGGGTCACCAATGTAGGAGATTTATTATCTCCTGACTTTTAATGAAATAATATCCTCAGTAAAATAAAACATTAGTTTTATTATATAAACTAGAAGGAAAGATTACATGGACTCTTAATTTTAAATTCATGTCCAACTGACATCTCAGTGATGTGTCGTAGCACGATATTTTATTTATGGTCAGTAGGCACGTGCCTAATCGCCACAACGGTGTACCTTTTACGATATCAGAATGGCCGTTGTTGCCAGCATCCGTTGCTCGATGTTTTGACATCGGATGCCGTCAACGAATACTGACATCGGTGCTCATCAACGTTATTTTAAAAACGCCCATGTCTAATCATTAAAGTGGAAACACTAACTGTGACTGATGGTCAATATTATTATTCAAATTTCAATCCAAAGAGCATGATTCAATCGCTCGTATAATTTGCGGCCTTGTGTGTTAGTGGAAGTGTATAGAAAGAACATGTGTAATACATTTTCGCTAACTTATTTATAGATTTCTGGCATTATACCAGAAATTGTATCGCCACTACGTTTCCATATACCACTTTATACTCATACGGAATTATGAACTTGTACAACATTTTTCGTACAAGTTTCTACAATGGGTGCTTACAGCAAGATTTACACTGCTTTCAAGAAATATCCCTTGCTAAGGGGAATGGCATCGTACAGTTTAATTTGGCCAGTTTCCAGTTTAATTCAGCAAACTGTTGAAGGGAAAACATTTGGTGAGTGTAGATTAAAAATTTTTCATCTGATGTAAATACTTAATTTTTAAGTCACGATTTTTTTACAGCGGTTTACTTAACTCGTAAATTCAACGCTTGTACTTTGCATTACAGATAATTATGATTTGTGGAGATGTGCACGTTATGGTTTATATGGATCTTGTTATGTGGCACCTACTTTGTACAGCTGGTTAACAATTGCCAATATCATGTGGCCGGGGAATACCATTCGTGCGGGAATTATCAAGGTACTGCTATATTTATTACTCCCATTAAACACATTGTATAAGCCACAACTGTATGATGCAATATGGTCACAAGTTTAGTGCTACAAAGTAACAGCTTAGTAACAATGAAATGTTGTGTAATTGGTATTAATAATTACATGGTCTATGAATTGTAGCTATCTTTATAAATTATTTTACTTAGTAACATTTTCAAACTTACTTGCACCGAAATTGAATTAAGTATATATTGTTTATAATGTAAGTACCTGAGCAATATTAAAAACTTTTAAAGACTTCTATTAATTAATAGATTCTTTTTACTCAACTTATTTGATTATTTTCATCTATATTGTACATCAACTGTTTTGTTTGTTTTGCAGACATTTGTGGAAACTCTCACCTACACACCTTTTGCCATGTGCAGCTTTTACTTTGGTATGAGTTTATTGGAGTCAAAGCCGTTTAATGAAGCTGTTGCAGAAGTAGCTGCAAAGTTTTTACCAACTTATAAGGTTCACAACATGTAATCATGAATAATATCACATTATGTTTTAACAATCAGAATCCCATGTTGCTCAATTAGTGTTCCCTAAACAATAGCTTTTCTATTGTCTGCTAGCACATTGTTTAAATTGATAGTTAATATCATGAGCACTTCTATGTCTAGTCACTTTTTACTTTATACTTTTATATTTATTGTTAGCCTTAGATTTATATATGAACCCATTATTCAGACTATTGGTGCTTTTAAAGCACTACTTTTAATAATACCTACCAATAAAATTAAGAAACTATTTATCTTTAGTCTATAATTGCTTGTTTAACATTCCAGGTTGGAGCCTCTGTCTGGCCAGCAGTGGCAATGATCAATTTCTGCCTCATTCCACCGAGAAACAGGGTCCCTTTCATTAGTATGTGTAGCCTTGTATGGACATGTTTCCTTGCATATATGAAACATTTAGACAAAGAGGAAGTTCCTTTAAAAACAGTACCAAATCCTCTTAAGATAATCAAAGTGAATTTATGAATCTCGTCAACTAGCAAAATTTTTTTTAGACCAATTGAATATTATGTATAACATTCATAGAAATGTTACTTGTTATTTAGTGTAGTAACTTATATTTTATAATTCCATCTCAACTAAGTGTGATATTTAGATATTCAACATAGTTTGTTAATATTTTTTTTATATAAAAGTTTTCAGTATGTCAATAAAGAAGTATAAGTATGTATATTATATTATGTACAAGCAATTTAGTGCAATTAATTTATTTGTCCTACAGTATTATATCTAAAATGTTTCCACATACTTAAAATTTATGAGAGTATGCTATGAGACAACAAGTGTGATAAATGATGTCATGATTAATATCTACATGGTCTATTAACTCATAAGATTCCATTATAGTATAAGAAAAGTATTAAAGGGAAATCTTTGGACAATATATTTTTGGATTAAAATTTGTTTTATTTCATAAAGTCAATACAATGTCTTTAATTGATTCACCTGTGAACTGAGTCATAATATTATTTAAAAATCTTAAGTGGCAAATAAGCATATAGTCCACCTAATGGTAAGCATTCTATTATGATGCCAAACTAGACTATAAATAGTAAAAACCTATCTGGTGGTAGTACAGGTATCCTGTTCTGAAACAGAGAGAGAGAACGCAACAACATACGGCGAAATCGTGTTGGTATTTTCCGGAAAACCTTGACGGGCAGTGTATTTCCAGGGCCGGACCGTGAGTTTAGGGGGCCCTGGGCTAACTTCTCTATGATCGTTGCTCCGCATTATGGTACCGCTTCGCCCTATTGAGCACACCGAGCATTTAGAATACCAGCTCGGCTTTAGCCTATAAATGACGGCGGGGAAAAATTATGTTTGCAAAACTAGACGTCACTAGAGATGTCTATTCCAGGGATCCCAATGCTTTCAGATGTTGTAAATGCGGGCTGTGTTGAAATTGCGGAGTGACTATAAATGGACCTTAGCCGTGAACGCGCAGACTTGTTTTTTGGTGGGGTTGATTTGGACTAGATTTAGTCATCCCCAATTGAAGACTGCAGAGCGCACTTGATTTTGAGACACAAGCCTTTCTCGACTTTTCTTTACAATGGAACGAGGGATATTCGCCCAGCCTGTATAATAATACCTTTCCCCAGTGCTGTCGTCTGTATAAAAATAAAACGTCGATGGAAACCATTGATATGCAGTAAAAAGAAAAACGCATCAAGCAGCACACTGCAGCACACGCGGTACATTTTGCGATTTCCTGCTGCCAGATATGGTTCAACCCTTAAACAGTTAGTTTTCTACTATGATCATATAATATGGGTAATCAAATACATATTAGAATTAAGTCATTAATTAGATATATTAACTTAGTACCTATGCTGTTGGTTTTTTCATGAAAATGAGTATGTTTAGGTATACATTCAGCACATAATCGAAACATTGAATAATACATGCTTTTCCACTTTTTTCAGGAGGCTGCTATTTTTGATAGATACCGATCCGAAGCGAGAGCGCGGGCCGCTTGTTTACATAAGTAGGTATACAAGACATTTTCAGTAACTGTATTAGCACAGAGTCCAAAATTGTATCCGGCTAATGACAACAAGCTCACCCCTGTTGCTGGTGAAACGTGAAACACCCACATTTCACCAGCCTTACGTTATACCTCCGCTTATCCTTTCGGGCAATAGGCGTAATGATGCTCCCTCACTGCGAACATTCACCAAAATGCCTAGTGCGAGTTTGTTTTACGTTAACGCGATCGACACGTTTATGACGTCCGGTGCTCCAATTGGCTCTCCTTTCTGCTCCAAACTCTTTAGAAATCTGAGCTAAACGCAGTAAATGTTTCGATCGCGTTTAAGAGACATCGCCTCAATGGCCGTCTTCTACTGCCTTTACTACGCCCACGGACAGTGTTCTAAAGAGCTCTTTGAATTAATTAATTATTAATTCCACCCTCTTTATCCAGAACGACACGTGCGGGGCTGAAGTGCCACCCTTTCACATTGGAATTTAAAGGATCTTGAACCAAACGGTTTAGCACAGCATGTGTTCCCATCTAACTTTGATCCTGGGTCTTTTAAGCGGGGCTTGAAAAAGCATCTTACTAAGTCGCCATAGTGGAGGCTACTATACAAGTAGTTTGGGTTTTGGAATGGTGTCCACCACTTCTGGATTCCACGGACTGCTTACCATCAGGCAAGGAGAAGTCACTTTGGTAGGCTAATATAAAAAAAAAGTAAAAACAACTCGCACTCAGCACTCATCATATCGGCCCATTATTATCCCACTGCAGGGAAAGGCCTCTTCTCCTACAGAGAAGGTATGAGCATTGATCGCCACGCTTGCTCAAGGCGGATTGGTAATTTCAGACTACCTTAGAAGTCCAGGTTGCCTCACGATGTTTTCCTTCACCGTCATTCAGTAATGTCCACTTAAACACACTTAGAAAGTACTCAAGATTTAAAAAATCACATTGGTACTAGTCCGGATTCGAACCTCCGATCTCGTGTTTACGAAGCGGATGCCTTCACCACTGGACTATTACGATTTTTTTACACAAGTGCAGTCGGCCCTCGGCACCCTGTAGTAATGTAACGTTTGGCTCGATTTTGAGCATTACATTTTGAATTTCGAATGTTACATTATATCTAAGCGAATTCTAGCTGTGAAGGAGCACCTTTAGACTAAGCGTGGCGTAAAATAAATAAGTGATTCTGGACAGCAAATAAACCGAGCCACCCACTACCCTGTAACTCTAATCCAATTTTCTCAAAAAGTATAAAATTTACAAATACCAAAGTTATATCTACAGAAAGAGCGTTTCTTGACAATTAAAATGAATGGAAACACATTGGGATTTATCAATTTAATATGTATAAATTAAGTATTTTACAAAAAGTGTCGTTTTTCAGTCGTGATAAGCTTTCGTAATACCTAATTAAGTTATTGCAAAGTACCTACTTACATTTTGGAATATCAACCCTAGCAAACACTTCTTAAGCAGCATAGTGCGTGATGCTTGGTAGTAGATCCACGCTGATTTCAGCATGAATGAGCCGGATCGACCGGGAAAGTACTACCCTCTCATGGAAGATCGATGTAAGAGTAGTAGTATCCGTACTATTGCGTTTCGTTCAGTATCATAATGGAGGCCACCATACCAACAGTTTAAGACGATGACTTTTGGTATCGTGGCCGCTACTTCTGGACTCTACTGACTGCTTACCATCAGGCGGGGTGGAGTCACTTTGGTAGGCTAATATAAACAAAAATAAATAACGCAGAACTAACCTGATACAGGCAATTACCAGTTGTTTCAACTGCTTGCCTTTGGTCCAGTTATAATAAAAATAATAATAATATACCCTGCATAAGGCACCACATGGTCTGCAAGGATTTTAGTGATGTAGCGATGAGAAGTCAATCCGTGTACGGTCCGTCGCGTCGGTTCGATAAAAATAATGCTGTACCTATGTGCGGTTAACGAGATGCCGCCCTAAACCATTACAGATCCTCCTCCATAAGCAACAGTTTCTTCGATGCTACCCTGAGAATAACGATCTCCAGGGCAACGATATACTCTCTGACGTCGATGACTTTTATGAAGACTCACCCTGGTCTCATCAATAAAGAGTACATTGCCTCACTGCTCTAATGTCCAATGCTCTCGAGCAAATTCAAGTCGTGCTCGACGGTGGGCTACAGTTAACGCTGGCCTTGTTGAAGCTCTCCTTGGTGTCAGGTTCCGTTCAGCGAGTCTCCTTCTCACGGTATCTGAACTTATAAGCACTTGACATCCGTTACGCAGACTTTGTTGGACTTGAACTGCGTTTAGGCGGCGATTTTGCAGAACATTGAGTTAGATATAACGATCATCTGCTGCTGATGTAGCCCTAGCTCTGCCAGTACCTGGACGGCGATCGAATGCTTCAGCCTCTAAGTATCGTTTATAAACACGTTGCACCGAAGATCTGCTGATTCGAAGCCTTTGAACGACCTCACGTTGCCCAAGGCCAGCTTGAAGTAGTCGATCGATTTTTAACGCGTTCTCTACTGCGCTATAACTTTTCTAATGCCATACACCCTTAGAGCAAGGAAGTCCGTAGCTATAACGGGAACTGGTTGTGGCGGGGCACCAGCCATGAGCCCCCGCTGCCGTGGTTAATCCACAAAACAAGATAAGCCCTTAGAGCATTAAACCAATGGTTTAATACGCCATACGCATGTTATTAGAAAAGTTACCCCGTTATAATTATTATACTTAGTTATGACTCGCGTGGCGAGTTCTTGGCGATAAAGCCAGTAAGCGATTCTTATTTATTTATTTATTTTATTCAGAAAACCAACAGCGTATACAAAATATCTTAATAGTTAATACATAACTGTAGATATGGCCAATAACAGGTTTCCCTTACATTTATTTACATGAAATGTTGCTGGTACTTAACTAATCTAGCAACTCTTAGAAGCATACTTATATTTTTAATATAATATAGGTATTAGATATGTACAAATTTGATATGAATTGCACAAACAACACATTAATTACACTCATAGCGATAATACACATACATACACGTAAGTATACTAAAATACACATATAAATACATAGAACACATATATATTAAAACGAAAATTCAAACGGACAAATAATTGTCACACCGATTCACTCAACAATCTTGAAATTTCAGACTTGAATTTAGGTTTAGAGTTAGCAAAAAGATCGATATTGTTAAAGAATGCGTTGTACATAGTTACGAATGATTCGCAATAAGACTGAGTTCCGTAGATAATTAGTGTGGAATTGCGGAGTTTGAAATAGGGGTGTGTTGCGAGTACGAAATTTGGGAGTATTAAAACATATTCTAGACAAAAGAAGCGGGCAGTCAACTCCGTTGTTCACTATATCATGGAGAAACCTCATATCTAATATCTTACGCCTCTGTTCCAAGCGCAAGATCTTGTGTTCTGCACAACCGTCTTCGTAAGTTTTAAAAACCTTTCGGCAGCGAAAGTTAAGATGGTTAACAAAAATGTATTGTATACGCTCTAGCCGATACTTGTATGTGATATATTGGGGAGACCTTATAGGACAAGCGTATTCCAAAATGCTTCTCACATATGCGTAGTATACTATTTTTACTACTGATATCTCCGAGAATGGTCTACATATGCGGAGAACAAAACCCAAATTTTGATAGGCTTTTGCGATTATCTCTTCGATATGGTCTGAGAAGGTCATTTTGTGGTCCAGTCGGATACCCAAGTCTAATGTTTTGTTTCCTGCTCAATAAAACTCCATTAAGATAATATTTATGCAAGATGGGTTTTGGCTTTCTTGTAAATGTAATGCACTCACACTTATTTGTGTTTACAGTAATATTATTCCTGTTGTAATAAGCAATCAAGCGATCTAAATCCTTTTGCAAAGATGTACAATCCTGTGCCTTATTGATTTTAGAAAAAATCTTTTTGTCGTCTGCGTACATTAAGAACTTAGAATATTTTAAGCATGAGCCAATGTCGTAGAGATAGGCACTATAGAACAGCGGACCTAAATGGCTGCCTTGTGGCACGCCAGTTGGAATTCCTATGTAATTAGAACGATAACCACCCATCACGACAGCTTGAGAGCGATTTAAAAGGTATGATTGGACCCATCTAAGTAAATTTCCGTGTATACCAAGCACCTGAAGCTTGTTAAGTAGGATCACGTGATCCACACGGTCAAAGGCCTTCTCAAAGTCCGTGTAGATCACGTCAACCTGGCCTCCCTGTTCCACGTTCTCCAATATAAAATAAGTAAAACATGCCAGGTTAGTGGTTGTGGAACGCCTTTTTAAAAAACCATGTTGCTGCTCAGGGATCGAACGAGATAAAGTAGGATAAATTTCTTCATAAACAATTTTTTCGAGTATCTTTGCTGCAATATTTAAAATAGAAATACCCCTATAGTTTTTAATATCCATTCGCGAACCCTTCTTGTGTACTGGCACTATATGAGCGTATTTCCATTTTTGAGGAAATATTCCCTCACTGAGGGAGCGATTGTATATTATTGTTAAAGGAAGAGACAGCGACTTAGCACAACGTGACCAGAAAATGGCAGGTAACCCATCACTGCCAGATCCTTTACTTGTGTCTAAAGACATTAATAATTTTTCAACGTTTTTTGTAGATGTTTGCACATTTGAAATTATGTTTGAGTTTACCGAGTGTTCATTTATGGGTGTGTGATTCAAAGAAGGTTCTCCGAACACACTCTGAAAAAAATTATTAAAGGCGTTACAAATATCGCTTCCTTCCAAGAACTCAACACCAGCAAGGGACATTTTTCTAGGATAAACTGAACCCCCACGTATAGCTTTTACAAATGACCAAAAAGTTTTGGGGTGCTTCTTTATATTATTTTCACAGTTTAGTGTGAATTGTTTAAAACATTCTTTTTGTATACGGTGTTCTTGATCGCAATAAAGAAAATTCATCGTAGTCTAACTTATTAAGTTATTACCATATTTTTTCCAGCGCGCGTGAGCTTTAGTTTTCTCTTTAATTATATTTATTAATGCGGTAGAGTACCACTTAGGGTACGACCGCTTACCAGAGATACGGCAATAAGGAACATATAGGTCCACACTTTCATTAATGATTTTATACATGGTATCCACTGCATGCAATGTTATGAACATGAACTTGTGAGGCGAGCCCTTGGTAACGAACATGTTAATCCGTCCCTAGAGCAGTAGGACCACGGCAGGGGTACTGTTACGGGTCGGGATGATGGAGACTTTTTAAAAAGACACTTTTTACGAAACTGTAAATTTAATTAGGAAATAGAAAGAAATTACAATCTATCTATCTATCTATACATATAATAAAAATGTAACCGGTCGCTGTCTGTACATGGAAGATATATGAGAAAAAATATTATTGGGACCTTTATAAACGCAAATAGAACCCAAAACAATGATTGTTAAAATTTTTGTCTGTTTGTCTGTTTGTCTGTTTGTCTGTTAGTCTGTTTGTCTGTTTGTCTGTGCGTTTGTTCACGCTAATCTCAAAAACGGCTTATCTGATTTAAATATGGTTTTCACCGATACATTGTGGTAAGCTTCACTTAACATTTAGTGTTTGTTTCATGTCAATCGGTTCATAAATAAAAAAGTTATGCCAATTTAAAGAATCACATCCAACATTCGTTAATTTACTACGAAATCTTATAGAAGCAGAGATTTTAACAGGTTGCGGAATAGTGATTGTTGATAGTGAGTGCTGATAGTGTTTTTATTCCTCTCTAAACAATATTTTGTTTAGTTTTAAACGAGTCCAGTTTCCAGCGAGCCTATGTTTTGCGATGACTAATTAATAAAGCCCAAGGTAAGACACTAAAAGTTGTGGGTGTGGATCTAAATATTAGCTGTTTTTCGCACGGTCAGCTTTATGTGGCTCTATCACGTGTTAGCATTCCTAGCAGCCTGTATGCTTTGATCCCTGATGGCTATACGTCTACATCCATACATCCATACATATTATAAAAGGCTTTGTCCTGACTGACTGACTGACTGACAGACAAAGTACAGCCTAAACCGCTGGTCGTAGCGACTTGAAATTTGGAGAGTGTGTTTGTATTAAAGTTTAGAAGTGGACTAAGAAAGGGATTTTAAAAATTCAACCCTACAGTGTATGGGTAAAGGGAAGAAAACGATTGTATGAAACGTCTTCATTTTTTAACTTACAGCTTTGAAATTTTGTTTTGGAATAATTTTACTTAAGTAAAAAATACTCTCATTTTTTTTTTAAACTGGGGTGGATTTATATGGGTGAAATTAGAGATGAAATATTGTATGGAAAGATCTTTGCTTTTGAAGTTGGTGACTTGAATATTGGAGGGTGGGGGAGGAAGAGAAAAGGAAGAGAGAAGTGAGGAGATAGTGCGTGAGTAGTGAGGGGGAAGTCAGGGCAAAGGGAGGGGAAAGTCAGGGTGAAATCGACTGCCTCTGTATTTCGGTGGTGCTGTGTACGGACTGCCACGCAGAGGTTGCGGGTTCGATTCCCGCTCAGTGCAAATGTTTGTAGCATGAACATGTCTATTTGCTTATGGGTGTTTCTATGTATAATATGTATGTATTTACAAAAATAAAAGTGTTTAAGTATGTTTATCCGTATTCTAGAACCCATAATACAAGCATATAATATGCTTACTTTGGAACTAGATAGGGTTGTGTAAAAAAAAAAAAAGAAAAAGAGAACTCAGGGGGATGTGAGGAGGCAGTGTGAAGGGCAAGTGAGAGGTAAGTGAGAAGAAAGTGAGGGGGACGTAAGGGAAAGTGAGGAGTCAGTGAGTGGTAAGTGAGGGGTGAGTGAGTGGGAAGTGAGGGAAAGTGAGGGGAAGTGTGGAGAAAGTGAGGGAGATGGGAGGGAGACGGGAGGGGACGGGAAGGGGAGGGGGAAAAGAGGGAAAAGGGGAGAGGAAATGAGGGAAAGGGGAAAGTTATCGTAGTGAAAATTTGCCTTTGTGTATTGTATATTGTTTTACGCGGGATGTCTTTAGGTTAGAGAGTGAGATTAGAAATAGTATGCAAAACAGTATTTAAACAATATAAAAATGTCCATTAGAGAAACTATATTCATGCGAGCGAAGGTCACTCACTCACTCACTCATCACGAAATCTCAGAAACTAAAAGTGCTAGGAGTTTCAAACTTTGGAAATAGGTCTGTGCTCTCAAAGACGGGATTTTGCGAAATTCATTTCCCTGGATTATAAAGGGGAACAAATTTGTATAAAGCTTCTATAGTTTTTAAACGGGAGTTTTGATAATACGATTTCCAAACTAGGAACTATTCTTATTAAGTGGGAAAATAGGAGTGGCAAGTTTCGTTAAATATCGCAAAATTTCGTCTGTTTTAGTGGTAGCGGGTGAATAGATTTAAATCGGATTCGCCTTAGAGACGGATTATACTGATATTTATTACTAATACAATGTACGATTGCCGTAAGATTAGGTAAGAAATATTCTTATACAGGCCACATCTGAATTTTCACGCGAACGAAGTCGTGGGCAACAGCTAGTACATATAATAAAAATGTAACCGATCGCTGTCTGTACATGGAAGATATATGAGAAAAAAAACTATTGGGGCCTTTATCAACGCAAATAAAACCCAAAACAATAATTGTTACAATTTTTGTCTGTTTGTCTGTTTGTCTGTTAGTCTGTTTGTCTGTTTGTCTGTGCGTTTGTTCACGCTAATCTCAGAAACGGCTTATCCGATTTAGATATGGTTTTCACTAATACATTGTGGTAAGCTTCACTTAACATTTAGTGTTTGTTTCATGTCAATCGGTTCATAAATAAAAAAGTTATGCCAATTTAAAGAATCACGTCGAACATTTGTTAATTTACTACGAAATCTGATAGAAACAGAGACTTTAACAGGTTACGGAATTAGTTGATAGCGTTTTTATTTTTCGGATTCCGCTCATTCTAAACAATCTTCCGTTTAGTTTTAAATGAGTCCAGTTTCCAGTGATCCTATGTTTCGCGATGACAATTAATAAAGCCCAAGGTCAGACACAACTAAAAGTTGTGGGCGTGGATCTAAGTATTAGCTGTTTTTCGCACGGTCAGCTTTATGTGGCTCATCACGTGTTAGCATTCCTAGCAGCCTGTATGCTTTGATCCTCGATGGCTATACGTCTAATCCATACATCCATACATATTATATAAGGCTTTGTCCTGACTGACTGACTGACTAACAGACAACGCACAGCCTAAACTGCTGGTCGTAGCGACTTGAAATTTGGAGGGTGTGTTTGTCTGAATGTCTAGAGGTTGTACTAAAAAAGGGTTTTTTTAAATTTAATTCCTAAGTGGTGTGAAAAGGGATGAAATCGATTATATGAATCTTCTTCATTTTTTAACTTACAGTTTTGAAATTTTATTTTAAAATACTTCTATTTAAATAAAAAATATCCTTATATTTTTATTTTAACAGGGGTGGATTTAGAGGGGTGAAATTAAGGATGAAATATTCTATACAAATATCTTTAGCTTCTGAAGCTAGCGACTCGAAATTTACAGGGAGGGGGAGGGAGGGAAAGGAGGGAGGAAAAGGAGGTGATGAGGCTGATGAGAAGGAGTGAGGGAGAGGAAAGTGAGAGGGAAGTGATGGGGAAGTGAGAGGAAAGTCATGGGGAAGTGAGGGGGACGTGAAGAGGAAATGCGGGAGAAGTGAAGGGAAAGTCAGGGAGAAGTCAGATGGAAGTAAGGGGAAAGCCAGGGAGAAGTGAGAGAGAAGTGAGGGGAAAGTGAGGGGAAGTGAGAGGAAAGTGACGGAGAAGTAACGGGGAAGTGAGGGGAAGTGAGGGGGAAGTGAGAGGGAAGTGAGGGGGAAGTGAGGGGGAGATAAAAAATAGTATAAAAACAGTATTTAAACAATATAAAAATGTCTATTGGAAAAAACGACATTCACGCGAGCGAAGCCCAAAAGGTCACTCACTCACTTATCAAGAAATCTCAGAAACAACAAGTGCTAGGAATCTCAAACTTGCATTGTCATTCCTATTAGAATATAGGTGCTCACTTAGACGGAATTTTGCGAAATCCATCCCCTAAGGGGGTATAAAGGGGTGGCAAAGTTTGTATGAAACTTCTATAGTTTTTATAGTAGGATTACCAAATTACTAGAAAATACTCTTTTTTTAATATTCAGAAACCACCCTTATTAAATGGGCAAATAAGAGTCGCAAGTTTGTGTGAAAGTGGTTTGTCAGTTTTAGCGGTAGCGGGTTTAAACTGGATTCGCCATAGAAACGGATAATAATGATACAATGTACGATTGCCATAAAATCAGGCACGCAATATTCTCATAGAGGCACCCATTTGAATTTTCACGCGAACGAAGTCGCGGGCAACAGCTAGTTAAATATATGTGTCCACATCGAATGTTAAACCCGATCTAATACGTATAGTTAAATATGCTAAAACGACAATTTCGCATTGACGTCAATTATGAGAATTACATTGAAGTAAACAACTTAGGACAGCTCAGCACTTTATTTTATATTAGAAGTAGCAAATGAAATATTATAACAGTACACAGTGGTGTGCTGTAATTCCACCAGCAGGAAAAAACGATGGTACCACGGGCTCTAGATTTACGCCCCAAGGTGCTAAGAATATAATAATACCTATAGCCACTTCTGTACATTCATACGTCTTTATTGTACATTTTAATTATTCTGTAGATGTGGAAGTGGAACATCGTTCTTTTCCTATAGTGTACATATAAGTACTCCGTCTACGTTATTTTCCATGGACGTAATCGTAGACGGAGTATACTATCTACGGACGTAATATAATAAATTTAGTATTTTTTTTCTTAATTATTCAACGCAATCAACGTCTTGTTCTTAGTCTGAGTCTGTGCCACAGACTACATTTATATTTACGAGAATGGAGATGGTCTGTGCTCTTCTCAATAATATTAAAATTTGTCACTAATGAATGTCATACTTTTTTTAATGTTGGAAGGCGATTCTTTCCCTACCAATTTTTCAAATAGATTTGATATGTAAACTGATGAATCGATTCACAAACAATCAATATTTTGCCCAAGTTTGCATGTAAATTAAATACAAAAAAAAGCTGGCGCCATTTCGCTTGTTTAATGGCGATTCTTTCCAAAAAAGATCGATTTTGTTGTAGTTGTTGTGATATTATTATTATTATTATTTTAAATGAGCTGATAAATCGATTCGCCAAAAAAAAGGTCATCTCGGACTCTTTAAACTAATAAATAACCGGGAAGACCGTAATGTTACGGATATAATATGCAACTAATTGGTTGTAAATAATTTTATGTTTTTATTAATATTTCATTTTATGGTTTACCAAAACAAAATAATCGAATCGCGATTTTCAAGGATGAAATATCAATTCACTGGATCGATTCATTATTGCGTATTGATTTAAAAATCGATCTTTTGTGCCTTAAAAATCGATTCTTCGATTAATCGATTTCAATTTGTCATCCCTACCCTATTTTAAAATACTTTGTGTCAATCTGTCGCGAATACGGAGTTTTGTTAATACTGATTATAATGCCAATAGATGTGTACACTATGCAGAAGTTATCGAAAACTGGGAGTTATCGAATTGAGTCACGTAAAACATTGCGGCCTTAAAACAAAGAAGAAAGTTTTGTTTCTTTGCGAGTGGTAATTAAAAACGGGTCAATATCGTACACCACTAGAAACACGTTAAAAGTATGTTTTCAAGAGTGAAACTGAGGACAAAGTCTCGTTGCTGGTTTCTTTAAATCAAAACATATTGCAGCAGTTTGTGTCATTACACTGTACTCCTTTACCCTGCGTTACAGTTACACGGAATTCGTAATGTTTTGATGTAGATTCGATATCAACGTTTAAAAATGTCTAGTAATTCATTATTGTTTTCTATTAATAATGAAGGTAAAGTTTACGCTTTATCAACGAGTGGATCATGTTGGAGAGAATTCATGTATCTCGGTCTAGAGTTCAAAACATTGTCTGCAGTACCACACTATTTATGGGCTTTAGGAGGAGACAGACAGATTTATCTTCATGTGCATGGGTTAGAGATACCAATTCGTGTCAGAGAAGAATCTTACGAAAACGAGCGATGGTTGCCATTAGAAGGATTTAGTAGCAGATTACTTCCTACAGACAGATATCATTTCTCATCCCAAGAAGGTACACAGGACAGATCAATTGATAGAATCAGATTGCCCTCTATGGCCTGGCAGTGGGAGGGAGATTGGCAATTGGAACTCACTTTAGATGGCCAACCTTTAGATCATGATGGGTGGACATATGCTGTTGATTTTCCGGCACATTTTGGCCCCAATAAACAATGGAAATCTTGTGTGAGAAGAAGGAAATGGATACGATATAGAAAGTTCAGTGCTATGAACTCATGGTGTGCAATTGCACCTTTACACAAAGACCCAACACAAGAACCTTTCATAGATATTAGCATTGGTGGTAATCAAATACCATATGCTCCTCCAGGAACATTATCTGTTTGGGCTATTACAGCCCATGGTCGTGTTATGTATAGGGCTGGTGTTAGTACCACATCACCTGAAGGTTTGAAATGGACCAACATAAGCATACCACCTAATTGTGATATTAAACAGATTTCTGTTGGTCCTACAGGATTAGTATGGGCCTTGTTATGGACGGGAAGAGCTATTGTAAGAAAAGGTATTACAAAAGACTGCCCCACTGGTGAGGCTTGGTTAGAGGTCAAGTCACCAAATGAAACTAAACTGACCTCTCTGTCTGTTGGATATAATGCTGTATGGGCTTGTGGTTCTGATACTAGGGTGTGGTTTCGAAAAGGTATAGATGGAAATGGTGCAGGCAATTCAGAATCTGCTGCTATGGGAACAGGATGGCTTGAAATCACTGGACATATGACACATATATCTGTAGGCATCAATGACCAAGTATTTGCTATTGGAGATTCAGATAAATCTATTTATTGGCGCAGCGGAATAACACCTGCTGAACAAACGGGTAAAAGGTGGAGGAGGTTGCAGGTAAACATGCAACTAAGTCGCACTTCCAGTTCAGCAAGTGTAGTGTCATCAACATCAAATGCAAAACATCACAGTCTCAGTATGTTAAATGAAACACCTGCAGAGCGCAAGTCTAATATAAATTTACATAATTCTTGGGAAGAATCACATTCAGCACCAATTGAACATACTATGCCAATCAAACCAAAAGATACCCATAAAAAAAGAAATGAAAATATTGAGAGCATTGACTACACAGGTAAAAGTTATGAAACAACATTGAAAAATCCTCGAGCTTGGAGCCCTGTAAGGAGTGTAGGGTCAGTTGTAGGCATGGAAGCTCAACCAGACAGTGACAGCAGTGTGTTTGATGTTGATTCTGGAATGTTTTTTGATGATGAAGTGAGTCAAACTGCTTGGGGTACTTGTGAGACCACTTGGGCCTTTGTAGCTGCTGGAGCTTGTTCTGTGGATGTTATGCAAGTCCCACATTGGTTTACGGATTCTCACAATGCATTTAATACAGATCTCACTTCAAAATGGCGAATTCAAATTTTGGAAAGTCTTAAAAACAGAAAAAATTATCAGACATTAGATATGTCTATTTATGGTATGGCGGTAGAAGAAAAAGGCTGGACAAGAAGCTGTGAGGCTAGACTTATTAATGGAAATCATACCAGTGAAGACTGTATCTTATCATTATATTGGCATGATTTAGAAAACATTGGAACATTATCAGTTTTTCAACCTGATGGAACTATAAAATTTATTTTAAATTTAGGTGAAGTGACTAGTGTTATTACTTCATCAGAACCTGGGTGTCCAAGAATCACTTTGTCAGTGCCACGCCAAAATAAAAGCTTCATTAAAGTTCATTTTATATCAGAAATGGAACAAGAAGAATGGCAAAATGTATTAGTAGATATTACTTCCCAAATCAATGGACTTACTAGTAAACCATCAACCAACTCAGTATGGGCTATTACTAATTCTGGAGATGTACTGAACTGGGATCCTATGCCAGCTAAGTTAGAAACTGCAAATGATGGAAAATATACTAAAGAATTTCAAGTGTTTGGTACAGACATTGTTCCAGGTATAACAACTTCTTTGAACAACAATTTTCCACCTGGCAGTATTTTGAAAGTAACAGGTTGTCTGCATGATGTAATCAACAGATTTCACATAAATTTACAAGGTCCTGAAATTAAGAAACAGAGGCACAAAATTGAAACAGAAGTTACTGAGATACCTTTCCATTTTAATGTTAGATTTGATGAAAAAACTGTTGTATGTAACACAAAGACAAATGGTAGTTGGGGTGTTGAAGCACGTCATGAACTGGCACTATCTCCAGGACAAGAATTTTCTATTGAAATTATTTGTGAACCAAATGTATTTAAGGTAATGGTTAATGATAAACATTATTGCTACTTTGAACATAGACTGAGGCCTGAAACTATTACATCAGTTGCAATTAGAGGACCTTTGAGACTATTTACTATGGAATATTCAACAACAAATGCTATTATTGGAGCAGATGAAATGTATTGGCGAATGATAGGTGGTTATTTGAGAAGAGTTGAGTCTTGCCAGAATGGAGTAGTTTGGGGTGTTTCACATGATCACCGAGTATGGGTCTACACTGGTGGATGGGGAGGAGGTGTATTAAAAGGTAACTAAGTAAAGTTTAAATTACTCATATTTATATTTATCTCTGCTTGGGCTGTGCAGCCCTTTTTTTCGGTTCTGAAAGATTCCAATACAAAAACTTAGGTACTTAACAAAAGAGTTTAGCCAATTTCTTATGCAAAAAACTCAGGTCTTTATTGACGGGTACCCATGAGTATGAGTAGTATGAGACGGGTACCGCTGCACTGGAGGACGTGTTCAAGCTTCTGACCTGGAATGGACTTGGCATCAACATAAACGGCGAGTACATCACTCACCTTCGATTCGCGGACGATGTCATGGTCATGGCTGAGACCGTGGAGGAGCTCGGTGCAATGCTCGATGACCTCAGTAGAGTCTCTCGACAAGTGGGCCTCAAAATGAACATGGACAAGACTAAAGTCATGACCAATGTCCATGTTACACCCACTCCTATTACGGTCGGAGGCTCGATGCTCGAATTCGTTGACGAGTACGTATACCTAGGACAAACAGTCCGATTAGGTAAGTCCTATTTCGAGAAAGAGGTCACTCGTCGAATCCAGCTCGGCTGGGCAGCGTTCGGGAAGCTACAACATATCTTCTCGTCCATACTACCGCAGTGTCTTAAGACCAAGGTCTTTGACCAGTGTGTGTTGCCAGTGATGACATATGGAGCAGAGACGTGGTCGCTAACTATGGGTCTTATCCGAAGGCTCAAAGTCGCTCAGAGGGCGATGGAGCGGGCTATGTTAGGCGTCTCCCTGCGCGATCGTTTGAGAAACGAAGAAATCCGCAGGCGAACTAAAGTGACTGACGTGGCTCGCAGAGTTGCTTCTCTGAAGTGGCAATGGGCAGGACACATAGCTCGCAGAACTGACGGCCGCTGGGGCAGAAAGGTTCTAGAGTGGCGATCACGAACCGGAAGACGCAGCGTGGGCAGACCCCTCACAAGGTGGACCGACGACCTTATAAGAGTGGCGGGCAACCGATGGATGAGGGCGGCGAACGACCGGCTACGGTGGCGTAAATTGGGGGAGGCCTATGTCCAGCAGTGGACGTCTTTTGGCTGATATGATGATGATGATGACCCATGAGTTACATTATATATGGTTAGGTACACAATGCAATCAAAATAATAATAACCAAGTGTGTCATTCACAAAAATTTATGACTGGTAGTGTTTATTACCATAATATTTAATTAAGTAGGTACCTTTAATATTTATTTCGTTTTGTAGGCATAGGCAGCAAGGAGGGCATACATGCCATGACAGATACTCAAACTTACTGTGTATATGAAAACCAGAGGTGGAATCCTCTCTCTGGATATACATCCACTGGTTTACCTACTGATCGTTATATGTGGAGTGATATAACTGGGCGGCATAAAAGAACTCGCGAACATACCAAGCTGTTAAATCGTCACTGGCACTGGGTAAGTGCATTATACAAGTTTGTAACAGATATAAATAGTGTCTTTTTTTATAGAACTGGTGGATCGAATAATTACCTAACCCGCGCGCAAAATACTTACATGTGCGACGACGATTTGCGTAATAGGTATAGTTCGTCGCTTTACTAAGGCAATATGATTTTGAATTATATTCCAAAGGTAAATTAACGGTAGTAGATCCACGCTGATTTCAGCATGAATGGGCCGGACCGTCCGGGGAAGTACTACCCTCTCATAGAAGATCGACTTAAGAGTAGTAGTATCCGTACTACTGCGTTTCGTTCGGTGTGTGAGAGCGCCGGAGGCCCAATTTCCCCCTTTTCCTCTTTCCTCACGTCCCTCATTTCCTTCCCCTAACCCCATTCCCAGCCGCCATAGTGGAGGCCACCATACCAGCAGTTTAAAACGATAGCTTTTGGTATAGTGGCCGCCACTTCTGGATTCCACTGACTGCTTACCATCAGGCGGGGTGGAGTCACTTTGGTAGGCTATACTATAAAAAAAAAAAAAAAAAAAGGTGTAAGATAATAATATAACTACCGAAATAATTCTAAATTTCTTTATCACTATGTCGTCAGTCCAGGGCATAAAATCTTGCATAACTGAAGATTATTTATTTTAAATATTATTTAACCGTGGTGTCTTTTGCAGATATCAGAGTGGATGATAGATTATAACACACCAGGTGGAGTCGATAGCGAAGGTTGGCAATATGCTACTGATTTCCCAGCACCCTATCACGGTAAAAAAATATTTACGGATTGCGTTCGGCGCCGCAGATGGTATAGAAAAGCTCAAATTATTACGGAGGGCCCATGGATTCGCGCCGGTAGCACAGGTTTATTAGATATTTCTTTATGGGTAAGTAACAAAATTATCCATAAATTATTTGGTTCGATCGGGACGTAATAAATTCTTCAGTCTAATCTAGTTCTACATAGGAAAGGAGGGAATCAATTAAGAACTCTTCAGAATTTTCGAAATATAGGGCACTTACATATTATGCACTTACTTATCATGTTTTAGAATACAAATGTCACGCTGCCTTTGCCTTGCTATATGGGTACTTCATACTACTATTACTATATCACAATATCTTTATTGGTAAATGTACAGCATTTTGGATATAATGGTAACAATCGATTAAACCATTCAACAGGCAAATGGTGACGAGGTATCAGTTTGGGCGATAACATTAGCTGGCGATGCTATTTATCGAACTGGAGTTACAGTGTCAACAAACACAGTAAGTACATTACATCTAATTGACATCAGTTTTCGTGTCAATATTTAATTTTGTGAACATCATTGATATACAAAAAACCCAAAATACACACTTAGCGTCTCAAAACCATATCAACCAACCAACCAACCAACCGAAAAATGAGCGCACACTTTCAAATTGTGCGCTCATTTCAAAATAGTCTCGCTAGACTCGCGTCTCTATATGCACGTTTCAAATGCCAAAGTGTTTGTTGAGAAATTGTAAAAAATATTACGTCAAGAACGTTAAAAAGTATGGGATTTCGTATTTTCGGTAAGTAAATTGTTTATTGATTTGTTTTTGTTGTTTTTATGACTTAAGTATAGGAAGCATTGTGTGATTTTGATTTAATTTGTCTAAAACTTCAATCAGCGGTCCAAGTATTAAACGGCAAAATTTGATGGCCGATTCAGTGTAAGAACTATGCATTACAATCTTCTTTTATTTTAGTCGCAGAAATGGACAGATAATGTCGGTATTAGAAATATCAGGGTTACACTCCCTAAAATAATTTTACAGTGTTAAGTAGTAAATTTGCCGTATATACCTCTATTATTTATAATCTATACTATTATATAAAGCGGAAGAGTTTGTTTGTTTGTTTGTTTGAACGCGCTAATCTCTGGAACTACCAGTAGGATTTGCAAAATTATTTTTGCGGATGATAGCCCAGGTCCCGAGGCTATGTAAGCAGAGCAGTAAGCAGACGCGGGTGAAAGCGTGACGCGAAAAGCTAGTGTATTTATAGATCTGTGTGTGACAAAATAATATACTAATACTTACTACTAATATTAAAAATGAGAAAGTTTGTGTGTGTGGATGTATGTTACCAGTACCATTTAGAGCCTTAACACCTAAACCAATAACTGAACGATAACGAACCGATAACTATAAGAGCAGAATTACTAATAAGTAGGTAATACGTTCTAAATCGTTAAAACTTTTCACTAAACACAATGTTTTCATTTAAAAAATTAAAGTTACCTTAAATTAAAAGCATCATAATAAAAAAATACAGTATACTTACGAATGAAAGGACAATTCCGGTAGTTTCTTTTAACCGTTACTTTTGCATACCAAAACACTACAGCGGACCATGATTTATCACCTCTTTCTAATAAATAACTTTATATGTTTGTATATTTATAAAATACTTCCAAAATCCGGACACAATACATAAATTAAAAGGAGAATAACACAAACTCCACCATTAAAATACAACAAGCTGTTAAATTTTGCTTCGCTAACATAAGTTAGCCACCTAGAAAAACTGACAGGCTTATGGTACTAAAAATACTATCGCTCTGTCTCGTTTCTTTATATGTAGTTGCTATAACTTTATCCTTTTTCTGTGTGAATTCAATGGAAACTATTACGTCTTCTAGACTATACTCAACTCAGTGTACGCATAATACAAATGACTCAGTTCTTATTTAATAAAGTAGATTTTTTTTATTGTTTAATTTTTTAATTATTAAGTTTGTTCACTTGCATTACTATTAATATTATAAATGCGAAAGTTTGTGTGTATGTGTGTGTGTTTGTTACCACTCAGCGCCGGCTAAACCGATTTCAATGAAAATGCCAGAGACTGACATAGACTTTTTATCCCGAAAATCGGTGTGGTTGCCGACACACACACACACACACACACACACACACACACACACACACACACACACGCACGCACGCACTCACTCACTCACTCACTCACTCGTCACTCACTCACTCACTCACTCGCACACCCACACGCACAAACAATTTGTGTGCATGAACATGTCTATTTGCATTAGTTTGGGTGTTTTCTATGTATAATAGATATGTATGTATTTACAAAAAAAGTATAATAAGTATGTATGGATACATGCATTTCTAGAACCCATAACACAAACTATAATTTATGCTTATCTTGGGTCTAGATGGCGTTTTGTGTAGTTGGTGTAATATTATTATATTATTATTATTATTATATACTTAGGTTATAAAATAAGATGAAATATGTACTTAATCTGTAAGTACACAAAACATAAAACTATAAATACCTATACAGGTACACATAAATACACAAAAAATACAAATAAATTTGTAAACGAATGTATAAATAAATACTAATACATAGACTAAAAGGTACGAAAATAAGACGGATAACGCGACAGTTCCAACAATTTCCCGAAGAGAAGAGCGCTTACTTTCGGCTTAAATGCTAGCCGGTTAATGGCCTTCCTGATTTCTAGAGGTAGGTCATCATCATCATAAAAGAAGAATGAATAAATTCAGTTGTATGGGCAGGACACGCAAGAAGATTATTTGAAGGGCGAAGATTTCTGTCATGAGTGGAGCACAAATACTGGCAGAAAGGAGGTAAGTAAGTAGGGGGTAAAGAAGTGTTGAGAATAGAATATAGCGTAGTGAGATCACGCAAGCTACAGCGTTGACGAATTGGTAACCAATGGAATTCGGAACGATAAGTATACACACGATCAAAAAAAACCAAAAAAGTTAAAAAATATTCGTCTCCATTCCATGCCTTGTCCTACCGGCGAACTTCGGTCGTACACTGCTTTGTAAAAAAGCTTTGAATCATGCGTAAGGTGGAATTTGCAAATAAAATGTTTTTAGCATAACTATATTTACATTATGTATAATAATTGGTCGAGTGTGTTTTTTTTGTTTAAACTGCGCATATTGGGTTTTTTGTATATCAATAGTAAACATAATAAATTAGTTACTTGTTTTTGTTACAACAGGGTGTGCTATGGGAACACGTAAATAATCCACAAGCCTTAATAGCCATAAGCACGTGTAATCAAATTGTATGGGTAGTTGGACGTAAAGGAGAACTCTATTATAGAGAAGGCATCTCTAAAGAAAATCCAGCTGGAAGCAATTGGAAATTAATAGAACCTCCTAAATACAATTATCCATACAGTTCGAAATCTAGTGTGAGCGCTAAGAATGTTTCATTGTCGAAATCATCAGCGTGGGTAATACTTTCAAATAGTACAATTGCTGTGAGGGCTGGTATATCACAGGACCGACAAGATGGAAAAGAATGGAAATATCTAACAGGTAAATAATAACAATATTTTTTTAGAAACATGTAGGTGTCCTAATAATGTTCCTACTTTGCCAATATACATACATCCCAAAAATAAAACCGAAATATCTCATTTGCACATCAGTTCATGATGTTTTTACCTAATCAGCATTCTAAAATTAAATTTATAGAGTAGCCAGTCACTCAGCGTATTTAAAGTCAAAATAGTTCCCTAAATTAAAAAAAAAAGTATTTAAGTATGTATATCCGCATTCTAGAACCCATAACACAAGCATATAATATGCTTACTTTAGGTCTAGATGGCGTTGTGTGCAGTTGCAAAAAAAAAATTGGTGTCCAATTATTGCCGTTTCGTGCCATTCGACAATTGGTTTCAATGTATTTTCGTAAAACAATAATATTATACAAACGGCAATAATAGGACACTAATTTTTGAAATACGCTGAGTAACAGGCGGTTCTGACGCTCGCATATAAAATGTAGTATAATAATATGTCATTTTCAGAGTGTGAGTTGACCTTCAAACAAGTGTCTGCAATAGATCATGAAGTGTGGGCTGTGACTTCGGACGGTGTACTGCAGCGGCGACTGGGCGTCACTTCAGATAATGTTATCGGCACTGCTTGGCAATCGGTACTATCAAGCAATATAGTACATGTTTCTGCGAGAGGCTGTTTAAAATAAATTTGCTACATTCCAGTTTTATTAGATCATTAATATTTATTACATTATAATTTACTTCCAATTGTTTATGATCATCATAGAGGTATTATGGCTTTTTTTTTACTTTAAATGCTGCTTGCTTGTTACAGGCTGTTTGTAAATCATTAAGTTAATAATGGTTACACCTATAAGAAGTACATAATAGCAACAAATAGGCACATAGCGTATTGTGAAAATAAGATTCTGTTAGCATTATTATAGAACAAATTTAATGTAGACGATATCATCACGTTTATTTGCACTAGTACCGTTTTGTATATTAGTTTGAATAGGATTTCAGTGGGAGTGAAGGTGGTATGTTGGTAGTATCCGAAACTATTCCATTTCCTTGAAAACAGCAAAGAATGGACATGAACAACTGGATGGATTTAGTGAGCAAACAAGAGGCCGCAGAAATTATTCTTAGGATAATATCAGCATTCTTGCATTCAGTATTAAATTATTGGTCCAATACTGTCTAGGAGTAGAAAATTGAAACGAAAGAAGTATTAAATATCTCTTTTGCAGTTGTCCAACAAGTTATTGTTATATAGTGTAGGGCCAATAGGAGTATCAACAATTTGTAAGTGCAATGTTCGCTTTTTTTCCTGTCCTAAGCTGTTCTCTTGATGGTACAGTGGAAAATAAATTTTAACCGCTGTACCCTTTGGCCGTGCAACTCAACCAAATTGAATATGATGATACAATTATTTAATTTAATTGATCGTAATTGTATCTAGCATAATAATTATATCCTTATGTTGTTTCTCCGTTTATTTATAGTAAACTAGCTGCGCCCTGCGGCTTTGCCCGCGCGAAAATTGCTATGTGTTTAATTAATGTAACTCGGGAAACAGAGCAATTTTCGGGATAAAAAGTAGCGTATGCCCCGAAACCAAATCTATCTACATACCAATTTTCATCGAAATCGGTTTAGCAGTTTTCTTAGTTTTTCTTTCATAAGAACCTTCTCCTGATAATAACAAACACAACAAAAAAAGAATTAACGAAATTGATCTAGCTGTTCACGCGTGATGCCATGACCAAGAAAAATAGGGATTCATTTTTATATATATATATAGAATAATTTTTATATATATAGATGAACATTTCTTATGAAGTTATCATTTACGATATATTTTTCCACCATTCCTAAATTCATTTTTATCGCTTTCCATACTGTCAAATTTGTGTTGAAACACCTCTTTTTTATAATCCCTGAAATTATTTTTCTATTTTAGAATAATGAAAGAGACAAATAGGTACAGGAAAATGTAGTAATATTGTAAAGTGCATAGACACTTTATAATGTTGTTATGAGCTCATAATTAGGTATTTAATATAATTATAACATGTTTAATTTTGTTGGGTTTCATGGCCAAAGGTACAGCGGTTAAAATTTAATTTCCACTGTAACATCAAGGAAACAACTAAAGGTACACAGGAAAATACATATGCAGACAACCTAAATATTACTTACTTTAACAAAGATATCTCATTGCCAATATTCTGTACCTAAATGTTTATAAGTATGACAGCCTACATGGTGCTTTAGTTATTTTATAATTAGAATAGCCATTTTCTAGCCATTTTTAGCATTTCCCATATCTTGCAGTAGACGTATATACCATAAATCAAAATATTGTTTTGCTGTCATATATCTCTATGATGACCCAATAGGAAGTAATAACTTCAAATGCATGCTTCTTGTGATTTAGAATTTACAGACTGAAATAAGTATATTATTTTTTTCCTATTTTTTTAAGCAGTAAGTTTTAAGCTCAATGTTTATATTACACAAACTTTTATTTAAGAAGTATTTAAGAAGCTATTTTTTCTAGTCATTGGTGTTATCATATTACGTATGTATATTCAGATATACCAAATTAAAGCTTTCGCTTAGAGGTACACAATAAAAGTACTAATATACTAAGGGTCTTTTATTTTTATTAATAACTCAAAATCTTGCTTATGATAAACATATTTATTGTTAGAGTAAAAGCCATACTTTTTGCCAAATGCCCAACCAAGTATTGTCGCAGGAATCAATTAACAATTATACTCATCTAGGGTGGGGGGTGGAATCAGGATGTGCCTGTATGTGTATTGAAAATAGGAACATTTTAAAGTCGGGTTAAATCTAGCATGGCAAGGCTTACTTATTTTTAATGCCTAAAAATTAGAGAGTAAATATTTGGAGTAATGGCTTTAACTCAACTCGCCAAACATGTTTGATTACATTTTTTTAATTACGGAACCTAAAGAAATCTACCACAACACGTATTTTACAATAATAATAATTAAAGTATATAATCTAGTTCATATCTAAGATAATGATTATTTGGATCGTTTTGTATCCGAGGGTAGCCTGCGACTAGTGCGTCTTGTCCGCCGATATACAGAGTGTTGTAGATCTTCCAGTATACGTCGCGCACTTTCCTTGCTGGATGGAATAGCCCCTGCCACAAAATATACATATTGTTAGGTCTTTGTTATGATACGTTCTTCTAAGATCTCGAATGTTCTCAGTAAGTTACATAGGCTCACCATTAAACGTGATCTGCGCGCTAATCTGTGCTAGTCTTTGCCTGTTTAAGAAACAAGAGAGAACTATTCACTTGAAATTTAAACTCATCCATATTGTCCTTGGACAGAAAAGACGGCCAATAAAAATAAAGAAATAAATAAAAGCCATGCGTCGCGCGCGAGGACACACCTCGAGAGTTTTAGAACAAATATTTACACACTATACAAATATTACCTGATATCTTAACCGCTAGACTACACGTGCCACCATGCCAGAAACAATTATTTGTATCATCTACATTTATATATGATCTGGTTACACTCAGAGCTCGTAAATAGAATGTTTGTGAAGTCCATCATGACTCATGAGTTCACGACAGAGCTTGTTTCATAGGAATTCTCTAAAATACGCTTAGAATCGAAAAAATCGAAACACTTCCGATTTTTTTATTACAGATTATACAAAAAATATTAATTGTAGTAAAAAATAGCTCCATTTTATATCGGGTAGTTTGGCCTTTGCAAAAATTTGCTGCTGTTTGCTATACAAAAAATTTAAATTCAAATTTGAATTTTATTGTTTATCAGTTTAATTAACTGCAACATTGTTTTGATACTTTTTTTTATTTTTATTTATTTAAGACGAACATCGCAGTTTACAATCATATAAATTGGAAAAGAAAGTACATAAAAATAACGATTCGATCCAAATTGTAGAACCAATAAAGTGTCGTACAGCATGATTATGGAACTGTGCAAGAAGTACTACATAATTAAAATTACAAAAACAAAATGTTGTTTATATCCCGTTGTCCAATGCCGCAAAGAGTAAGTTTAGGGTTGCAGAAATAAAGCATGGAGTTGTTTAGAGATCCCTCCCGGAAATAAGAAAACAGGCAATAAGCATGACAATAAAAGGGAAAGCAGTGAACTAAAAGCAACAAAACGGCAGAAGTACTGACTTGAATCAAACAGCAGTATAACAAAATAAACAAATCAAAAAACTGCAATCTAGGTAAAACGCAACGTAATTGTTATTAAAAGAAGTACTTCCTAATATATGATAATTAGAGATGTGCCGACTAGTCAATAAAGCCAATAACGTAGTCGGCGATTATCCGGCAAAGTGCGCCGACTATTCGGCTTCATAATTTGTATGTATTTCTCAATAATATGTATTTTCTTTTTGACATGATTTATTTTAATTGAGCTCTTTCGCTTTAATTAACACTAACAGTATCTTCACACAAAAACACCGCTCTGACCCTTACAAGGCTTAGTTAGCATACCGTGGCTGCAAAATTGGCACGGTATGCTGAAGATAGCTTATGATTTGTTTATAGAGTGTACTAACGCTATCGAAAGGCTAATTTATTCAAGCGTCGTCCAAACCTTGGCCCACTTCAAACTCACCAATCAGAAAGTCAAATGCAGTAAACGTCTCAATCGCCTTAACGTAAAAACAGCTCGCACTAGGCACCCAGAAAAGAGAATCTTGGTCTACTGTATGTACGACCAAATTAGGTGCTAACATGCAAATTTAAGACTCACTGTTCTATGGTTTTCTGTTTTTGTTTTTTTGTATAATCATCACAAGAACAAAAAAACGAGTGTTTCGATTTTTTTGATACCAAGTGTTACGCGCAAAAGTTATACTATCACTGACTGACACAACAAGTGGTCGAGTTGTATAGCAGCAGCCCAGAAGATGCCAGAATGTTCCAGTAAGTAACAAACATTTTTTTCACCTACCTGTAGAGCGTATTGAAGAATTTTAACAGGACCGAGCGCGACTCTCATGCCCTCGACGGCGTCCATGAAGGCTTGTACCAAATGTGGTGACGTCTCGAAAATGTTTGGCCATACGTGATTTAGCAGATGTATTAGAGCGTCTTCACAGCCAAATCCGTATACGCCTAGCGCCATATGTTTGATAGCTGCGCACGCAGTTTGTCGATGTACTAGATCTCTGTTGAAAATACATTAATTAGTAAATTTCCAAATTTAGTGGAAAAAGGAATTTGAACACTTAAAAATATTGAACATCGTATAACGAATTTCAAAACAATAACTATAACAAAAAAAGTAAGATAGGAAGGATTACTCCTCTCATTGATTTTCAAACTCAGAATGACATAGGTATGTTGTTACTTAGCCTCTAATTCAATGTAGGTATTATTTAAATAGGTATATAATACAGTAGGGCCAGACTTCCGGCGGTGTAAGTACTTGCGCTGGCTAAGCGCGAACATGTGATACGTGCAGTCAACTGAACGACGCTGTAGGGCTGCTGTTGTGTAGCTTATTAGTGTTGAACAAGGTGGTCGTTGTGTTTATTGTTTTGACCGAGTTTTACATTTCATTTTGTTGACTTATCATTATCATCGCACAATTAAAATTTGTGTTTTTACGTCGAACCCCATCCTGACAATTACAATAGTTATAATCCTTCTACAGTTAGTATCAAATACCTTCCAATAAGTAATCATTATTTTATTTTATTTAAATTTATTATTTTAAATATTACCTGAACCATCAAATATTACGAATTTAAGACACAAATAATTATATATGTATAACTAGCTGTTGCCCGTGGCTTCTCCCGCGTGAATGTCGGTTATCGCATTATATATTTGGTGTGGCCTGATGGGCCACGGTCCGCTCAACGTGAGCGGGCCCCGTCTGATTTGGGGGGCCTGGGCCCCTTCCTCCATCGAGAGGCGTTCGTGGAACACGTACGCCGCCTTCTCGAGCCTGTGCTGTTCGAGCGGCGATTGCCCAATCGCTGCCCGCAGGCATCCTCCTATGGTGGCTGGAGATCCCGGAGCGCCCCACGGCGACGTCCGGGGAGGGCGCGACGGGCGGGGAGCAAGGTGGTCCGCTCCCTCTCCCGCTCGGCCGCCTCCTTGGCGAGCATTACCTGCTCGCAAAAGCTCGCTGCGGATCATGGACAGAACCACGGTCGGCAGCGAGAGCCGTGCCGTCGCGAGCGCCGCAACTAGGTCGCGGCGCTGGTCCGCCCACGCTGGACACTCCACGAGCGTGTGGAGCGCCGTGTCGCGCGGGCAGACACCGCAATGGTGGCAGACGGACGTCTGCTCCCGGCCTATGAGACACAGGTACGTTCCGAAGCACCCGTGACCGGTGAGTACCTGTGTCAGCCGGCACATGAGGACGCCGTGCCTCCTCTCCAGCCACTCCTCGAGGACGGGACTTACCGCCCAGCGGTTGGTCGCGCAAGTCGCGCCTTCCACTCCGCCACTAGGACTGTGCGGAGCTGGGACCGCTGCGCCTCGATATCTCGAGGCAGAGGTCGCAGGTTCCGCTCCGCCGCCTCCTCGCGCCATCGGAACAACGACGCGAGGACTTCGGCTTCCAGGTCCCAGGGCGGGGATCCGGCTAATAGGGTCGCTGCTTCGAACGAGATCGTGCGGTAGCCGCGCACCATACGCATGCCATGGGCCATGGCCCGTTGCGGCCTCCGTAGTACGGCAACGTTCCGGGCTGCCAGGTTGGCAGCCCATACGGGCGCTCCGTACAGGGCCATGGACCGCACGATCCCTCCATGCAGTCTCCGACAGGTCGAGTTGGGCCCCCCAAGGTTGGGGAGCAGCCTCGCCAAGGCGCAGGCGGAAAATGTTCAATGAAATTTCACCGGCTGTCGAGGACGACGCCGAGATATCTCAGCGTCGACCCACCACCGATCCGTACGCCCCCAACAATGATGTGAGAGCCCTGAGGTAGCCCATTTCGAGGACCGTGAAAAGACTTTCATCCCCTATTTTAACCCCTACAAGCCTTTTTCGCGATAAAAGATAGCCTATGTTGTTCCCCAAGGTCTAATCCATCTCTTTACAAAATTCAATTGAAATCGGTTTACTGGTTAGGCGTAAAGGGAGATAGACAGACATACAAAGTTAATTTCGCATTTATAATATTAGATAAAATAGAAATATTAGTATAGATAATAGAAATAAAAAGTCACAGCAGGCCTCCCGCACTGTATGTACTTTTTCGCCGACTAAGCGCGACTACGTGACACGTGCATTCTGCTGATCGACGCAGCGCGAATGACACGTGGTGTGGATTTAAAAGATTTATTTCTGTGCGCACGCTTGCGATAAACATACCTAAACTGACGGACTCATAAACTGCATCAAAGTTCAGGATTACTTTGAAATGTTTTTTTTTAATAAGTATGCAAACTTTTTAGATTAAATTATATAAATATGGAGAGACTGGTTCTTAATCTTAAAATAAGCAAAATTTAAAACTAGAACTGCAGTAAAACAAATGAATATAGCCGGGAAAAGAAAATTTACTCGTAGTATCAGATTTGCGTGTAATTTAAAGCAAAGTTTTAAATTGATACGCATTGATTTTTTATTCTTTTGTCAATTGAATTATTGTTACCAGCAGAATTGTTGGGTTAGTTATTTAACTCATCGAGAGTTTTTAAACCTTAATATGGATACTTCGTCCGAACAAGCGGCTTAATTGTAGCACTGGTGCGGGAGGGCTTGGATCAACGAACGATTGGTAGAAATTTAAATTTAAACCAGTCTACGGTTTCTAGAACATTTGTGGAGACAGGTTCTTACAGAAGGAGACGTGGTACAGGCAGGACTCGAGCAACCACCGGTCGTGATGACCGATTTATTGTTACAACTTCCCTGCGAAATCGTTTCCTCACGTCAGTTAACATCAAAACAGAGCTTAATGAAGTGCGTGGAGTAAATGTGAGTGCACGAACAATAAGAAGAAGGTTAAAGGAAGCGGATATCACCCCTTTTAGACCAGCAAATGGTCCAAAGTTGTCTGTAGCTCACAGACAAGCTTGCTTAAGATTTGCGAGTGATCACCTAAATTGGACAGAAGAGCAATGGGCCTCCGTATTGTTCAAGGACGAGTGTAGGACATGTTTATATGGTGCAGATGGTCGCAGAAGAGTCTATCGTCGACGTGGGAAGCGATATGCTCAAAGTTGCATTGAGGAGCGTGTTCCTTTTGGAGGCGGTTCGTGTATGGTCTGGGGTGGCATATCGATGCACGGGCGAACAGAACTTGTGTTCATAGACATGGTCCGTCAAAACGGTAATAGAGGGGGTTTGACTGAACATCGCTACATAACAGAAATCTTAGAAGATCACGTGGTGCCTTACATGGGATTCATAGGCGAAAATTTTACTTTAATGCAGGGTAATGCCCGGCCGCACGCTGCTGCACAAGTTCGACAATATTGCGAAGAGGTTGGGATACGTACAATGAATTGGCCAGCACGCAGCCCGGATCTTAATCCCATTGAGCATGTTTGGGACAATTTAAAAAGAGCTGTATATGCGAGAAATCCTGTGCCCACGACAGTGGCAGCACTAAGAACAGCACTTTCAGAAGAATGGGACAATATTCCGCAAGATCTTTTAATAACCCTAAAATCTATGCGGAACCGATTAGAATCCGTAATAAGGGCACGTGGAGGTAATACACCTTATTAAAACATAAATAAACCCTTGCATAAAGTTTGTGTCTATTGTTAAAACCATTTTTTTTATTAAACCAATTTTCCTTAAATTTCTGTTTTTCTTCAAAAAAGTCTTAAGGTCCTTTCCAGTACACAAACTTAAACTTAAGGATATGACCCTACGCTGTTTTAAAGTTCACGAACCAATCTAGAGGTTTCAATTTTAATCTGTATAGAAAGTTTGCATACTTGGTTAAAATATTTATTTCAAAGTCGTCTATTACTTTGATGCAGTTTATGAGTCCGTCAGTGTATTTTATTTTTTTCGTACGCTAACATAGGTCAAGTATACGAAAACGAAACAACTAACATCCTTTCGTTTTTCCGTTTACCTGTTGATGAAAAATGGTAAATAATAATTTATTATTAAACAACAACGCATATTATTATAGCTTGTGTTAGGGGTTCTAGAATGCAGATATACATACTTAAATAACTACTTTTATTTTTTGTATTTACAAAAAATAAAAGTAGTTATTTAAGTGTTTTTTAGGCAAATTTCATGTTTATGTTATGCATATTTATGCATAACATAAACATGAAATTTTATTTTTGCCTAAAAAGCTGTTAGCCCTATAAAAGAGAAGCCGATGAAGCAGTATGCCTGAAATGTTAAATTGACTGAGAAGCAGATTCCCTAAATTTAATTTATCTATAAAGCAGTTTGCCTTAAATACAAGATGACTCAAAAGCAGTTTTCATGGAATACATGATGACTGAGAAGCAGTTTGTCTAAAATACAAGATGAATGAGAACCTATAAGTTTGATATGTGCAGCTACAAAGAATTTTAAACCGTAAAAAAAGAAAGGGACCGAGCATCTGACGTGTCAGATTTGGCGTTCGATTTCGTTTTGGATATCTAGCATAAACGTAAACATACATCGTTTAAACATAATGCATAATTATCAAATACTTATATTATTTCTTACGTGCTACAGTCAACAACTTACATTATTCTATGGAACAGTGTCGTAAAAAAAGACTACTTGTGAAGTAATTTCTTTCCCGAGACTGTACGCTGATATCAAAACGCTGTAGGTTTAGGTATAACGCCATCTTTGGCATCTTGCGTTTAAAGTAAATCGATCAAAAGGGGTAGCGACTTGAAATTTAGGTGTGTTTGTCTTAATAATGTCTAGAGGTGTACTAAGAAAGGATATTTTAAAACTCAACTCTTAAGTGAGTGAAAAAGAATGAAAACGATTGTATGCAACTTCTTTGTTTTTTAATTTAGAGTTTTGAAAATTAGTTTTCAGGTTCTACTAGCAAAATAAAAAATACTCACATCAATGTTTTTAAAACCAGTGGCTTAGGAAGGGTGAAATTGGGGATGAAACATTGAATGGAAAGATCTTTTATATGTTTTTGATTCTTTGTTATTGTTGAGCAAATTAGTATTGGGATACTTAAAAATGTTGTTTTTTAATATTTTTGATAGATATAGATTTAACCCCTTAACCCACCGTTCAGGGGGGTTCATTAAATATATAGACAGTTTTTTTGTTTTGAGTTATAATTGAGAAAAGTTATATTTCAATGCTTTAACCAAAATGAATAATGGTATTTTAAATATTTTGGCTATAGGGGCGAGTGACCCTTTACAGTAATTATTTTAGCTGCTTTGGATAGAAACACAAAAAATATTGTTTACCAAGAAATTAAGTGTTTAAAAAGCTATGCCCGCGAGCGAAGCTGTGGGCAAAAGCTAGTCTACTCTAAATAGTCATTTTTATCCTGTTTGGATTATAGTATGTGTATGTTTCAAAAGGTGTTTAGTATGTATAAGTCGCAACCAACTAGCTTATTTAGCCGTTCAATAAATAGCCTAGCCTCTTTACTAAACACATCGTTTAACTAGCGGCCTGAATCATATTCAGCAATTTTATCAAACAGTTAGGCAAATGACTTGGATCGATGACGTTTCATTACTTGCCTAGTTGCCTAGTGTGTTAATTTCAATTTAGTTCCAGTTTCTGCCACCTAGCGCCGAAATAGTACAATGGAAGAGTGTAGTGACAATCATAATGTGAATTGAACTCAAGCAATTTAATTTTTAAAGCGAATTTCGATCGAAAGCTTTGAATATGACGCAGCATTAAGGTAAGCTTGTTTTGATTTTTCGTAATTATTCTTTGTTTTGTAAATTGTATAATAAGTTTATTACTAAGGTCATAATAGTTAATGTGTTTTATATTTTATTTTTGCAGGATCTCATAGAAAAGCTCGGACTCGGACGGAAAGAATTTTGGAGTATTGTGGGCTGCTTTTTGTACAATATTTATATACGTATACGAATATTATTTATATACGTATATAAGGTATATTAGATAAAGAATTTCTTATGTCAGATGTTTCATCTTTTTTATTTTTGTCACATGGTCACCCTATCCTACGATTGGCCTAAAAATTAGCCAGCAAGTTTATTAAATGTTGTGACAAACGCTAGGGCTGAATATCATTCAGGCCGCTTATTAAACGGCGCTGTTTAGTGAAGAGGCTAGGCTGTTGATTAAAAGGCTAAATAAGCTAGTTGGCTGCGACATATGACATTAGATGGGTGTATTTTAAAAGATCAAAAATTGACGTTTTTTTAGGGCTATACCGCATCGCAAGCGTTGCTAACGAAAATCTTTTTTAATCTTGTCTAAAATAAGCACACGAATGGACACTGAGTGGCGTTGCAATACTCTATGAGACAGCGGCGTGCCTGAGCGGAGGGGTGGTTCGGATCATAAGCCCTACTGTAATTTAAAAAGCTTACCTGTCCATAAGAGCATCTTCTAATAGAGGGCAAACAGCGTATATGTAGTCTTTTCCCATCTCTCCAATATATTCGAACAAGAAGGACAATGATTTGAGCACTCCATTCTGTACGTTCAATTCTGGTACTCTGTATTCGTTCATAAGAGCAGGCAATACTGTGAATGGTGAGCAAGTTTCTGCTACTATGGCTATTGCGACCGTTGTACATACACTGAAAATAATTCATTTAATATTAATACTAATTTTATAATATGAAAAAATAAGTAATATGTGAAAGTAGCTTGTACTTTATTAACGAGAATTTGCTGGTATTTTTACAGAGCGAAATTTTAGGTTTTATACAAAGTGACTAAAAATAGGTAACAAAGCTAGCAGTTTGTTTAGAACTACTAGCTTCATGTTAACATTTTGTAACTGAGCGAAAGGTACACTACAATCTATGAACAAAAACTACGACTAGTTTATCAAGAAAACTCCCGACAAAATGCAAGTTAACATACAAAAGCAACATACCGATTTTGTCTCTCCTGCACTTTTAAGTTATTGAGCAATGTCGCCAACACATCGTGAGGGCCGATAGCTTTGGCGATGTAACCGAATGTGTTGACTGTGGCTCTCCTAATAGCTTTTTTGTGCGCCTTTAGTAACTCCAATAGTTCAAAGCATATCCTCATCCATTCCCTCGCTGATACAAACTCGGGGCCTCTGTCTGCAATACGTCCAACTAGATCGATGCAGTTTTCTTGTACTTTCTCATGCCTAAAAAATATAGAATATAATTTACCATTATAAAAAATGTTTAACAGGTTAGCTTCAGGTCAATGCAGACATAGAGACAACAAATAAACGACGTTGCGAATTTGTCCTAGGGAGTATTGGTTGGTGGAACCTTGATAATGTTTTCTAGCTCTGTCAGTGTATAACAATAAATCATTTATATATAATATTATCTTATGTAACAAAATCTGTGTCTTCTCTAAAAATCTTTTCTATTAAAAAGATGCATTCTCTCTATAACGATCTATAATTTAGTTGTCATTATTGTCTATTACATATTATAAAATTATTAAAATGAAATTGAATTTGATTCTTATTGCTTTGATAATTGATGTTATTTTATTGACACCCTACATTTGACATTTTAAATTTGACTTGTATTTTCATAAGTTAATTTTATTAATCTCCTACTATAAATTCTTAATATATTATTTTATGTACAATTTGTTATATATATTATACTAGCTGTTGCCCGCAACTCCGTCCGCGTGAACGTCGCTTATATCTCTGTTTATACATTGACGATTTTCCATAAACTTTCATCCCCTATTTTAACCCCTATAAGCCATTTTTAAGCAAAGATAGCATATGTTGTTTCCAGAGGTCTAATCTATCTCTATACCAAATTTAATCGAAATCCGTACAATGGTTTAGGCATGAAAGCGTAACAGACAGACAGACAGAGTTACTTTCGCATCTTTATCTATATTAGTATGGATTTTAACGATAGTTGTATTAGATTTAAATTTAAAATGTCTTTTAATCTTCTTATTTCATTCATGTTTTATGATATCTATGTTCAAATACAAAGTAAATTGGTCATGAGTAAATTGAATTGAATTATAATATTATAGTAACTGATAAAAGTTTTAACTCACCTGTTCTTTAAAATGGGCGTTAATCTAGGCAATAAATCTTTTATAGGCGGCGTCATTTTTGTCATACCTATCACATTAACGATAGCTTTTAGTGCACCGAGAATAGAACCTAGTACTTCTGGATATTCTTCTCCTAAGTATTCGTAGAGCACGACGCCAAGATGGCCCATCAATTTTTCCTGTAACACGAATAATTAAATATTTTGTTTATTTTCGGAAGAGTGTAAATTTGCAATTGTACCTATGGACACCTGGCTTGTAGTCAATATAAATAACATAGACGGCCACATATCTTTTGATTGCATTGACATAAAACTATTTTTTTTTCACTGCTTGAAGAGGTTGCAGCCAATACAAATTTCAGCTTGATACTTCCGCGCGTTAATACGCGCGGAAGTATCAAGCTGAAATTTGTTGAAGTATCAAGCTTTAGTATCAATTAATTCATAGTATCAAGCTTTTTAGTATCAATTAATTAGGAAAAGATCTTGACACACAGACAGACGGACAACAAACTGATCCTACAAGGGTTCGGCTTTCCTCTGGAGGTACAGAACCCTAAAAACAAATACATACAGTGTAAACTGCGCTTTATAATAATATTTGATTTGATTTGTTCCTTACCTCTTGACAAGTTTTCATAACGACAGCAATACGTGAAATAAGATCAGCGGCCTGTTGTCGAACTTTAGCGGACTTGTTGTTCATGCGCCAGAGAATAATACCGCATATCTGAGGTAGGTACGGCTTCACACGCTTGCCTAGTTGGTTCACTATAGTACCGAACCCGTTCAACATTACCACATCCTGAAATAATTATATTATCAACATTTAAAAACTATGAAATATATATACCGTTCAACTTATTGACATTACACTACCATCACCATCATGATCATCATCATCAACAGCCTTCCGACATCCAAGCACGCACGCACGCACGCAACACACGAACACACCCAACTTTCGCATTTATAACTTGCGCTTCTGTCTATGATCAAAGTGATCACGCACGCACGCACGCACTCACGCACGCACGCACGCAACACACGAACACACCCAACTTTCGCATTTATAACTTGCGCTTCTGTCTATGATTAACCAAAGTGATCATTATTATATTTATTGTGTTATTGTGTAATTAGTGTAATTGACTATAATATTGTCGTTCTGATTACAATAAATAAATAACTACCTCAGTGGTCTGTTCTTGGAATGCATACAGGATGCCGTCAATAAGCGCTTCTTCTAACTTCGAGTCAATGTCAGCCGCGCCCAAGTTGGCGAGTATCTTTTCTATAGACTCCATTACCATCTTTCTGTATTGTTCGTTGTCATCCTTGAGATCATCTACGATTCTGTTGATTATTTCTGAAGCACCAACCTGTGGAAGTAAAGTAATGACAATAATATTACTTATTCATCATCAGCATATCAGCCAAAAGACGTCCACTGCTGGACATAGGCCTCCCCAAATTTTCGCCACCGTAGCCGGTCGTTCGTCGTCCTCATCCATCGGTTGCCCGCCACCCTTATAAGGTCGTCGGTCCACCTTGTGAGGGATCTGTCCACGCTGCGTCTTCCGCTTCGTGGTTGCCACTCTAGAACCTTTCTGCTCCAATGGCCGTCAGTTCTCCAGGCTGTGTATCCTGCCCATTGGCACTTCAGAAAAGCTATTACTTATTACAACAAGATAAATGATATACATGTTACGCAGAAAAAAAAATGAAAATATACAATGATGTATGTTAAGTGCAACAAGATTTTTTGCATTATAAAGAGGACAAAGATTTGTTTATTTACTTATTAGGCAAGTTTATTAAGCAATATTCATCTTGTGATAATACGCATATAATTTAAAATATTCGAAAATAGAAAACTTTTTATTGTAAATCAACCATTTTTATTAAAATAGAATTCTACAAATTTAATAGAAGAACACAATCTAATCATGTTAGTAGAATCATAACTAAAATGCTTGGCTGGTACCTGATAAGTGTATATATCACTAAATGAAACAGAAAAACAATAGTATCTGAATAAATCCAGACCTTGTTAGCAATTTCGACGGTAGTATCCACAAGTTGTCGATAGTTGCGCCTGTCAAGAGCCATGCGATGGTTCCAGAAGTGTTTAAAGAAATGCGGTAGAATCTCATCCATTATGTATTGCGGCTCCACACCGTCCGTACCGCAACATTGTTTCACTACCTACAACAAGAAATAAAATTATAATAATGAAATTTGTATTGTCACGCGCAGTGTAGGCGCTCTGCTCCACGCACTCCGCAGCATAGTGGAGGGCAGTGTGTGAATCGCCTTTATTATTCAATGTATGTCAGTAATGTCCAGTTTTGAACCCATGGCAAAAACCCAATACAGAAAGAGATGATTTGACAAGTTAAACCAACTTATACAAGGTAAGGTTACATCTTTTGGTTACTGCTCCGCTACCGTCGCTTCCTCAAAAACTGGGGCCCTACCACAACCTCGTATAGCAATCTTATTATAACCATACTTTGTCTCTATCCTTGTTTTAATGGCACAAAAAAAGACAAAACACAAAGTAATATTAAAATAATACTGCTATAAGAGATGATGGTAGGCCTCATGGGCTATCAAAAGCAAAAAGAATTATTAATTATCTGACTGGTAGACCCATTTATTAGCGCGTTCAAACAAACAAAGTCTTTCGCTTTATATATTAGTATAGATATAGATATTCAAACACTTATTAATTTTAGTTTGTTATTCTGGAAACATAATAATGATTTGCGATAACAAAAATTAACAACTTACTTTTAATACAATCTTTTTCATTTCCTCGTCGGGCGACTGGAACTCACGAATCAAGATAAGCATCACTTCACGAGTGTAATAGTTGGCATATTCAGCGTCCATGAGGGGGATGAGATAACCGATGGCCTTCAGGAAGGCAGCCAGACCCTTGCCTCTATGAGTCCTGATACCCTTCCAAAGAGGTTTGAGGACGGAGTCAAATGATTCGATTCCGTATGGTGTGGCCGCTTCAGCGAGAGCAGCACTGGCTAAAGCTGTGATTGTGCGGACCTTCTGCTGTTCGTCCACTAAACCTAAAAAATTATAATAATTGATTTGACTAACAATCTTTACAAAGTCAAGTAATTAGTAACGTATATTAATTTAGATCATGCGAATGGCACCAATCTATGACAGGCCACGGATAGAGCCAGAATAAGATCTGTAAAATGGAAAGTTTTGTCCTGTGTTGGAATCGAACCTAACACCTCTTCTTGCACAGAAGTCGCACGCACTTGTACCGAGGCGGAGCTTTGTTTATAATAATGCTCTAATAATATTGATATTGTTACGTGTCAGGATGGGGTTCGATGTAAAATGCCAGTTACGCGATGATGACTTTATTCAAGACTCACGCAATACTCTAACAGTACCAAAATAAAACAATAAACACTTATACTGCACTATAACGCTTCGTAGATCGCTCTTCTTAAACTTCCGTATCACTTAGATGTCGCAACAATATCATAAGCAAAAATTGACAATACAGCTAGAATACCTAAAAGAATTTATTAACACGAACATACGTAATAATTGCATAAACATAATAACTTAGACAAACATAGAACATAACAAATTTAGAAAATCATTTTAAAATTACCACTGAACATAAGCAAGATGGTATAGTTAGGATGAATTAAAGATCTAAAATTACGTAAGTACATACCATGTTCAATAATTTCCACTAAAGACTTCAGATGAGGCAGGATAGCACAGCCCATCAGGATTGCAATCTGTTGTACGATTTTAATACCAGTATGTCTCGCCTGCCAAGATTTCTTTGATCTGCACACAGCCTTCAAAAACGGTAACAGAGATGGAATACCTAAAACAAAATCAGAAAAATTGTGTGTTACAACTTTTTTACCCTTTAAATGGCTCTTGGTAAGTTAGAAAGTAGAGGACGACAGATTGGTTTATAGGAAAGAGAAGCGGCGGTGATATTTTTGGAGAAGTGTCACTTTAATTGTAATGCTAGCTTTGATTTTAGCGAGAATTATTATTAACCAATAAAAAGTGATGCCACTTAAATGCCGTACCAACGACGGCCTAAATATCTAGTTTCATTCAGATTTTTAATATATCTATTGAACCAACCTACCAAATTTTGAAGCGAATTATGTTCATGTCTAAAAAGACTTTACTTCTAGAACTTTCATATGCTTACCTAAAGCCGATGCAACAACAGCGAACGCTCTGGCTGTAGTATTACGCACATATTCATCAATATTGTCAATATCGGGTCTCATTGTTGAAATCATAGTCGCGAGGCCGGCGGCTTTGGCCAAGTTGGAGATGATCTCTCGACCTTCAACGCGAGCGTAGTAGTCTTCGTCAATCAATAGAGGTTCAATCACGACCAATATCTGAAAGAATCAAAGTGTGTTAGTATGTATGACGTTTACTTTGCGTATTGGTGGGACCCATTACCCATTTACATCTATCTACCATATATTTTGCACCTATACTGTTCAAAATTCGAAATGTAATGTCAGACAGTTGAGATACCTCTAGAACATAAATTAAAGCACAGTTATTAATTATACATACCTTGTGCACGTAGGGCCGAACCAAGTCGTCTAATTTGTACAAAATTCTGTCAATCACTTTGACTAGCAAATGTCGTTCCTGATCTTCTAAAGTGGGACTCATGAGTAGTGGCAAGATCTGGTTGAACAAAGGCCCCGCGCCGAATTCACGCGCCTTATCTGTGATTTGACGAAGCGCAGCTTTACACATGGGTGGTGTGCCATTCTAAAATAAAGACAATTTATGAAATTTGTTAATTAATTAGAGCAAAAATAAATTTGTGTGTGAAAAATAATTTATACATACCTTAATTTTGAGCAAAAGTTTCATAATCTTCCTCTCTTTGAGTTCTTCCGGCGACAGAGTGTCCTCGTCGACGTCTATAAGCAACTTATCAAAGTACTGTGCGTCTTCTGGTTTCATGAAGGGCAGTTGCTGGCTACCCTTGGGCTGCGGGTCGAGGAGGCGCGCGGCGGCGGCCGCTGAGCCGCCCAGTTCCTCCGTCTGCATGAAAAAGCCGATAGGGGTACCTCCCAGTGGAGTAGGTGTCGCGGTCAGCTTTCGGGCCGGGGTCCGAATCGGTACATAACCTGGGTAACAATGCATCGAGTTAACAACGGGTACAGTCGCGTGCCGCTGTGAATACTATCAACTTTAAACATGCATGTAAGTAGTACTCGATACAGCAACTGACAAAGTATTAAGCTTAATCTGGTAGTCTATCCAGCGGCATGAGACTGTAAAGCCATATTGTCATCATTCATCTGAAAGAAAAATTGAGTATTAAATGTCGGTATATCAGTCTATTATTCTAACTCGACAACACATGTATTTTTTACATTGAGTTACGACGACAGAATTCCACATGGTGTTCACTTTGTTTAATACATGTGTCCTGAAACTAAAGTTTTTATTAATAACTATGGTGTTCTGCCTGATTATTCGTACTTAGCAATTTAACATTAGTAATCCCATAAAAACGAATACTTACCGGCAGGGGGCGGTAAAACCTTGTACCCAGGTGGGAACATGGCATCTAATTCTTCATCAGTGTACGGACGATTCCTTTCGTCTATTTCCTTTTCCCAGCGGTAAGCTTGCAGCTGCTCCGGTGTCATGGCGGCCACGTGTCCCGGTGTGGGCGTAGCCATCGCCATGGCTTTCATTCCCACCGGTGTAGACTGCAAAAATAGATAAGCTTTAATCCCGTCGCTGTTTCTCATTGTATACAAAAGTAATCAGTAGTGTATGAAAATAATATTTTTTTAAATATTATTACGAATAATAGACTTACTCCACCGGGTGTGAACATAGGCGTGTGCGGCGTGGGCGTGGCGTGGCTGGGCGTGCCGTGGCTGGGCGTGGCGTGGCTGGGCGTGGCGTGGCTTGGCGTGGGCGTGGCGGCGGCGGGCGTGGCGCCGGGCGTCTCGTCCCAGCGCGAGCGCCGTTTCGTGCCGGGCGTCGGCGTCTCTTGTATCGTGTCCACGCCCGTGCCACGGTCTGTGCGCGGGGTTTCAGCCCACCCACTGTTGTGACCGGGAGTTTCTGCAAATTAGAGAACGTTCTTGTATCGATCTTATGTGGTAACCAGTCATTCACAGGCCACGAAAGCAGCTACTGACATCGTACCAGCAAAAAGAAGGAAAAATATTGACTTGTATTTGACGTCGTAATTTTTCCTTGTACCGAAACAGATTCTTACTATCTTTTATCTGAGTATCTGACAATGCAGTCGAAACTTTCAATCACTAGATTCTACGCTCAGCGGCACGGAATCTTAGCCAAGCTCTTATTTGGCGATATGAAACATAGTAAATGATTCTAACAAATGTGTGCGACATAATGAATTACCGCTTAAAGAGCGGTAACTCATTATGTTGGTTATTGGATTTTGAAAGTCGACCAACGGTTACATGTTTAAAGTCAAAGTTCGAGAGCTTTTATTAGCAAAATAATGTGTCAGAATCACTTCATACTGCAGTGTATTTTGAATTATTAATATTTCCAACTGCCCCATCAATGGGGTCAGGTCGGGAAATTTTATTCCTTTCTGCACCATCACCAAATTGTTAATGGGACAGATAAGAATATTAATTCCCACCTGAAAATCCAAAAAAGAAGGACATTATCTCGCGAGTTTTGAGGTAATTAACCACCCTTAAATCGACAACACCGTAATGTTATGGGTACATTCAACAAGTGAAAATAATTTTATGGTTTTAATATTATTATTGGTTTACCAAACAAAAAAAAACAATACATGGAATATTGATTTACTGGATCGATTCACTACTGCATTTTGATTTCGATTAATCGATCTCAGATCGCCATCCGTAGCGGTAGGACAAAGATTTCGAATGCGTCGCGCCGGCGCCGCCCCTGTTTTGTTTATTACTTTTGTAACCAATTTACATCGTTGTGACTGCTATTGTTTAAATCGAACTGTGTAAATTTTTTAACTAATATCTAATCTAACTTAGTCGAGTCGCGCGTGCCTGAATTAAATTATACCTGATTATGGGAATCCGAAGAAAGTAATGTTTTTGTGCGTGTCTGTTTTAAGAGCAGACTGTTAGTGATTTTGATTACACGACTTTATTTCTATTAAAGCTAAAAGTGTAATGTGTGTAGTAGAAGTAAATGAAATAAATTACTGAATCTGTTGAGATGATTGTCTTGTACCTTACCTACAAAACTAATCAGCGTAATTTCGCTCAGTGTTACCAAGCCGAATTTTCATCTGTGAGTTTTATCAGTGCATACAGATGTTTGTTGTTTTCAAAAGCTACCAACAACAATCCAATGTAAGGCTAGATATTTCTTTTTTTCGCAGCTATTTGCGTAATTCTAAATCATACACATGTTTCTAGTGGTAATTATACGAGTATTACCTAATTTCACAATAATGGCGTTTAAAATAATAAACTTCGTCCGTAGGTACTGATCTGACCAGTCCTTAAATATTAAGAAAAGAGTAAGAAACATTATTTTCTCTCATTAGATTGGATGAAATTTCCGAATTTCATTTAGTAAAATGGCGGAACGGCAACGTTTCGTGGTCGACGTATTGCTACGGTCGTATCACAAAGGAGTTGTTATTGCTGTGAGGTCTATGATCGGTTGATACACAATATAAAGCATGGTTAAATGTACGAAAATTTAAAAATGATCCTGCGTCCAAACCTTAAATGTATTTGATTTGTTTTTTTGCGTACGGCGTCGTGACGGTACAATACTACATGGGCTTTAAATTAATGTGAAAATTGTTGAGCCACTCTGTATATAATATTTTATTATTGTGTTTATTCTATTCTATTATTATGCACCACTTATCTCTGCATCATCTCAAGGTAGACTGATAGATATTGCCTTATACATGTTGTTTTGTGTATAAAGTGTTAATAAATAAAAATAAATAAAAAGTTGTTAACATGTGTGTAAGACCATGCCTACACTTAAGTAAAAAACATTAAAATAATGTTTGGTGAAAGTTAACTTATTGTGTGCTTAGAAACAGATCTACACGAGACACAATATTATTTCTATAGTGTCTGATATTGTAGCTTATGAGAGGTTAAGAGCGCGCATAAAGCCAGCAAAATTTTAGAATTCACCCGCGCTCCCCCGCTCTCTCCTCACATCGAACACGATCGCGCGTGTACCTACGCGCTCGCTCCGACGACGCGTATCTTCTGTAGTATACGTATAATAATCAGATAAAACAACTGTATTCAAAGTAAATATGACTGCGTTGTACAATATTACGAAATGTTATTATGTGTACGCAAATAATACGTAAATAGTAAGTTAGTATACTGAACACAAAGCAATAAAAAATCAATACCAAAAAAATAACATATTTATTTCAAATGTTTTTAAACAATCGCGTCTATGAAATGTCACCAGTTATTTGTAAGTATATAGGGTGGAATACAACTCAACACCGGAGAGCAGAACAGAATTTATTTGAATAATAATCTGTTTATATAAAACAAAGTCGTGTTTGTTCCAACACTTATAATAATGTTGCAATAATTGTTATAATACATATGATGTGGTTGTACTAATAAATAAATAAAATAAATAAATAAATAAACACTTAGAACTCGAGAAGTTTTTGATTTGTTGGATTTGTCTCTGCCTATATTAGCAGAGTAAATGAAATGAAATGAAATGAAATGAAATATATGTTTATTCATTTAAGTTAATTAAATTAACACTTATGAACGTCAAAGTTTACAAAATGTCAGCAAATTAACCTACAGCCAGTTCGCTGACGAAGTAGAGCCATGAGAAGAACTGGCAAGAAACTCAGGCCACTCTTTTTAATCGCCAGGTTATTACAATTTTTGTAAGTTACAGTTTCAAGTAGCATGCAAAGTGACGCAGGCAATACACTTAACTCTATAGATACTTAATTACTTACAGCTTTCTATGTTGTAAAGAAAATTAAAAAGTAAAATGTGTGCTTTACAGGCTGCCTCAATTTGCATATTGCTACAAAAGGTAAAGGCAACATGTAACTTTGATAAATGTTTCTATGTAGATATTATATAAACTGTTAATTTTTGGTATAAGTATAAAGTAAGATGAACTTAATTTACCACAGGAGTTCACAATGTACCTCTATTTCACAAATCACAATGTAAAAAAAATTAACAATACTAAGTATACAATTTTAACAAAACTATACAAAATGTGTACTTAACTGTTCAAATATGGCTCGGGCATCATGTCATTTAAAATTAATACAAAAAAAAAATCATTTTATAAATTATGTCAAAATGTATCAATAAATTAATGTCAAAAAATTATTTGTTAAACCATGTCATTCATAATAATCATAAAAAATGTCATTCATACAATAATTAACAAAAATATGTCCTTTAAAGTATAATGTCATTAAAATTAAGAGTAAAATTAATTTACTCCTTCGTCAAGCGAGCATCCCATGACTTTTATCGTTCAGATACTCATTAACAGTGTAGTAACCCTTAAGTATTAAATGTTTTTTGACAATTTGTTTAAATTTGTCTAAGGGTTTATCCATTACTAGCTGTGCCCGCGACTTCGTCCGCGTGGAATAGTGATTTTGGGCAGCATTTTTTGGATATATCTTTTGGTTTGTTTTGAATTATAAACATCTTCGTTTAGGTGAATAAGAAAAATCTTTACAGTAAATGCTTCTCTATCTACGATATTAGACGTATAGCCATCGCGGATCAAAGCCTTATAGGCTGCTAGGATTACTTACACGTGGCAAATCCACATAAAGCTGAAAATCAGTTAATATATAGATCCACACTCATTAATTGTCATCGCGAAACATAGGCTCACTGGAAACTGGACTCATTTAAAACTAAACGGAAGATTGTTTAGAATGAGCGGAATCCGAAAAATAAAAACGCTATCAGCTATTCCGTAACCTGTTAAAGTCTCTGTTTCTATCAGATTTCGTAGTAAATTAACAAATGTTCGACGTGATTCTTTAAATTGGCATAACTTTTTTATTTATGAACCGATTGACATGAAACAAACACTAAATGTTAAGTGAAGCTTACCACAATGTATTAGTGAAAACCATATCTAAATCGGATAAGCCGTTTCTGAGATTAGCGTGAACAAACGCACAGACAAACAGACAAACAGACAAACAGACTAACAGACAAACAGACAAACAGACAAAAATTGTAACAATCATTGTTTTGGGTTCTATTTGCGTTGATAAAGGCCCCAATAATTTTTTTTCTCATATATCTTCCATGTACAAACAGCGATCGGTTACATTTTTATTATATGTATAGATGTCGATAGGTAATTTATTAAATAAACGTACACCAAGTCCCGTAAACGAATTATGGACTTTATGTAAGCGATAGTGTGAGCCAACCAGTTTATGTACTAAATAATACTTATAGTAATTAGTTAATATTTCAGACATCATCACCTTTATTCATCTGTCTAAACGAACTCTATTTCAAGATGGAAATGCGTTTGCGGATACTATATAAACAAACATACACAGGGAGACACTCTGCTATAATTTCGTTTTGATCACATTCGCCAGGTTGTACAATATTTTGAGACGCAGCAATTCTGAAAATAAAATATAATTTCAAAACAAATTCCTTATTATAACGGGTGGCGCAAAAGTAAAGACCCTATTTGGTTCAGCTATAACATTTTTTCTAAATTAGAAAACTAGATTTAGATTTTTTTAAATGTATATTTGTGCCATTAAATTTCGTACCATTAGGATTTAAAGATGATGTCTTTTAAATGGTGACCTCCAGAGTTGATACACATTTGAGCCCTATTTATGAGATTTTCCTTCAAAATTGGTTATGAGTGACGAAGCGCATTTCCATCTCTCAGGGCATGTCAATAAGCAGAATACTCGGTTCTGGGGCACTGATAATCCGCGCATTATTCAAGAAACACCTCTACACCCACTAAAAGTTACTGTATGGTGTGGCATCTGTGTTGACAGAGTGATCGGACCCTATTTTTTCGAAGACGCTGGAGGCAATGCGATTACTGTCACTGGAGAACGCTACAGAACCATGTTACGTGAGTTTTTGATACCCAGTTTGGACGAATTGGGGCTGGAGCACATCTGGTTTCAACAAGACGGCGCTACGGCACACACAGCGCGCGACACTATGGACTTAGTGAGGGACGCTTTTCCAGGCCGAGTTATCTCTCGTTTTGGCGATTTGCCTTGGCCTGCAAGATCACCCGATCTGACCAGTCCAGACTTCTTTCTTTGGGGTTTTTTGAAATCTCGGGTGTATGTGAACAAGCCACAGACTCTCGCAGCTCTAAAAGAAAACATTCGTCAAGAAATAACGAACATATCGCAGGAAGTGTTACGGCAAGTTATGCAAAATGTCATAAATAGGGCTCAAATGTGTATCAACTCTGGAGGTCACCATTTAAAAGACATCATCTTTAAATCCTAATGGTACGAAATTTAATGGCACAAATATACATTTAAAAAAATCTAAATCTAGTTTTCTAATTTAGAAAAAATGTTATAGCTGAACCAAATAGGGTCTTTACTTTTGCGCCACCCGTTACAATCATGTCCACAATAAATTGAATTAAATCTTATTTCTTATAGTTTTTATTTGCCTATAATAATGGCTAATATATTTTTATACATAATTCAATTTATATAAATTAAAATTCCTTTGTAATATTTTTATCTTTATTAACCACACTCTCAATGAGAGCAATACAAAATATAAACAAGCAGAATCTATGTTATGTTTTTTTCTAAAATTTCATATTTGTCTTTAATCGATTGTTTACAATGTTTAACTAAATTGGTAAGAAAGAAATAGCCAAACATACCTACTGTCTGAAAAAGAATGTAATACCTAATGAACATACTTAAATAGCTTCGAAATCGACATAAATATATTTCATCGAACAAACTAAGACACCAACTAAAAGCTTGTGTTTATTTTGCATATACTATACTGCCCGCGTAAGTTATCTTACCTACGAGCGACCATAAAAATATAAGGAGAAGTGGTCTGGTAGGTAGATAATATTATTATTTTTATAGAATACTCGCAAGATCATTATTAGGTATTGTCCATCCGTCTATCCTAGACTTTTGGAAGATCTCATAACTACCTACACTAAATGATCAGAAAATATTATTGTGAAGAATAATAAAACAAAATAGCAGAAGTACAAGCTACCTACTTATTATGAATCTAATTTATTACCTACTATCCTAATAATCTAATAGAGTACCTACCTACTTACTATGAATCTTTGATATCGTCGCGTCAATATCTAGTCACCTACTTGGCCCGCGAAAGTAGAAGTAGGTATACGAATTTAGATCCAGTGTCTCTCAAAATAAAATCTAAAATCGTCTGCACAAACTTTCTCAAATGAATGAAATTTTGTATTTTTTAATTTCCATCCGTCTTTATTAGACTTTTGGAAGATCTCATAACGACCTACACTAAATGATCAGAAAATATTATTGTGGAGAATAATAAAACAAAATAGCAGACGTAAATAGCTACCTACATACTATGAATCTAATTTATTACCTACTTACTATCCTAATAATCTACTAGAGTACGTACCTACTATGAATCTTTGATATCGTCGCGTCAATATCTAGTTACCTACTTGGCCCGCGAAAGTGGGAGTACATACTAATTTAGATCCGGAGTCTCTCAAAATAAAATCTAAAATCGCCTGCACAAATTTTCTCAAACGAATAAAATTTTGTAAGTATTTTTATAATTTTTTCAGATAAAACAAACAGGTAATTCACAAACTTACCTTCGACAATTAGCCATCCTGTCATTTTGTAAATTTTTTAGTACTCGTTTCGGAAGTCTTTTCAATGTTTTTTTCTTGTTTCCCATTTCACTATTTATTTCGAACAACAACAACAATAATTATTACGATTGAAATGATAATAACTCGGCGCAGCTAAACACTTGAATGTATTCCTTCCGTCTCAACAGAGCGATAGCGACTGATGTGTGAAATAGAAATATGCTTGAAGCTCCCGCAACGTGCGACAGAAGATGACTTCTGTCGCGGAATAAAAACGTAGTATGCGCCAAAAGTGTTTTCTCTTATTAAATCTAAAACTAAAAGGAATTACATAAAATGCCTAAACACAGCGTTTACTCTTGTATAAATATAATGAATTATCAAATTCTTGTTGCAATAGGCATTACCATATCGAGTACAAAACGGAAAAATATGAAAATTAGAGGTAACTTCGTGATTTTTTTCTATCGAGGAAATGTTATTATTTTATGTTTTTGATCAAACTGAACCCTTGAAAATATCATGTAGTTTATCATACATTTATAATTTTAAGATTTTTTCCGGATTGTATCATGTAAAATCAAATAAAAGATTGGTAATTTTGCTTTATACGCGCTCTTAAAACAAAAATCATTGGCGGCCAAGACGCCGTGCCAGTGAGTGTATAATGCCTGTAAAAATAAATGGGATTGACTCTAAAACAATACTTGCTTTGAATTTCATTATGTTTTAGTTACTACTTAAAACAATAAATATTTTATTACTTACCTCTATCTGTTTTCGGCGTCTCATCCCACCGGTTCCGCCTAGACGCGTGTTGTGCTGGCGTTTCTCTGCCAGGAGTGGCGTGTCCCGGTGTAATATGTCCGGGGGTAGCGTCCCACACGCGCGCAGATGGCGTCGCACCCGGAGTCTCTCCTCCGCGGCCCGGTGCGCTAGGAGTTTCTTCCCATGCACCCGTCTGTAACAACCATCTTTTAAAATAACGAAATAAACGATAACTTGCGTTTTATTTTACCCAAACTAGTTTTAAGATGTTTAAGCAGTATGGATAATTGTTATTTAAATTTAGATGTATTTTTAAGAAGAATGTGTGTAATGTCTGATAATGTAAGATCCAAATTAATAAACTTGTGTGATTGTGATTGTGAAAAAAATCACATTGTTTCATAACACAATCATCATAGTTTTCCATGAAAGAGAAGGGCTGGTCAAAGGCTTCCTAAAAACATTTTGGAGTTTTATCATAATCACCACAGCAAGCGAAATCATGTAATGTTTGGACTGCCATAATTTGGCTTGTGAACTGTGAGATCGTTACTGCCCGATGCTTAGTAATAACACAATAACTGAGCTAGTCAAAAACAAGTGACATAATGTATTAATAGAATCATTTTATCACATACCTCTTGACCCCATGATGGTGTGGCCTGTGAGCTTGGTGTAGCTGATATAGTTTTCTTAGCCAAAGGTGTTTCTTCAGAGCTTTGATCCCAACGGCCCTTGCGTTTAGTCGGCGGTTTTGCAGCTTCCCCATTAGACTGGGGCACAGGCTTCAGAGTGCCTTCCCTTGCTCTTTCCAATAATTTCTTCCTTAACTGCAATGAATTAATAAGTTAGTATAAAATAAATAATTATTAACAAACTAAAATTCAGACGTTTAATATAAAAAAATATCCTAAAATATAAGTCAACTTAATCAATGGTATGTTACATAATAATTATTGTTTATTAACACGCAATAGGAAATATGCATGTTTTTTTTATATTGCTTAAGATTGTCATTTACATCTTTATAACATAAAACAAATATAAATAGGCTAATAATTATATTTTAATATAGCCGTAAAATTATTTTTCAAAGTGACATTTGTAACATTGAATAAATTTGAGCAGTTCAATCAAACCACTATTTCGCGCGCGCTTGTTTTGATAACACCATTGGTTGTTGGTTGGTTCCCGTGTTTGTTTACAATAGTATTTCAGTTGCTTCATACTTATTTCAGTTTTAATTGCTATATAAATAATGGAAGAAGTTCAAAACCTTATGTATTGTATGGTACCGAGGTGTACCTACTACTATTAGTACACCAGATAAAGTGTTCTTTTGTATTCCGCAAAAGTACAAAAAAATAGTGTAAGATGAGAAAGAATAAATGTATCTTCATTAGCGGTTGTATTTTGTTGTAAAGATCAATTTAACAAATCAAAATACATTTATTTCAGATAAAATTTCTATAGTAGTAATAAAATAGTAATAAATAATAAATAAATGGTCAGCATATAACAAAGATCAACAATCACAATAATAAAATAATACAATGAGAAAGAATTAGAATACAATAAATATGAAACAGAAATAATATGATAAATAATAATATAACATTCACTTTGTCAATGCATTAATTAATTAATTATTCAATGGTACAATAAAATTTTGCCATAAATAAAATAACAGTACAATAAAATGTCATTATTTTCCGGTGATGATTTTTATCCACTTGAATTGGATCGGACAGTCTAAACTTTCTTTAACGTAAGTATGCTTTATTTATGCAGAATAATTAAAATACGTAATAACAAGATACGCTCTAAAACTAACCTAACCTAGCTTACAAAAGTTAATAAATAAAATTTTAAAGAGCTTGCTTATTTCTATTACTGTTTTACAAAATTTTGATAATTTATTTCAGGTTAAGGAAGATACTGTTAATAATATTAAATATAACATAATGAAACAGAATAGAGAAAATAAAAACAAACAAGCACATAAATACTGATTGAAAATTGTTCATGTAAATCAGATTTATCTAATTTTTACAATAATTATGTAAATTTAATATATTCTATTACGTGTAATTGTACACACATCACATAACACAGCACCCCCTTTATCTTTTGGTATAACTGCACACATTTGTTTAAACCCTACAGTAGCCTGCTTCTGCCAATCACTGACTAGATCAGATTAAGTAAAATAACTTGGACTACAAATAGACACCACTGTCTATTATTGTTGAGATGGGAGAGACAAATTAACTCGTTGACCACTCTTAGGGAATCTGCTGATACTGATACACTAAGGATGGTATATTACACATTGTGTCAGTCAATATTAGGATACTGTATTACAGTTTGGGGTGGTACCGGTAAGACCAATATGTTGAGAGTAGAGACAGCCCAAAGGGCTCTTCTCAAGGTCATGAGAAGAAAGCTCTACAGATATCCCACATCACAACTCTACGATGAGTGTAAAGTCCTCACAATCAGACAGCTATTCGCCTTCCGATCCATCATCAGGACTCATAAACTCTTGCCACCATGAAAGCAACGGAAACGTACTATAATCCAATATATAATATTATACAATAAATAAAAGCCCATCAACAATTAAACATACTCAATCTGAACACACATAACTAAAATTAAAATTATCAGAATGGCTTTTGCAACAAACATATCATCAGACAGAATTACTATTTAATTGGATCACATAAACATGTCACTGAACAAGCATGCACATACCACATACTTTCTTACACACAAATCCTCACATACACAATCACTCACCCCTCACATACACTCACACCCACAACCCACACACATTCACACAAACGCCCAACACAAGTAACGCAACAACACAACACTTAAAGAACACACTGTTCACAGATAACTGCTATCATCACCCAACTACCATACTTTCGACACGCACCCTCTTCATTAAATTATATTCATAGTACGTAAAGATGAAATACTTTAAGGCCGAACCCTGCCTCTTAAGCCACAGGCTTTTCCTATTTTAATAAACTGTACCTAGTTAACGTACTATATTATGAATTTATTTATTGATACTATACTGTAGAAAAACGAATATGTAGTTGTGGCAATAAAGATGTGTGCGTTACCCTAGCAGGAAAGTGTCTCCTAGAGTGATATGAGTAGCACGAATACTTAGTGCCTAATTTGCTGTAAATGTGCGTCGCATAAAAAGTTTGTGCGTGTTGTTGTTTTGAGATAATACGCAAAAAACGATTCCTGCTAGGGTAATGTTTTTCTAGCAGGAAAATTCTAAACGAATGATCGGAGAGAGAAAAAATTTACTTCGGCAGAGAGCTTATATTTGTACTTAAATGTGCGCCGAAAATATAACTTGTGCGTCTTTAGGTTTTCGAGATATTTCACTTCCTGCTGGAGTAACGTTTTGCAGAATCACGTATCTCGAAAACCATTAATGTGCGACTGTAGAATAAACGCACCTCAAGTAGCCCTTCGTTTGTGCCTATTTGAACAGAATTAGATTTAAGAAAATATCTTTAGTTTTTTAAGAAATCGCGCTTTCTTAAAAAATCGAAAAATAATCGTAGCAAATAAATGATGAAACTTACAAGCTCACTGAAAACTGTATTCGTTCCTGCTCGACTCATAGAATAACCACAAAAAGTTTCAGAAGTGTAAGTACATGATCTATTAATTAATAATACTAAAAGTCAAAATGACGGTGGCAGAACTTTGACGTCAATATACAATAAACTGGCTCAACCCAGAAGGTGTGGATTTATACCAAAAGCTTGTGCATTTATTCAATTAATATATTGCAAAGTTTCAGCTTGGAATGCTTTATATTTAAAAAGATATAAACAAAAATCAAAACTTGTAAACAACGGCAGGTTAACCGACCGAATTCCCAAGCAACTGATATACTACTTATATACATATTGTTTTGTAAATACATACATAATATAGGTAAATTACACCCAGACACAGAACAAACAATCATGCTCATCACAAAAAGATTTGTCCTGGGTAGGAATCGAACCCACGACCTCCGGGTTAGCAGTCAGGGTCACTAACCACTAGGCCAACAGGCCAGTCTAGGCCAACATTTAGGTATCTTCTTACGGTTTTGATTGTCAGATTTATTTACAATACGATAAGATAATGCGATATTTTTTACAGGATTATGATAATATATATTAAGCATATCGTATGGCCCGAATATTGCATTAAATATCAATATTACCATATATCGTATCGTACTGGCATCCCTAGCACTAGCCGGCGGCAGCAGTAACGCGGCGGCGGGCGGCGCGGCGGCGGGCGGCGCGGCGGCAATTGGAAATTTTCTATTATCCTACATGGCTATAGCATAAAACAATAAGTTATGTATGTAGGTATTTAGTCTTTTTTTACCCTAAATCAATTTATTGGTATTTGTAAATAGGTACTTTATTCTACTAATATTATAGATACGTATGTCTGGATATTTGTTCTTCGTTCACACACAAATTAGGTACTAGGTAAATTTACTTCAATTATTAAATATGGCAATGAAGATATCACTAGTTATTTATTACCTTGGAATAGCACTTACGGTAAGCACATCTAATATATAAAATTCTCGTGTCACGGTGTACGTTATTGAACTCCTCCGAAACGGCTCGACCGATTTTCGTGAAATTTTGTATGTATATCGGCTAGGGTTGAGAATCGGACAACATCTATTTTTCATCCCCCTAAATGTTAAGGGCGGTCTGAAAAGGGATGAAAACGATTGTATGAAACTTCTTCATAGTTTTGAAATTTTGTTTTGGAATACTTCTATTAAAATAAAAAACCTCATAATTTTTTTTACCTGGGTTGGATTTAGAGGGATGAAATTAGGGATAAAATATTATATGGAAAGATCTTTGCTCTTGAAATTAGCGACTTGAAAATTGAAGAGGGGGAAGGGAGGGGGCGAGAGAGAAGTGAGGGAGAAGGAACGGGAAGTGATAGGGAAGGGAGGGGAAAGGGAAGGGGAAGGGCGGGGAAGGGAGGAGGAGAAAGGGAGCAGCGAGAGTGAAATGAGGGAGAAGTGAAGGGGAAGTGAGGGGGAAGCGAGGTGGAAATGAGGGAGAAGCCAGGGAAAGGGAGAGTGAAATGACGGGAAAAGGAGAGGGGAGGGAGGGGGAGAGGGAGGGAGGGGAGAAGCGGAATGGTAGGAGTGGGGAAGAAGGGGGATGGGAGGAGTGGGGAAGGAGGGGAATAGGGGAAAGTAGTGAAAAGTTTACGGGGGATATCTGTAGGTAGGTGAAAGAGGGTTTGTAGAATGGGAGATCAGAAATATCTATTTATATAAAAATAAATCCCTATTTCCCTTGGTCACGGCATCACGCGTGAAAGACTGGACCGATTCCGTTAATTCTTTTTTTGTTGTTTGTTATTGTCGGGAGAAGGTTCTGCGAAAAATTTGATAATAATTAAGACAGGACAACGTCTGTCGGGTCCGCTAGTAATATTATAGTAATTAATAATGCGCAAATTCATGAAAACTGCTAGTTGAATATTTCACAATGCATAAAGTAAATTTTTCACTTGTCTTTTTCTACGTCAGTGTACTAAGGCCCAACAGGTGTCAACCGATTTGTGAGTAAAGTTATGAAGGTTATCGATATGTATGAAACCGTCGCTTTTTTGTATTCATTCGAATTCGGTCGGTTAACCTGCCGTTGTTTACAAGTTTTGATTTTTGTTTATATCTTTTTAAATATAAAGCATTCCAAGCTGAAACTTTGCAATATATTAATTGAATAAATGCACAAGCTTTTGGTATAAATCCACACCTTCTGGGTTGAGCCATTTTATTGTATATTGACTTCAAAGTTCTGCCACCGTCATATTGACTTTTAGTATTATTATTCAATAGATCATGTACTTACACTTCTGAAACTTTTTGTGGTTATTCTATGAGTCAAGCAGGAACGAATACAGTTTTCAGTGAGCTTGTAAGTTTTATTTGCTACGATTATTTTTCGATTCTTTAAGAAAGCGCGATTTCTTAAAAACTAAAGATATTTTCTTAAATCTAATTCTGCACAAATAGGCACAAACGAAGGGCTACTCGAGGTGCGTTTATTCTACAGTCGCACACATAATAGTTTTCGAGATACGCGATTCTGCAAAACGTTACTTCAGCAGGAAGTGGAATATCTCGAAAACCTAAAGACGCACAAATTATATTTTTGGCGCACATTTAAGCACAAATATAAGCTCTCTGGCGAAGATAAATTTTCTCTCTCCAATCATTCGTTTAGAATTTTCCTGCTAGAAAAACATTACCCTGGCAGGAATCATTTTTTGCGTATTATATCAAAACAACCACACGCACAAACTTTTTATGCGACGCACATTTACAGCAATTTAGGCACTAAGTATTCGTGCTACTCATATCACTCTAGGAGACACTTTCCTGCTAGGGTAACGCACACAATAAAGATTTTTTTTTAATATTTATAATAATATAGACATAAATATGGAATTTAGGGCATTTTTTATGAAAAATTGTTATAACGACGTCACATTTCGTTTCGGCCAATGGTGACACTTTTTGTAAGTTCACATTTTCTGGGTTTAAATAATAACTAAATAAAAAATACCTTTTGAATATAATGTAAAGACAATAAAGAATCTAGAAAAAAATATTTGAGACAAATATAAATTCTATGCATATTCCCTATTGAGCAGTGGCGTGCACAGACATTTTCCATAGGGTAGACATAACATAATTTGCCGAAATGTGTTGATTAATGGTTATGATAATTTTGAGTGACCACCTCCAATTGACTTATAATAATATAATTTAATATTTTAACAACTACACACAACGTCATCTAGACTCAAAGTAAGCATTCAAGCTTGTATTATGGGTTCTAGAATGCGGATATATACATTCTATACATACTTTTTTTTGTAAATACATATCTACATATTATACATAAAAACACCCAGACCAATGCAAGAAGACATGTTCACGCACACAAATTTTTGCACCAAGCGGGAATCGAACCCATGACCTCTGTGGTAGTCCATACACAGTACCACCGAACCACAGAGGCAGTCACTTATGATGAAGCTTCATTGCGAATTGAAAATTTATTGTTAGTTAGATCGGTAAAGTATTACGAACGTTTTGTAACTTATGAAATAGCTATCACGGAAAACACAAGGGACAACGTAGGTACCTACCGATTGTCTACTATGTAAATATAGGTAAAACCGGTTAGGCAAATTATATGTTTAATTGCTAAAGTACTTACCTACTTAATATTAAATTTTAGTTTGCCTTTTCTGTACTTAACCTATCAATAACATCACAAATCACTTGGTATTGAATCTTTATTATAACAAAAATAAATTGACCACTGAATCACATCAATCATAATAACACAATCACACCACAAAAAAAAAAATTACATTTCCTACTAATATAAGTCATAAACACCATAATTCAATTTAATTGTCTGCACTCAAACAAAACAAAACATTAGCTAATGGCGACTAGAAGATGAGAGCAGTACTCCACGCAGGAACGAATCTGAGTCTTATAAAGAAGACAAAGCTGCTCGGGCGTGAAGTAACGCCTCACCCTGTTCAGGATTCAGAGTTTACAGGAGACGGTTTTAATGACGCACTCGATGTAAGTTTTGGGGTTGAGATCTCGGTTGACGTCCATACCTAGGGTACTAAGGCTATCCTGCAGTGGTAACGCTGTGTCCTGAAGAGAGGGAGGGGGAACGAACGGAGATTTTTTCGCAGATGTACGTTGCTTATAAGAGATCCAAGCTAGGGTCGCGCCGTGCTCGGGCCCTGATCCAAGCGCGGTACGGCGACTGTTTTTGTTTAACAGTTTCGACGCACTCACGGTTGAACCAGGGCGTTTTGCCCGCGCTTGTGACATCTGAGGATGGAATGTAATATTCCATACCTAACAAGATTTCACCAGCGACATCTGTAGCTCTTTGTGACGGATCCCTGTCTTCTAGCAGCCTATGGGACGGAAGCGATAATAATCCCGCATACCGTCCCAGTCTGCTAACGAGTAGTGCCATAGCCGTCGCTTTACTTCCGCAAGTCGTGGGAGAGGAACAAAGGGCACTAAGGTGCAGACCAAAAAATGGTTGGAATTACCCAGTGAGGCGTGGACTGAAACACTGTATTGGTTTGGGTGACTCGTCAGCAGTAGGTTTAGCAAGGAGGGCGCTTGACCTGGAATATCAGGTATCCTGGTGGGATAGATTACCAGTAGCGTCAGGTCATGCGTGAGAGCGCATGTACGGGCGGCTCGTCCCGCATGGTCTGTTCTGAGAGAACCCAACCAGCTCTCGTGGTAGGCTTTAAGTCTTCCAGAAACACCAGTTCCGCGTTCGAAAACCGCGCCTGCGCTAAGTCTGCTGCCTGACTCGGGTGGTCAAAGAGTTGAGTTGTCTCCAAATCTTCGGTGTAACAAGGGTATTGGCACGCGTAGACCTGGCTCAGAGAGCCAAGATTAACGTGAAGCCAAAGGGGTAGAATGGGTCCTCTAGGCATCGCAGACGGCGAACGCAAACATCCACCTTGACGAATGCGCATACTCCGGCCTTAGCGCGAAAGCGCTCCTCGAGCACGTAGCCGGGATAGTGCAGGTATGCCATGTCGTCAGGGCGGCGTATTTGTGTCTCCGTAAGAAAAAGCATAGCCAGACATGCCGTCTCGAGGTGTTCATCATTTTCAGTATGCAACTTACGCCTTTTATATTTTTTTGGTTCAATCAAATCACTGCTGGAGATAGGCCTCTCCCAAACGCCCAAACAACACCCAGTCCACTGCCTTCCGCATCCAGTCCCTCCCAGCCACCTTCTTCAGGTCGTCGGTCTACCTGGCTGAGGGTCGTCCTACCTTACGTGTACCTAGTCGCGGTCTCCACTCTAGGACTCGTTTGCTACATCGGCCATCGGTCCTTCGGCAGACATGGCCAGCCCATTGCCACTTTAACGTGCTTATCCTTCGAGCTATGACGGTTACTTTAGTTCTTTTCGTTTCGAAGTTTATCCTTCAAAGAGACTCCAAGCATAGCTTGCTCCGTAGCTCGTTTTGCTACTTTAAATTTGTGGGCTAGCCCTGCTGTAAGTGTCCAAGTCTCAGCACCGTAGGTCATAACAGGTAGGACGCACTGGTTAAAACTTTGGTCTTCAGACATTGCGGTAAAGGCGAGGAGAAAAGTCGACCAAGCTTTTAGCAAGCTTGGTCGACTTTTCTGCTTCTTGCTGCTTAATCCAATTCGATCCTTCTATCGACTTATTTCTCGAAGTTGTTCCTACCGAGCTGGATGAGCTGCCCGAGGTAGGTATAAGTTTGAACAACTTCGAGCATCGACCCTTCGACGTAGATTGTAGCACAGGTTTAACAAACCCATTTCAGGCACCAGTCCTTCGCAAATTATCCTAGTTCTACTACCTGTATTTTAGCATAAGCCAGACAATTTGTCAAAAAGGAAAAAAAAAAAAACAAAAAAAAAAATTATTATTATTGGTTCCGGTATGACATGTTCATAGAACATGATCTTGGTTTTGTCCAAATTCATACCGATACTAACACGCCGGGAGGCTCCATTTAGGCTGTGCAGCAATTCTGTTACTGTGACGATATCATCCGCGAACCGAAGGTGTGAAATACCATTATAACATAACATTCACTCCGCGTCCAGTCCAGTTCAGCGTCTTAAAGACGTCCTCGAGTGTGTTAGTTCTTCACTCGCTTGGGGGATATCACATACCCCTGACTCATATTGTTTAGTTGTATTATGTCCGAATTAAACAATAAAACACATTGTTCTTATGTAAGAATGTATTGCAGCTAGGTGGCTCAAATACTGATGTGAGGGTACATCCATATTCATACATCTATTGACATAAGTTATTTTGTCTAGACCCACAAAGTAAAATAGTACATAGATAATAACATGACAGGTTGCATATTGATAAAGCTTTGAACTTTTCTAAAACGTTTAAAAAACGTCGCGTCATTCTTCGCATTTATAGATTCGTTCTTCGTTTTGCATGTGAACCTTCTAAAACGTTATTCATAAAAAATAATAATTGTTAAGTCCTTTTGGGACAGTAAATGATAAATACGTTTTGTTTGCGATTATTATAATTTTATTATTAGGTATTATTTTAATTGGACTACTAAAACTAAATATGAATAAAATCAAAATTATTAATATGTGTTCATACTTTTGTGAATAAAAAACTTACTTCTGTTTCTTCTGCACGCAAATATTGTTCCTTCATGATTTCTGTGTATGTTCTGGAGCCTACATCTGGTGTTTTGCCACCTGAAAACCAAAGCATAGTTAAAAACAACAATCAAATATTGTTTGAATGAAATAGTGTTAACAGTTTCGATTAAAAAAGTTAAAATGAGCATAAATCAACAATCAATTTCATAATAGTTTTAGGTATACATCCTACTATAGAGAGAACTAAGGCATTCGTATCCTAACGGACAGCACTGCAGTACTGCACGCTCTACGTAGCAACACAGTAAAGTCAGGACTAGTCCTAGAGTGCCACAGGAAATTGGAGAGTATATGTGAGTCAAACGCGATTACACTCCAATGGATCAAAGGACACAGCGGATCCCTAGGCAACGACGCGGCCGACGAACTGGCCAAAAGGGGATCCGAAACAGAGACCTACAGGGTGGAACCCGTTATACCAATATCGGCAAATCAGCAAAGGTACTGGCTGCGACATAGAACAAGAAAACTACACGCCGAACTGTGGGCGAAGACGACGGAATGTCGTCAATCGAGAGAGGCAATGCCATCTCTAGACGGACGACTCTCTAAAAAACTGCTGCGCTTAAATAGGGCGGACCTACGGTATGTAGTAGGGACCATAACAGGGCACAGTAATCTTAACAAACATTTGCATGTTATAGGTCAAACGGACAGCCCACTATGCCGAGCGTGCATGAGGGCTGACGAAACACCGGCCCACGTAGTCATGAACTGCAGCGAGGTCGTGGAGCAACGGGCGCAACAGCTGGGAACACCAAGCACACTCCAAGAGGCCTGCAGCAGACCCGGCAAACTGGCCGCTTTCTGGAAGGAGCTTGAATGGTTGCAGTAGGGCAGTGGGTACACAAACCACACTATCACGCAAAAAGGCCCAACTACGAAGGGACCACATGCGGAAAACGAGCCCGCGAAAAGAAGAAGAAGAAGAAGAATACATCCTACTAATATTATAAATGCGAAAGTTTGTGTGTGTGTGAGTGTTTGTTACCACTCAGCATCTAAACGGTTAAATCAATTTCGATGCAAAATTGGTATGGTATTGCTATGTAAACAGATTCCGTGCCAGAGATGGTCTGGTTCCTGAGGGATACAAAACATATTATACGCACGGGCAAAGCCGTGGCGTGCAGCTAGTGTAAAATAAAATAAATTACAATTAAATATTTTTCTAGACTTGCCATGGCTTAAATACTATAATAACCGAAATAAATGAAATAATAGGCTAGAATATGAAGGGTTGCAATAGGTTTCCATTTATTTGTCAACCTAAATATTGAAAAGAAATGAAAGTAACAGACAACAAACTGTACCATATTAATATAGCAATATGAAATATACCTTCAGCAAATGGATCAGATCTCTCCGGCGATATAATCATCCGACGCCTTTTTTGGCGGTATTCATCTTCTCTATCTGCAATTGTTGGTCTCCTTTTGTCAGCAAACGGGTCATAGTCTTTATCACTCTGTAATCAAAAACAGTATAATACAATATTAATTAAATGTTTCTAAGAAAATAACAATATAGAAACTATTGTGTAATGTAGATGAAATTGTTGCTTTACCTGAGCAATGTCATTCAAGAGAGAAGCAGGTGCAGTATATCCAGACCTCTTTTGTGTGATGGGAACATTTTCAACATCATCATCTTCTACTTCATCATTAGCCGCAATAGACGTCACATAGCCATCATATCTGGACTTGCCTCCATGTCCCGAATTGTCATAAATATCACTGTCATAGTATGAGTCACCTAGGGACACACCTTTATTATTGGCACCATTTTCAGGCAGCTCATTCTTTTTCGACTGGATTTCTCGAATCTGAGCTTCAATAGCTGAAAAAGGGGAAACAATTTAATTAAGGTTATATACGCAATCATAGCATATTCTTTTTCCATTTGGCCCTATCCACAGCATCGTCTTCAGAAACGTTGCATTGCGAGTGCGAGTCGACCTCGCGCTGGGAGGGTTTCGTACAAATTTGTAGTTAGTGTTTTTTTTTAATAATATTGGTTACAGCAACAAATGTCAGTGAAAATTCTTATGTAACATATAAAAATCTTTTAAAAATTATATTATTATTTAAATTATTAGCCATTTCTGTCCCACTTCTAAGCAAAGGCCTCCCTCCATCCCTTTCACGCCCTTCTTTCTTCCGATCCCCCACAGAACTGTCCAGATCATCCTGTCCTTTCTTTCTCGGTCTGCCACAACCTTGCACTGTCTTAGTCCCAATTAAACTATGAGTTTTTTAACGTTGTGCTCCGAACATGATCACTTAATCTAACACCCAGTATACTGCGCTCTATAGATCTTTGACAGACCGTAAGTTTTGACTTCTGAATATTAGTTAAAGACAAATTCTGGCTGGGCACTAAGAAAAGGTTGCCCGATTTCATGATGTCTGACCAAAAGTCTAGCAATATGATAAACTTTTTCGTATAGCAAGCAAATTGAACAAAAATGTTTAAAGCAGCTGCAGACAAACAGCAAAATTGAAAGCATTTTTAATGTATTTAGAAGACTTGTTGATTAGAGAAGTCAAATTCTTTAATATTGGTTTACATAATTTGTGTGATTTTTTACCAATGTTTATGGTTTAGAACTTGTATTAATGATAAAGACTACTAACATTATTGACATTAACAAAATTGTTTTTTTTTTATATAAACTCAAACTTAAAAACACTATGTGTGTTTTACATTATTCTATAACTTATTGATGGCAACTTATTCTTTTACTTTTGCTTGCACATTATAAATAAACGCGTTATTTTACTGCCGAATGTTACACACAAGGCGTGGTAGGTAATCAATAAATTATCATTCATATATTATGTTCAACTAAACTAATATGTGCTTTCATATCAAGTGGATTACGATAAAATGTAATTTTACAAATCTGAGATCCATCAACGAATCTCTTTTCTGTAAAAGTATGAATTACGAAAATAGGCTATTTACAAAATATGGCTGGCGTGCCATTATTACCTTCATGTGTCCTGGGAATCTTATCCATTATTGCTTGATGTCATGAGCAACCACTTATAAAATGACTCACAAATTGAAAGATGAATGCTTTAGATTTTACACCATGAAATTGTATAAATAATAAATAATTAATATTTTGTGAAAACCTTGCGACCCGTACAACAACCTAACCACAGACTAAGTAGAGACCATAGATTATACACTTGCACTGGTGATGAACCCAACTATAAACCACAGACTAAGTAAGTAGAGACAAGCTAAACAACAGAACAACTACCACAACTATAGATAGACACTGTTCCATGGATTTAACTAATAATACGAGTAAGTTTAGATACACTTCGATGCACTGTTCCACTTCATAGATTAATGGAGAACAAGTTCAAGTTCCATAAGATACCGACCCGTAGACTGAGTAAAATAAAGACGACGTTATAGTTTTCATTGTATTCACACAGAAAAGAGACAAAGATATGGCAATAACATAAAAAAACCAGACAGAGCGATAGTATTCGAAGCAAAATTTGACAGCTTGTTGTAAGAGCGTTCACACTGGCAACGTCGCAATTTATCAGTCGACCGCATTTGGTTCGCTCCGCGCCATCACTTTGGTGCGCAGTGGACCATATTCGATCGTGTGGAGAGCAGTCCGCTGGACATTATTATGATTATTATCTGTGCGGTTGGTGTGATCGTTTACACGCCGTGAACGATCGTGTGGACGAAGCACCGCCCGGACCCGTTAACGCTTTAGTCCTAAATCTACTTCCGAATGTGCAGCATGTATCCATTTTTTGCTGCATATCAACTCTTGTTTTATCATTGCAATTTGTTCCAAATTATTGCGTATATTTTTTACGAGGCTTTTTATTATTTTGTACGGCTTCCACTAGTGCAAATACTCCATTTTCATCATGGCGTTCTAGCACGATGATGTCAATATTACGGGAAAAAGATAGAGAAGTTTATATATTAGAGACAAATAAACAGTTGCATAGCAAATAGTACAGTGGAGTTATTTTTATAATTTTAGCAAGCACATAACCCACATTATTGTCCATGTGGTGGGTAAGTACATATAAAAAAATACAAAGAAAGCGAACACTACAAGCATCTTTTACGATACTCATAATATATTTATTTAAATAGTGTGAAAGGGCATTAAATAATTTCATTATGACAATGGATTAGATTATCATCTCTTGCCTGCTTTTAAGGTATATTTTTGCAAATTTTCTTTTTTTTCGTTTCATTAGTGGCGGTGGTGAAGTGGCTGTTAATGCTAACAGAAACGGAATTTATTTTCTTTAGAAATTGTAGACATGTCGCAAGTTACACATCCAACAACGACTAGTCTTCCGAGTACACTGGAGTCTGGACCGCGCCGAGCGCACCGCACCATTACTTTGGTGCGGCCGTACCAAGTCCGGTCGTCTGTTAGCACTTTTAGCTCAGTCAGGTTACTATGTTGTCATTTCATCTTTAGTTGTCATTTTTTCTTTCTTTTCGTTTTTGCTATCTGTGCATATTTCTCTCGCTTCTGTAGCTGGGTACGTGTGTGTCCGTCATTTAATTAAAATTTTATTGCATTTATTTAATAAAATGTTATTTTCTGCACAGGGGAAATAACAATCGATCCTGGCTTCTAAAGGATAATCGTTCAGATTGATTTGCTACAGTACTTTCGGTAAGAGTTATTGTATTTTGCTATGACGAGTTCCACGTCAAATGTGCTGGAAGGTGACACGTATTATTAAAACTGGGATGCCAATTTTTACACAATCTTAATTTTTTGTTACATTTGCATTTATTTTTTACTATTACGTTGTGTAAACAATATTTGTTAATATACTTTACATAAGCTAGTAAATGGCACGGAATTATAGCTTAACTCACAAGATATTGTATTAAAGTGAAGCTCAATGAAGATCTATGCTACTACATGTGTGTATTTACACCTAAGCTGTGGATGCTTGATCTTAGTATTTTTTTATTCTCCTAATGAATGATATTAATGATATTCAGCATATCTTCACTTATAATTTATTATTAACTTGTTTCCTGCTTAATAACATTCAGCTATAGATTGCTAAAGACAAATTAATTAAATAATTTAATTATTATTACAGTCAAATATTATATAGTAACCTTATTTTTGTAAATCTGTTCCACACTCTTAACTATATTACTGAGCGGGAACAATAATCAAAATGTTTCACATTCTGTATAATTTTGTTTTTATCATACCTACCAAACTGTAGCATCTTAATGTTACCTAATTAGTTAAATAAATTAAGGTAAATTTAGAATTTATGAATGTGGCATTATAGGATTAGTTGCTATTCTAGATAATGCATAGTAATGAATTCTAATAATGCTTACAATTTTAATATTTGTGATATTCTTTTGTTGTAGTATGGGCTTAAATAGTTTTAATACCAAGTTTACAAGTTATTGTTTACTACAATTTGATTTTTCATCATGCATACTAAAAATTTTAATGGTTTTAACCACATAAACATGTTTGTTATTGTGTTTAAAAAATTAATAAATATGTTTTTATGATTAAAATTTACTTTCATTAAAAACTAAACTGTGCGTGCGTAATTTTGAGTAATGTAGAGGTAATTTATTCATATTAAATACTTCACAAGTATATTCTATTCTTGCGTACGCTTGAATAGCACAGTCAATTACTTAGTATTCAATGTATTATAATGAACCAAAGTCCATTATGAATAGCTTTGTAACAATTGTTTAAATAATTCTAGTAATGTAAACAATTATTATTGCAATAATATGTATCCTTGACTTTATCAATCAATAAAAATGTGGTACATTTTCATGACATAGTACTGTAACGACTTGGCGCGGACAAGGACTGCTGGAGGGGACGAAAATGATGCATCAGCAATCCATGATGGTTGGAGATATGATTCCTGTACATTCTGAGATACCTGGGCGCGTTGAGGAGATGAATAATGTTACCTATGATAATAACGCTTCTTATGCCTATGATGACCTGTTTCCGGCTTTGCCACATTCCCAACCACCTGTGCAGCGCAATATACAACAAGCTACTAATAAGCTTCGTGTTGGATCATCTTTGCATACTCAGGTAAATGCTTATTTTATTACTAAATACATCAAATTCTTCAATTATTCACTCTTGAAAAATAAAATATGAATAATGTGACACAAGAATAAACAAATTAGTCGTATTCTTCAATAATCAAATTAAGCGCCTTTAGTCTGGATACAGGTAGAAATGCCTAAAAAATATTTTGTTTCAAATAAAACGAACATAGGCAGTCAGCCAGACTCTCAGCAACGACAGTTACATTAAAACCTTTTTGCTGGTCTTATCATTGTGTATTGGTGTTGGCAAGTAATAAGGTTATTTAATAAGGTTAAATGACAAATCACTTTTTAGAGAATCTTGGAGCCAATTAGATTGAAAGTCGATTGTGATGTATCTAGTTTGAAAATCATACAGTGAATGATGAATTCATGAGATTTTGTTGCTAGTAATTTATTAAAACATAAGTTTGATATGGACACGTGTGCGACGCATGTGTTTAATTATCTTACGTAATCAGGAATTAATGGGCGGCGATAAGTTTTGTTATATAATATTATTATACTTCTTTTCGATAAAAGTTAATGTGTTGATAAATTATATAGATAGGTTTGTAAAGTGATATTAGCCAAAAGACGTCCACTGCTGGACATAGGCCGCACCGCAGCATATTCTAGATAATATAATAATAATTAATAACACAACCACAGGTACACAGCGCGATAATGGTGCTTATTTCTATATGCAACTGATCTATACTTTTATATAAAGCAGAAGAGTTTGTTTGTTTGTTTAAATGCGCTAATCTCTAAAACTTCCAGTCAGATTTGAATAATTCTTTAATTTACGTATAATAGCCCAGTTCTTGAGAAAGGCTATGTAACATCACGCTACTGGTGAAACCGCGAAAGTAAAACTCAGTATATTCACGAATATACTGATTCCTCTTGGTATTTAATTAACAGAGTTATGGAGGCACAATAAGAGAACTGAGGGCCTGTATATACCCTATAGAGGACTGCACTCATTGCAACAATACCTTATAGTTTTCTGTGCCCAATAGTGAGTAGTTTGCAAGGTGTTGTGGCTCTGGCTGCAAGTACACTATGACTCTTTTTGTTTACATGATGGTAGCAATAGTCAGAGGCCCCAGAGGCCAGAGCTGTTGCTAACTGTGTTTAAAACATGTTACTTTTAATTATTCTTAAGTGTGTCGTAAGGTAGCTTATATCATTTATGATGCTTAAATATTAATGTTTAAACCTTTTTGTAGGTTTTCCATGTGCCATATGAAGAAAGGAAATCGGACAATGCTAATACATTCGGAGAGGGCGAGTCATTAAGGACTTGTCAATCCATTACTAAGGACACCGGCGCCCATATTGAAATTTCAACTAGCAAGGACGGCAGCTTGACTTTCTTGATCACCGGCAAACATAGCGCTGTACTTGATGCTAGACGTCTTATTTTGACTCATTTTCAACAGCAGGTATGAATAATGTCTATTATTCTGAGAAAGAGGGGAGCTTACAATTCTGTATTTCAACAAATAAGAAATTATTAGCTTAGTTTTGTCCATTTAACGTTACATATTGTAAATAAACCATTTAAGAATATGTGCACAAAAATAAAGTAAATCTTTTTGTGTTTACTTGTAACATAAATATGACCAGGTATAATGTTTTACTTTACTTTTAGGCCAGCAAACAAATTACTATTCCTAAGGAGCACCACCGCTGGATTTTGGGCAAGCAAGGTCAGAAACTGAAGGAATTGGAAAAGGTTACTGCCACGAAAATTAGTGTGCCAGGTATTGCTGAAAATAATGAGACAATTACTATCACTGGCACTAAGGAAGGGATTGAAAAAGCTGAACATGAAATCCGAGTATGCTCTGAAGAACAGGTAAGAAATTTGAAATGACTTTCTAATATTAATTAAATTCATATGACTAAAGCTATGATTAGCAATGAGGACAACATACGCGCGCAACTTATACCGGCATTTACCAGTATAAAAACTCGCTATGGTTGGTACATTTTTTCAAATTCGAATCTTGACCTTGAAATAATCAATAAGAGCACAGCCTAACTACGTTCATCGCATCTCGTTTCGGTCCTTTATTTTTGTAATTTGGACCAAATAAATGTTAAGTAACGACGGAATGGATTAAAAATTCTTCGACCCGGATCATTCCAGTTGAAAAGAATGCTAGCTCGGGTTGCAACTTAACTTAAGTTTATTCGGTCGACAACGACGATGCAATCTGAGGGTGATTCGAGGATAAAGTCACTAGGCTGGCCCGAGTTAAGATTCTTCTACATTGCCCATTCGCGAACAAACATACGCACGTCCGGGCTAGCCCGAGTTTCTGTACGTGCGTGTGCGTGATTCGCCCGGTCACCAGGTTAGTGTTGTGTCGGTCGCGAGTTGATTGTCCGACCTGACAATCGACTTGCGCCAAACTCGCTAGGCCAAACTACGGGCGGGCGGCCGGCGTGGCGGGTGGGGGCGCCCGCGACGTCATTTAACTCGGGTCGCCCATCACTAATGTTAATGTGGTATTGATCTACTTAGCCAAACTGCATAGCAGTTTGTTGGCAGAATGATTACGCGTGCGTGCGTGTGTGCGTGCGTGCGTGCGTGCATGCGTACGTGCGTGCGTGCGTGCTTGTGTGCTTGTGTGCGTGTGTACCCTAAACGGCTGAACCGAACTACACTGGTTCTCGAGTTTTACCAATTCCGCGTGGGCGAAGCCGCAGGGCGCAGCTAGTTTGTTGATATAAGATTTATACTCAGGTTTTATTGTTATTTGTAATGTGCAATAGACTTATATGTTTCTTTTTCTCCTATTATGACTTTGTTGTTTTAGTCCCGCAAAGCTTTGGAACGCATTAAGATCCCGAAGATTTACCATCCCTTCATCCAAGGTCCGTATGGTGAGCGTGCGGCGGCCCTTACCGCTGAGACAGGAGCTCGCATCCATATTCCGCCCGCATCCACTCAGAGCGATGAAATTGTTATTGCCGGAGAAAAAAATGGCGTACTTGCTGCTAAGGCTCAAATCGAACAGATCTATCAGGAGATGGTATGTAAAGAAACAATAATAAAATATTAATACTTGCTGCTTTTTTACTGACATGTTGTGGTTTAAATAAAGTTTATTGATACTACCAATTTTGATATCTAGCCGTAAGTCAAAGATGATTTCAGCTAAGTAGCCCTGTTACGCGACAAGGCCGAGTTAAGTAGACCTACCCGAGCGATGAGGGCGGCCTATACATTTTTTTACGGAATAATTGTTACAGGTTAAGAAATGTTCAACTGTGCGTGTTGAGGTACCGAAATCTCAACACAAGTACGTTATTGGAGCTCGTGGAACTACTATCCAAGAAATCCTCAAAGAAACTGAAGTGTCCGTCGAAATGCCGCCGCCTGATTCACCCACGGGAACGATTACTCTACACGGACCTCATAACAAAATAGGCCTGGGTTAGTAACATGTAGAGTAGATACTTATCAATTTTTTATGGTTTTAAGTGTGCATTAATATGATGATATAAAATCATGTATTGTTCAACAGCTCTATCTAAGGTGTGCGAGAAAGCGAACTCTGTTAAAACTGCGACTGTGGATGCTCCTACTTGGATTCATAAATATATCATTGGCAAGAATGGTTCTAACATTAAAAAGATTACGCAAGATTTCTCTAAGGTAAGATTTTATACATTATATCTTAATTTTTTTTCTTTCAAATTTAAATTTCTTTATTTGCTAAACACAGGTTATAAGTTATATACATATATATACAAAATAGTCCACTTTGACCATAGTGGCATGCAAATTTTAAACATGTTGGTTCAAAATTATAATAAATTAATTAAATAACTCTATACATCATTGAATGGATGAAACATCAAGAAACTAAATTACAATATTATTAGTGATTAATTATAATGTTATTTAGTGGGTAGTATTATTACAATGTCATGATAAAAATAAAATATAAAATAATAAAATAAAATTGGTCAATAAAACAGAATCACATAGATATTATTATTTAATGTCAATATTAATGTCAGATAGAAAATCATTTATACTTTATTAGGCTTTAATAATAAAAAAAAATTGTAAATAGATTTTTTATAATTATGGTACACCATTCTGACACCCAATATCGTAACCATTAACAAAGAAACTGTGCTCTTATTCTAGGTCCATGTTGATATAACGCATTCTGAAGATAAGGTAAAGATTGATGGACCTCCAGAGGAAGTAGAGCGCGCTCAAGTGGAGTTAGACAGCTTTGTGAAGAACTTGCTTGCTACTCTCACATATGTCGAGCTGTCTGTGGACCCGAAGTTCTTCAAACACATCATTGGCAAGAGTGGAGCTAACAGTAAGCTAATAACCACCTATAATCAATAAATATGTTTAAAATTCATTTGTATTTTATACTTATGTTTTTATTTCACAGTTAATAGACTGAAGGATGAGACTGGGGTAGTTATTAACATTATTGAAAATGAAGGCAACAATATTATTCGCATTGAAGGTAGCCGTCAAGGCGTCGCTGATGCTGAGAGGGAATTAAGGGAAATGGTAATGAAATTGGAAAACGAAAGGTCAAAAGAAGTATATGTTGATCATAGATACATTAAATCTCTTATTGGAGTAAGAGGAGAAAAAATAAAAGAGCTTCGTGAGAAATTTGATCGTGTGCTGATCACTCTGCCTGACCAGGGTCAAAAGAGAAGCCCCATAAAGCTAAGAGGTCCCCAGGAAGATATTGAGAAATGTGAAAAGTATCTGCACAAAGTTATCAAAGAAATAGCAGAATCGTCATACCTCCAGGAAGTCCCTATTTTTAAGCAATTCCATAAGTTTATTATTGGTAAGGGAGGTGCGAATTTGAGAAAAATTCGTGATGAAACTCAAACTGTGATCGACCTTCCAGCAGAAGGAGATGATAGCGATGTTATTATGGTACGCGGCAAGCGTGAGAATGTTGAAGACGCTGTTAGAAGGATTCAGCAAATACACAACGAGAAAGCAAATGTCGTTACAGAGGAAGTAACAATTGCGCCTAAGTACTATAATTCTTTGATAGGAGCTGGAGGTAAACTTATTCATTCCATAATGGAAGAATGTGGAGGAGTATTGATTAAGTTCCCGCCGGCGGAGAGCGACAGTGACAAGGTGGTCATCAAGGGACCCATTGAAGATGTAGAAAAAGCGAAGCAACAGCTGCTCGCGCACGCGTCCGAGCGCGAGCTCACTTCGCACACGGCTCATGTCCGAGCCAAGCCTGAACATCACAAATTCCTTATTGGTAAAAATGGTGCTAACATTAAAAAAATTCGCGAGCACACTGGCGCTCGTATTATCTTCCCTACTGATAAGGATGAAGATAAGGAAGCTATATTTATTATTGGTGAGTTTGCATTTTTATGCATTTGTATGTGTGTGTACATACTACTAACGTTTCATCTCAGAATGCCAACTTCGCAAAATGCCAACCGCTTGCTAAAAGTCAATTTTCGAAATGCCAACTTCTCCAAATTACAACTTCTCACAAAGCCTACTAATCCTAATATTGTGTGTGTGTGTGTGTGTATGTGTATTACCACTCAGTGCAGAACTGAGTTCAGCACTACTAAGTACATACCAACTCTCAGTGCTGAACTGAGTTCATCATTGAGAGTTGGTATGTACATAGATACGGTGCTTAGACGAACATATACTTTTATCCCGAAAATCCGTCCGGTTCCCGAGTTCATTCATTAAACACATACCGATTTTCATGCGGGTGACGCCGCAGTGCGCAGCTAGTTTTCAAATATGCATGGAGGTATAGCAACAATTAAAACAAACTGCAATAACATTTAAATTTTTCATTAATAAGGTCGTGAAGAACAAGTAGAGGCAGCTCGTAAGCAGCTGGAGGCAGCGGTCGCAGAGATCAGTAACGTGTCTGAGGGTGAGATGTCGGTGGCGCCGCGTCACCACCGACACTTCGTGGCGCGTCGCGGTGAAGTACTGCGGCGTATCGCCGACGACTGCGGCGGAGTGCAGATATCCTTCCCGAGACAGGGCGTCAACAGCGACCGTGTCGTGCTCAAGGGTCCCAAGGACTGCATTGAGGCAGCTAAACTCCGTATTAACGAAATTATTGAAGATTTGGAAGCCAAAGTATGGCTATTTTGAATTAACAAATCATTGTTTTATAAATGTTTAGTCATATAAATAAGTACAACAATAATCTATTTACTCAGGTGACAATCGAATGTGTGATTTCTCAAAGACACCATCGCACTGTGATGGGTGCCCGTGGCGCTAAAGTGAAGGATATCACTGCGGAACACGACGTCCAGATTAAGTTCCCAGAGCGTGACACCACTGAGGGTGCAGATGTACCAGTGAAAGAAAATGACGAGAGTGGTGAACCCGGTCTCAATGATATTATCAAGATCACTGGCCGCCCAGAAAATTGTGAAGCGGCTAAGAAAGCTTTGCTTGATCAGGTAATTGCTTAACAAAGCTTTACATGTTTGTCACAGGAATTAATGCTGAAAGACTATTTACCATCCCTAGTATATAAACTTTATTTATGTTCAATGTCAAGAGGCCAACAAGACTCATTTCGAGTGAATAAGAGAAACATTCCAATAATTGTATTGAACATGTCTATAGGATATGTGAAATACCAAGTATTCTTATTTATATCGGTTTTCGAATATTTCTAGTAGAACTTGAGTGTTATCCTCATCATTTATCTGACATTTCAGAAAAATAGCTAAATTTTTTAAAAGTGTAGATGCACATAAGTTACATAATATTATATTCCATCAGGTGCCAATTACGATTGATGTGGAAGTTCCAAATGAATTACATAGACTGCTGGCTGGTCAGAAGAGAAGGGAACTGATGCAGACATATGATGTACACATTCTACTCCCGCCTAATGATGATTCCAGTGATGTGGTTAAGGTAATGTGTTTTATTACTATTGATTGGTTAGTTGTTCATTTATGTTTACATTATATTTATATGCCAGTTAGTTGTTAAATGTTTCTAATATTATAATGCTCCATAATAATCACACGTCATTTTAATATTTATGTAATGTCATTGTCTTGTCCATGTTCAATGTTACAAAGTTAATTTAGAATAATCTGGATTGTTAAATATAAAAAATTATTTTAAATGTGTTTCGTTTAAATTGAAGGTAACAGGAACTCCAGCAAATGTTGAAAAAGCCAAGCTAGCCCTTGCTGACAAGATTGTTGAAATGGAAAAAGAGAAAGAAGATAGACTTCTCAGGTGAGATAATTTAAGTTTTTAAGACATGGAAGCACTAATTCCTCTGAAAAGTGGTGTCATTAGCATAAATAATGTTTAACTATATATTGTTTAATATGTATAGATTGTATTGTTAACATTGCTAAGAAAAAGAGTTATTTACTTTTACACAATTTAAACCACTGCATGCGCGACGCTACCAACTTACATCATATGATATGTGTTGGTAACGTCCGATAATTGGATGTCTGAAGATGCAAAATTCCAATGCGCACATGCGCGATGTTGCCACATCATGCGCGATGTTGCCACATTTGTAATTCGCTCATCATAGCTTGTGAGAACAAAAGAAAACAATAGTGAAAATGCAGAGCACTCCCCTTATATCCAAATGTTCTAGATTTTTTGATTCATATTAATGTCAACATTTCGATGCAAGTACATAAATAACTCTACCTAATTCCGACCTCCTCTGTTTATAACTTAGCTAATATATTATTTTTCCTTTTAGGTCTTTTGAACTGAAATTCAAGGTAGATCCCGAATACCACCCTCTAGTAATTGGAAAGGGTGGTGTTGTGATTACCAAGATACGCACTGACTATGGAGTACAAATTAATCTGCCTAAGCGTGGCGAGCCTGATGATGATATTATCACCATCCAAGGTTACGAAGATAAGGCGTTGCAAGCCAAAGAAGCAATCATGGCGATTGTTCACCAGTTGGTAAGAATTTTTAATTTTTTTTTAGAAATTCATTTGTTCTTATGTAATTTTTTTTGAAAAGCTATTCCAAAGAAGATAAGAGATTTCTAAGCTTTATCATTTTAATTACCAAAACTTGTGTAAAGAAACAACAAAAAGGTCATCTAATAACTAAGGATCAGGTAAATGTTAAAGATTGTTATGTTAAAAAAAAAATTTCTTTATAACGCAATGTTTTTGTACAGGACAATCAATGCCGCGAGGAAGTAGACATCGATCCGCGAGTTCATAGGCGGCTCATCGGTCTCAGGGGCAAAAACATTAGGCGCATCATGGACGAGTACAAGGTCGACATCCGGTTCCCGAAGCAGGGCGACGACAGCATCGTCATCATCACCGGCGACGAGGACAACGTGCTCGACGCCAAGGATCATCTCCTGAACCTCGCCGAGGAATATGTAAGGGAAACGGTTCTCACGCTAACCCTGGCATTAAATTCGCCTCGGCCGTCAGATCGACAGTTATATGTAATCGTTTGTCGTAAACAGTTGCAGGACGTCGTGGATCGGTACGCGCGGCCGGCGGCGCCGTCTCTCGCTGACTTCGGAGACGTGCTCGGCGCCGAGCCTGCAGCCGCCGCCAACAACGCAGCAGCGCCCTCCGCCGCGGCGCCGGCGCCCGGGTTCGTGGTGAAGGGCGGCCCGTGGGAGCAGCGCGCGCCCGACACGGCCTCCACGCACGAGTTCCCCACCATGCCGGGGGCCACGCGCGCGCCCGCCCCGCAGGCCCCCGCGCCCGCCGCCGCCTGGGGCCCGCGCCGCTAGGTCCCAGTAGTAGTGTATAGTGGAGTGCGCCGCGTTATAACGCGAAACGACGACGGTGCGCGCACGTTTTATTCTATCGCAGAGTAGTTGGACCGCGTCGTGTTCTCGCTACTCGTGTAATCTTACAATAATTGCAAATATCGCCTGAACTCGCTCGTATTATTGCGAAGGGCAGGCCAATACGTACCGATTTACTTGTAATTTGATCCGAGGGATTGCATAACGGCAATTTTAGAATTTTAAGTAACGAGAGTGCCGAGTTGAACTTTTTCACACTATATTTAATACTAGCTGTTGCCCACAGCTCCGCCCGCGTGAATGTCGGATATATATCTCTGTTTATACATTGACGAATTTGCATACAAACTTTCATCCCTATTTCAACCTCTAAGCCATTTTTCGCATAAAAAGTTTCTTGAGGTCTAATCTATCTCTATACCAAATTTCATCAAAATCGGTTCAGTGGCGTAAGCGTAACAGACAGAGTTACTTTCGCATTTATAATATTAATATGGATTCGGTTACGCTGTTTCGTTATTTTATGATGAATTTTAATATTATTATGTATAATATATCTATGAAATAATAATGCCATTCTAATAAGTTGTTGTTTACGTCGATATAATTTATAACGAATACACATAGATGTATTAATTCATGCATGTATAGTATGCATAATAAAACGGATTCCGTGTACTTATTTAAAATTAATGAAATTTATATTTTTCATACTTAAATAGTTTCACGTTTTTTTTATCATGTTTATAATGTTGCCTGTAAAAATAATGAATCAATAAGTAATAAGACAAGAATGAATATTTTTACAAAGTAATGTGTACATAGTAAATTGTGTTTGAAAATATTAATAAATCTTTTACATGAATACAATACTGTTAATTGTTTTTTTTATTTACACAATAACTTCTCGCAGCGCGGTTTCACCCGCGTCTTTCGTTACTGCTCTGCTCCTGTCGCCAGTAGCGTTATGTTACATAGCCTAGAATCTTCCTTAAGAAATAGGCTATCAAATGCAAAAAGAATTATTTAAATGCGTCTGCCAGTTTTAGAGATAAGCGCGCTCAAACAAACAAACTCTTTCTCTTTATATAATAGTAGATATAGATGGTCATATCGTAAGTTGGTTAGACCACTTGTTCCACTCTGTCTAACTAAACAAACCAACTAAACTGATCAACTATTATATTTCCTATCGTCTCAACTATTTATATTTTTGGTTAGGCGCTTAGAAAATAATGGGGTCAACAATGTTTCCCTGACGGAAGAACTTTATGGTCTATGTTGGTGCATCTAGTGTACGAATAAAAAGAGACTGCCTCGGTGATAAGGGACGTCAACAAAACATGAAAGTCGCCAAAACTAAAGACTATCGGAAAATAATCAGATATCGTTAGTGCATATAAAAGCAGTTAAATAATTTTCGACCTTATTGACAGTTTTAAGACAACAGTATTGGCGAAATAGTTTGGCCACGAGGAAACACCGGTATTTTCTTAAATTCATAAGCGCATATTATCTTAATCTTCTAAAAACCGCTTAATTTGGCAATGTATGTGCCTATTTTTTTATAAGCACTATCGATGTCTGATCATTTTCCGTTAGTCTGTGGCGTCATCTATCTGGCCAATGGTAACACACAGAAATCAACCAAGTGAAGACGACGACTACGAGTTTACAACATAGAAAACAAATATGGCGTTCAGTAATACTTTCAATCAACTTCTATACAAAAACACCACAAATTTATGGAAGCCTCACTCGTGATATCAATATTCTCACACCAATTCACTGTAGATACAAGTCCCGATTGACAACTATCGGACAGTAGCCCGTCAGACACGATCACCTAGCCTGGTCGGAAGATCCTCCTTTTAGTTGGAGATATATGGTGTGATTACCTCCACAAGTCTTTTGTTTTGACGACGTTCACTTGTTTTGAGAGCGCGTATTAAAAAAAAATTGAAATTAAACAAATCTTCAAAAATTGATAATGGCTTTTGACAGCAGTTTTGTATTTCTTTTGTATCAATGGTAAAAATACTATATTACCATTTGTAGTTCTACCGTTCGGAAGATACTGAGTTTCGATCAGAACAACTAGTTGATCAGTTTATGTCGGTGTGGAATAAGTGGGTTTGGCAATAGAAGATTGTCAAGAATCGACAGAAAAATAATTCACTATTTTACGAAATATTTACATTGAAAAGTTACATAGTCACGCCATCCCTACTTCCTTCCTTTATTGTATAAGATGGTGGTAGGTCTCCTGTTTCTGTACAGCTACTTATGAACCAGGACGAGCAGGGGTATTTTTTCGAACTAGACAACCCCATAATTAAACAGACGTATAGTTAATAAAATGTTCATATATACAATTTGAAAGATGAACAAAAATGAAGTCACAAAACTCAGTTGTGAATGTTGTGATACATTTTTGCCCAACTGCCGAAGTCAAGGAGGTTTCAGGCGTATGTATGTATGTGAGTATGTCTATTTCTTTGGCACGCTCTTTAGCCTAAATGGCTTAATTGAGGTGTCATTAAATTCGTATTGATTGTGGGAGTGACATAAAATTTCAATGTGGCGTCAGCACGAATAAAAATGAGATTCTTTTCAATTTGTTTTAAGCAGTCGGGCTTTTTGTTTAATAATAATATATTTTGCTGGTTGGCAAGCTTATTTAGATAACTTGCCGGAGCAATCGAAACGCCCATCAAAATGGAACGCACGCCTAACACTGATATTTAAATAACTTATGATTAGATGTACACTACACCATAATAGTTTCTAAAAAGAAATGCAATGTGAAACTCATTGTTATATTGACTTGACAAAATAAACAATGCAATAAATAACCTGATAAAAAAGCAGACTGCTTATCAAAGTATAGGTAGGTAGGTACCTACACATGAAGAACCGTGAACGCAGAATCGTAATAGATTTCACTACTAGGTACGTAGACACTGCACGGTGATGATGATCGCTATTCAGCTAAAAGCTATGTTTTACCACTAAGCAGAGAACAAGGCCAGCAAAGGAGTGCAGAAAGACATAATATCTTAACATAACTTTAAAAAAATAACAGCGCTCCTGGTATTTACTCTAAGAACTAAATTTGTTTGTTGCTGGGTAGGTAGGTACTCCGCCAAGTCAAATCAGAAAGAAACTATGCCCAATATTTTGTCAGAATATGTCGAAATCGAAGGGTACAAACAAAAAAATTGTCGAAGTAGAAATAAAGAAGTTATAAGGGTTTTAAGTTGGCCGCGCCAACGTAACATGTACGATTGCGCGGCCATGGAGATCTCAGCAACTGCTTGGGTTAGAGATCTAATTCTTATTGTATATTTGTAATTTTTGTATTATTTTGTATATTACTTAATCTAGTTTCCACCTATCTAAGTGATAGAGTGCAATACGTTGATGTAAATGGAAATAGGTCCTTAGGTTTACCTGTTGCTATGGGCGTCCCACAGGGCTCCATTCTTGGTCCTTTTCTATTTTTGGTGTATGTAAATGATTTGCCGTACTTTGTACAGGATTTCTGCGATATAGTGCTATTTGCAGACGATACGTCTCTTATTTTTAAAGTTAACCGTAAAGACCCTAATTTCGACGTTTTAAACGGTTCGCTCGCGCAAGTCCTGAACTGTTTCACGGTAAACAATCTTATATTTAATTCCAAGAAGACAAAATGTATAGAATTTTCTATGCCAAATGTCAAAAGTGCAAGTACAAACCTGGTTTTAAATAATGAATCAGTTTCAATCGTAGAGTCCACAGTTTTCTTGGGCTTTAGATTGCAAACTTTAGTGGGAAGCCCATATTTCGTGTCTCGCAGGTAAACTCAGCTCAGCGGCTTTTGCTGTCAGGAAAGTTAGGCAACTAACTGATGTGGAAACCGCCAGACTAGTCTACTTTAGTTATTTTCACAGCGTTATGTCCTACGGCATATTGTTGTGGGGTAGGGCTGCTGACATTGAAACCGTTTTTACTATTCAAAAACGAGCTATACGTTCTATCTACAACCTAGGTTCACGAGACTCCCTGAGAGAGCGATTCAAAGAGATAGGTATATTGACAGTTGCATCTCAATATATATATGCTAATGTTGTTTATGTTAAGAGTAACATTGGTCTATATACTAGGAATTGCGATGTGCATGAGATTAACACCAGGGGTAAGCATAAACTGGTTGGCTCACACTATCGCTTACATAAAGTCCATAACTCGTTTACGGAACTTGGTATACGTTTATTTAATAAATTACCTATCGACATAATGGATAAGCCCTTAGACAAATTTAAACAAATTGTCAAAAAACATTTAATACTTAAGGGTTACTACACTGTTAGTGAGTATCTGAACGATAAAAAGTCATGGGATGCTCGCTTGACGACGGAGTAAATACATTTTACTCTTTTTAATGACATTATACTTTTAAGGACATATTTTTGTCAATTATACTATGAATGACATTTTTTATGATTAATAAGAATGACATGCCTACCAAATAATTTTTGACATTAATTTATTGATACATTTTGACATATTTTAAAAAATGTTTTTTTTTTGTATTAATTTTAAATGACATGATGCCCGAGTCATATTTGAACAGTTACGTACACATTTTGTATTGTTTTGTTAAAATAGTATACTTAGTATTGTTAAAATTATACATTGTGATTTGTGAAATAGAGGTACATTGTGAACTCCTGTGGTAAATTAAGTTCATCTTACTTTATACTTATACCAAAAATTAACAGTTTATATAATACCTACATAGAAACATTTATCACAGTTCACATGTTGCCTTTACCTTTTGTAGCAATATGCAAATTGAGGCAGCCTGTAAAGCACACATTTTACTTTTTAATTTTTCTTTACAACATAGAAAGCTGTAAGTAATTAAGCATCTATAGAGTTAAGTGTATTGCCACTTTGCATGCTACTTGAAACTGTAACTTACAAAAATAGTAATAACCTGGCGATTAAAAAGAGTGGCCTGAGTTTCTTGCCAGTTCTTCTCATGGCTCTACTTCGTCAGCGAACTGGCTGTAGGTTAATTTGCTGACGTTTTGTAAACTTTGATGTTCATAAGTGTTAATTTAATTAACCTATTTGAATAAACATATATTTCATTTCATTTCATTAAAGACTGAATTTGTCGAAAAAAGAATTAAAAGTTCTAGATAAATATGTTACGAAATATTTAGGATTAAAAGTCATGGCCGCGCAATCGTAACGTTGTTGATTCTTTATTGTTGATTATTTCTTTAAAACTTAAGACTTTATACATTAAAACTATTACAAAAGAAAGGTCTTAATTTGTCGAAACTAATAAAACCAATAAATGCTATGTCAGTTAGATCAAACTGACGAAATCAGCCCAAAACAGAAAGTACGTGGCCGCGCAGTCGTAACGCTATTTTGCACGCTGATATCTCATTATCTGTAATTGCTAGGATTTCGGTGTGAATATTAATTTGTTCGACTTAGTAACCTCAGAAGAATGACATATTGTTTTACCCTCAGACAATGATATTCTATTTAACAGATATGTTATACACTCACAAAACAACAGAAAAAAGTGTTCCGCACAGTACCCGTTGCACACATAGACCTTTTTCATTCATTTCACATTTCACTACATGTCAAAATGATAGAAAGGGATGACTTGAGAAAACAAATAGGAAAAAAAGTGACAGCTAGTGTTGTCAATTGCGTATGAATTTGAACAAACATTACTCTACAGTATCGACCAAATCCATTTTCGGACAATGTAAACAAACAGTTTTTTCAATATTTTTCTATCAAAAACTCCATAAACGATGACACATGGGTTTATACACATTCTGTTCACTATATACTTCATTTTGCAACTATTTCTACTAATGATTAATAATCAAATCTAGTTTATTTAATAAAATTACGAATTACTTTTTGCGGTCGAATTAAGACGTCAAAATGATTGACAATTTTATTTTTTCTGTACTCTATATTGTCTTTGAAAACCAATGTTGTAATTTATCAGAAGAAATAAGTTTATCCAATACATATCATAGGTACATAATATTTTGTCATTTGCCCTCGCAAGTCTGAGTTCATTTGTTTTATTGTAATATAGTATAATAAAATCGTAACATACATACAAATTCCATATAATCAATATTTCACAATTTTTTATCAGGCGGGAAAATATTCAAAAGTATCCCAGTATTCCATTTCAGTCCGTGGTCAAATAGTTGTAATTAGAGGTCAATGCTTAATTTAAATTACATTTATTTATACATTAGGTAAATTGTTTGTCTTATTATCTTATAGTTTATAAGTCAACGGTTACAATAAAATACAATACCATATTTAACATAAATACAAGTATTTGGAGTAATAAAAATAACAAATCAAATAGAATTAATCGATTACGCAAATAGAGTATTAGTAAACGTAATATTATTTAAAAATGTTAGAAAAAAAGAATGAGAAATTATTATTTAATTATGTATGATGACATTAATTTTATTTTCATCATCCTTTTCCCCATCACTAGTAAATTCATGAAACCATAGACAATGGCAATATGGAGGATTGTTTACATTGTCCGAAATTAGATTTGGAATGGACTGTAGTTACAAATCACCGCATGCTCTATCATAGACTAACAAATATAACGCGAGAGAAGGTACAAAATTTGTACCGCAGTTTCTACCTATAACAACTACTAATACTAATAAATCACTACTATAATGTAGCGACGTATGATTTATTGAAATCGGTTCAGCCGTTTATTAGTTACGAGAGAATAAAAAAACCAGACATACGTACAGGTCAAACACATAACCCTGCTTTTGGGCTTTACTGTAGTTGGGTTAAACTAGAAATAGCTTTATTTTATGATTTTTGATAATCTGGTAATATTCAAATTTTTTACACACACTTATTTATTTCTAATTAAGTATATGCATTTTTACATAAAACAAAATTATGAAACAATACAAGGTTAGAAAAAAGGAAAACCGAACTGCGAAGAACGATGACTTTTCTGCCTACGATTTTCGCATCTGTATTTTTATTCTATGTCCGGGATGCACGCGTCCTTGTCACACGCACCACAAAAATGTATTTTCCATTTCTTTCTTTTTTCTAACCTCCAAATATTCGAATTATTAGGAAAATAATTGAAATATGTTAATAAATCAAAGAGTATTGCGTACTTACATATGGTATGAGATTCCTTGTGTTTTATTTAATTTTGTATCATAATTGGTGCACTTACGGAACACACAAGATGGCATTTTTAAATTTGAAAATTGCATCAATAGTGTACCTACTCGTTGCTGTGCGTAACGCAGACTAAAGACAATACGTCCCAATTAGGACGTTTTCAGGTCTTCACGATTACGCGTTCATAACATATCTGTTAAATAGAATATCATTGCCCTCAGATTATTTAACATTGCGTAATATCTCAAAAATCTTCTTGCCAGCCTCAAAAAATGTTTTTGATAAAAAAAATATACTTAAAAAACTTAGTGCCACCATACCATCTTCTTAAACTGCTGGTATGGTGGCCTCTACTATGGCGGCTGGGAATGGGGTTAAGGAAAGGGAAAGAGGGAGGTGAGAAAAGAGGAAAGGGGGGAAATTGGGCCTACGGCTACTCACCGAGCGAAATGCAGTAGTACGGATACTACTACTCTTACGTCGATCTTCTATGAGAGGGTAGTACTTCCCCGGACGAGCCGGCCCATTCATGCTGAAACCAGCGTGGACCGTCTTCAACAACATATAATTTCTTCTAAATTCTTAAAATGTAGTAATTAATAATTATTTTTATTTAGCATATTTTCTATATTTTCTAGTAACTTTTTAAAGTGTCATGGCGTGATCATGGCAGACGTAAGTCATATTATTATTATTTTGTATCGAAATATTATATTGACCATATTAAGTTCTAGTATTGTGTGGATGGTTGAGTATTTTATTTGTATTTTTCTTATTTAGATGTAAGTTTATGCTATAATTATATTATTATTACTGTAAAGTTTCATTTCATTCCATTCAGTTTGTACTAGTTCAGTTCTTGTTATCTAGATTCAAACAACCTTATTAACATTATTAAAGCTTGTGATATGAGTGCGGACATAAAATACATACTTACTTATTATACCGTACATAGAAACACCCTTACCAATGCAAACTTTAACATAGACTATTTAAAAAAAATTCACCTACATAATAAAAATATGGTACTTTTCAAAATAGTCACCATATTAGAAAGTGACACACGGGCTCTGTCTGTAATAAATATCCTATTTATGAATATCTTGCTTGGCTTGTTTTTTAGCTGCGAGTAATCAGTCCTGTTTAGTGTTTAGTTTATTACTTTACTGATATAATACGTCCATGCCTTAGAGCGTTGGTTTAATGCTCTAAGGTCCATGCCTAATAAACTAGTGATGGGCGGATCGAGTAAAAACCCGGATTAGCCCGGGCTGCTTATCTGACCCGTTAGCCTCAGTTGATATTTTCGCTCAACGGGTTGACTCGATATGACGTCACCACGGGCACCCGACATCAGCGCGCGACCCGCCGCACCCGCCGCTTGCCTGTAGTTTATACGTAACCTATCGAGTTCGACGCAGTTTGCGAATTTGCGACCGACACGACACTAACGCAGTGAAAGGGCGTATCACGCACACGCACGTCTCCGGCCAGCCTGGACCTGCGTGTGATATTTCTTTGCGGACGGGCAAGGTAAACTCAACTCGAGTCAATCCGAGTTGCAACCCAGGTTAGCATTTCTTTCAACTCCAGTGACCCGGGTCGAAAAATTGTATTATCTATGCCATCTATAGACATTCGTTTTTTTTGAAGCTGCGCTAACTTGTTGTTGAAAAAAGCGCGGGAAATTTCGGTTTGCGCGGGTGTATTTTTTGCGGCAATTTTAAAAAAGATTAATTTTAATATTATTATTCGGTTCAGATAAGGTGTATATGTAAATATTTATTGTATATTGTACATATATTTAATTTTAATTAGTTATTTTCCTAAGTATTGGTAAGTATTTGTACATATAATATTCGAAACGTGATTCGGGTCGAATGAACGACCCGCCTGATGATTTGTTGGGGGATTTAGGTCCTAGCTTAAATCCCCCCATTTTTGGTAGTTATGTTACTGTCATAACCAGTGATCGGAGTAGGTAGATTGAAATGGGGTCATTGATCCGAAACGTATATATTAATATGGACATTCCTCCGGAATTGGTGCATTATTAAAAAAAAACCGGAACTTATGTAGGAATTTTATTCTGCCAGAGTGGAAGGAGTCATTTGATGATTTGCCATCCTCAAAAAAAGGTAGGAATTGTAATAAAATGAGCAATATTATTCTTTATTATTCTTCATATTTTTTTCCACCCAATCACCAATCGTCAATCGACCAATCAGAACAAAGGATCATGGGTGGTACAATAACCGGTTATCAGAACAATGCGTACGCCCGCCGACGACATGCCAGGTAGCTCACTCGTTTACTTCGGTTCGTAGAGTGCGCATCTTTGTTTGTTACTGTGTTGTGAAAACGTTACTTGACCCTGGCTTGTGTACATACTGACTTCTGGAATCTGCTCTAAACCACGATTTGGCTCGAATATACGGACTCAGATTTTTCACTATTGAATTGGATCTACATATTTAAACCAAGCTTTGGTAAGTAATATTTTACTAGTTACAAGGAGTATAAAGCATGTTTGGATGTACTATAAGAATATTTTTAGTATTGTGTTTGTTCGCTTAACCTGCTGAACATACCATGAGTCTTAATATTGTTAAATCTTTAATAGAGTATGAACCAGTGAGCTTAGTGCGAAACAAAATTATGATATTCTAGTAATGTAGTCGCAATTCAGCTAACTCCACTATTAACCGACATTTTACTGGAATCCGTATATAATTTGAATGCCCTGTGTCCTCTTGCAATGTATTGGTAAAATAAATTACTATAGGCCTTATCTACTTCTCTACAAAATATTCTACGTAACAAGCCCTTTCATTTGATACCCATATTGATGGAATTGAAAAAAAAAATAAGTTGTCCGCCATCTTGTAGCGGCAGCCATTTTGGATTGACAATAATATTGAATATACATAATTGTATTGTCACCAGAATCAAAGGCGAATACCAAATTTTAGATCAATCGGTTGACAGGAAGAGGGTGAAATTTCAATGACTAAATTTGATCCACGAAAAATAAAACAAACGGAGTAAGCTAAATAAACTAAATAAAATGTAATTTTTTCATGTCTTTGTTTTAGGTGATATATACGAGGTTCCATCTCTAAAACAAAGTTCAGATATGGCAAACGTCAAGGCTGAAACTGTAGAAAAATGGATATCCGGTCATCCCGAACTACTTTACGATCACGCTAGTGGTACAATATACTGTTCAAAATGTGAAAGCCATTTGAAAACCATAAATAAAGAGGAAACGTTAAAAGACATATCGAAGGAGCAGTACACCAGGGAAAGTTTAAGCGGCCCAAAGAGGAATTTTATTTCGATCTTATAAAATTTCTCATTTTGTGCAATATTCCGTGGTCTCAGATGAAAAATACTACTTTTCAAGATTTCTTTAAAAAATATATGTGTAGTACCAGTTGTTGTACGTGTACTAATCGTACTCTGCCAGATGAATCACAGTTACGGAAAGTTTACTTGGACAAGTTTTTTAAGAATAAAATCAATTCGATTCGGCAAAATTATAAAAATGAGAAACTATGGATATCATTAGATGAAACGACAGACTTTTTAGGTCGCTATATAGTCCATTTTTTAATAAAACCATTACATCCTAGCAATTTGACTAGACCTTATTTGGTAGCATGTAAAATGCTAACTGTAGTTAATGGACAAACAATCACGCAATTTGTGTTAGAATGTTTGGAAAACTTTTGGGAAGATTCTTTTGAATCGAAGGTAGGTAACATTCTTGTCCTCTGCACTGATAGCGTTGCATATATGCTGAATACCTGAAATGAAGCACGTAACATGTTTGGCGCACTCTCTTCATCGCGTATCTGAGCAAATTAGGTTAGAATATCACGATGTTAACATTTTAATAGCAAATGTTAAAAAGGTATTTTTGAAAGCCCCAAGTAGAGTCAAAATTTTAAAAGAAAAATATCCAGATTTGCCGCTACCTCCCCAACCAGTTGTTACAAGATGGGGCACTTGGTTAGAGGCAGCATTTTATTACGCTCAAAACTTTGAAAAAATAAAAGAAGTATTATCTTGTTTAAGCAGCTCTGATGCGGTATCTATTCGAGAGGCAAAAAATATTATAGAAAAAGAAAATTTAAAAGAAGATTTAAATTACATTAAAGACAATTATTTTATAATTCATTTGTCTTTAAAAGAATTGCAAAAGCATAATTTATCGTTGACAGATTCACTTTTAGCATTTGACAACGTCAGATATGCTATAAATCAGTGCAATTCAGAAAATATAAAAAATAAAATAGAACGTGTTATGGAACGAAACCCAGATTTAGACACACTTAGAGAATATAGTGAGGCCATTGACAAAAATGAAGCACATAATTTAATACCTTTTTTAAAATTAGCTCCCTTGACATCGTCAGATGTAGAACGGTCTTTTTCCATTTATAAATGGACTTTAGATGTTAAAAGAAATAGGTTGAAAATAGAAAATATAGAGAAACTCATAGTTATATATTTTAATTGTAAAGATCAGGATTACCAGGATGCTGACATTGTAATTGATGAAGATTAAAAATGTGAATAAATGTAAAATGTACATATTTAACAATAAACAATGTTGATTTTTATCTTTTTTCTTTATTCTACCCCTTTTTTTTGGTCCTAAAATCTGACTAAAATCAACCTGTTCCTTCGTATGCCCTTTACGTTTCAGAGTCGTGGTGCATCCTTAGAACAGTCTCACGACCCCAGCAGGCATTGGCCCTCTATGGGGCCCCGTCATTTATTCTACCCTTAATGCAAATTACCATGACCTCTATGAAAATATTTAAATTTAACTGCACAATTTATGTCTATCTATAAAAGTTCTAGCCATAAAAGGCTAAAAATAAAAAAATAAAATTAAAGCTTCGATCAGAATTCGAATGTTTTTATTATTCAACAGATAAATAATGAATTAATTTAGTTTTGATACCTTCCTTTAAATTTTGAATTGAGTAGGAATAATATCACTACCAACATTAACAATATTTAATTGAATCCGGAAATACCGGAATTACTTTCCGGGAAAATGGCTTATCCATGTTATTCTTTCTGTGTGCATTTATGATACAAGTACCAAAAATCAATCTACCTACTCCGATCACTGGTCATAACACATGCCCAGGTGAGTGGTATGGACACAGATGGGTCTGTAGCCACAGCAAGTGGAAGGGATACGGATGCTGGTACCTCTGAGAACCAAGCTAGTACTTCTCGTAAACGACGTTCTCATAAACATAGAGTTTGCAAACATTGCCATAAAACAAAACGGAGTAGAAGGGGAGTGATTCCTGAGGGATCCTCTATTCTTAAAACGGAATGCATGTGCAAATCTAATTCAGAAAATAATATAAAGTTACCTTCTGTTGAAGAAACTTCTAAGTATGCCAGTAATAATAATAATAATATAATATAATAATATTCTACCACATTCACACAGCGCCATCTAGTCCCAAATTAAGCAATTATATTTACTTGTGTTATGGGTACTAAACAACTGATATACTACTTATATACATTTTTTTTTTGTAAATACATACATATTATAGATAAATTACACCCAGACACAGAACAAACAATCATGCTCATCACACAAAGGTTTGTCCTGGGTGGGAATCGAACCCACGACCTCCGGCTTAGCAGTCAGGGTCACTAACCACTAGACCAACAGGCCAGTGCATCAATACAACACTTACATAGCCCATCCCAACAGGTTTTGTCTTTTCAGCCACCAATTGTAGATAAACCTTCTACACAGATACCAAAACATGGATGAGACAACTCGTGAGCAAGTAGGTAGAAAGGAGTACCAACCCTCTGATGTAGGACCTTACATAATTCATGTACAGCGTATAACTAATGCAGAGAACAGTGGCACCATCCTGCACCCTATCACTTTCGGAAATTTTCTTAAAAAAAATAAATACCAAAATATTGTACCTGGCAGTGTTAACAGAATTGGTAGAAACAAGTGTGTAGTTGCTTTTACTAACTATGTTGATGCTAATTTATTTTTAAATAGTAACTCTTTGCCTTTGAATAGATTTAAGGCTTTCTTGCCAACCTTCAATGTTACACGCATGGGTCTGGTCAGAGGAGTCCCATCTGACTGGAGCATTGAAGAAGTTAAGGAAAATATATCAACTCCTTTAGGTACTGGTGAAATATTAAAGATCTGGCGTCTAAATTATAAAGTTCATTTAAATGGTTCCTCTTCTTGGAAACCATCACAAACAATAGTGATAACTTTTGATGGTCAAGCCTTACCAAAAAGGATTTACATGTGTTACAATCTTAGAGCATTAAACCAACAGGAGTCGACACGCGCTCTATTTCCCTTGCGCAAAAGTCTGCCACTTTCGGCGGGGGACGGGTTAACGCGAGCAACGCACACTAATTTATTTATTTATTTATTACTCTTAAACTTACATCTATCTTTACAGGCAAGCCTAATGCGACAGAGAAGTTGAGCTTTTTATCTAGTTTATAACTATATTTAACAGGGTTCTATATGCCATTGAAAGTCCGCGTGGTAGAAACAGTTTTTATTTTGCACACAGATCTAACGCACGTAGGCGTCTTATTAAACTTTATTACTTATATTATAATTATTATCACATCACAATATGGCTAAAACATCTATAAGTTTAGAAGCGAACGGAGCAGAGCCTACCTTACATGCGCGGACCGATGCGCGGGCTCTACTCTACTGGCTGGCCTGCGATCCTACACGCGCGCGCTGCTGCGATGCATGTACTTGCGGGGCGCGTGTGGAGCGAGGGGCGCGGTGTCGTACGAATGAAGCGCGGTGCGAAGGCCATCGCGCCGCATAGCAACAATAATATCTACCGACTGCGCGTACAAATAAATCCCGCGTTACATATATTTATTTCTACATCCTAATACATTATTAAAACTAACCTAAGTACTGCAGATGCAATAAGCAGTTTTAGTAAATTCGTTCAGTGCACATGAAAACAGATCTATCCGGTCAGACAGCGTGTTGAGCACACGCAACGCCCGCACAAGCGGCGCGCGCTGCAGCAGGTTGGTGCGTGCGCAAGGCACAACCAGCAGCGGCGGGCGTCGGCGACGCCCTCTATATTCATCCGGAACGCACAGCTGAACCGTCTCTAAGATAACCGGATTGTGTATCTTACCGCGTATTACACTAAATATGTAGGTGGCGAGAGCTACCTCCCTTCTTACTTCGAGTCTGTAATATAATAACCCACCATTCCCATAACAAATAAAGTAGGATACAGTAGTGGGTACCCTGGGAACACGCCATACTGCTTCAGATATAAAAACCTAAGAAATTTGTTTTGTATGCGTTCTATCATTAATTTATACTTTTCTTCGTGTGGAGACCAAATGACCGCATTGTACTCCAAGTGACTCTTTACGAGTGCTTCGTACAATGCTTTCAAGGCCCATATATTGGTAAAATTGTTAGCCTGCCTCAAAACAACCCCCAAATTTCGGTACGCTTTCTTACATACGTCTATGATGTGCTGCCGAAATAGCAAATTGGACTCGAAGCGCACGCCCAGGTTACAATGTTAACTACTAATGCATTTTTAAATCGCGTCGTTATGCACGCACACAATAAAATTATTACACACTAGCTTAAACTAAACACTCACAATCACATTCACACACAGGGACATCTATCAGTTTACGCTTCCTTAGCGTAAAACAGTTAGAGCTTGACTCTGTCGATATTTAGTATCGATGTTTAGGATTTCATATAAGTACGCGAAAGATTTAATTATTTTCATGATTATTATGTTTGCTTATTAAAATGAGCATTATCTTATATTATATAGAACAGTTTTAGGTAATAATAATCTATTATAATTTTAAGGTTTTTTTTTATTTAAGCACTTTGAAATAGATGAAAGTAAAGTAAATAGTTCATAAACATGAATTAACTAGAAGTAATTCTGTTAATTCATGTTTATGTCAATATTACAGGAAGAATAAAACAGTGTTTCTAACTAGCACACTTTTTTGTAATTATTATCAAAAAAGCCCGTCATACGGTCGGGCTAAATTTATTTGTTAAATATTGTTCGACAAACAAATCTGGTTATGCGGTCGGGCTCTCCTACTATGTTTACTAATGTTTATTCAATACTTCCGATCCCTGATAGTACGGAACCCTCGGCGCGCGAGTCCTACTGGCATTTAGCCGTTTTTTTTGAAGTTATACTTTTTTTGGCGCGATTGGGAAAAATGATGAAAGTGAATTTTTACGATGCGCGCGCACACCGACAGAAAAAAGCAACACCCTGAAGTTAGTTGCGAACCTTTTACACACTGAAGTTAGTTGCGGATCTTTGTGTGTCGTATCAGTACAAATAATCTGTGTGAATAAATAAAAAATATATTGGCGTTTATATCAATTCAAATATTTATGTATGTATGCGTTGTATTATTATTTGGTATTTTTGGATTGTTATGCCAAAGAAGTATAACTTCTTACGTGCGTACATGGGTACCCACTCTTTTTTTTTATTTTACTACTGCGCACAAGGATGTATGTTCAATAACCACCACCTGTTGAAATTTGTTCTAGTGTGGATTAAAGATTGTAATTAATTATTACGTGTCAATTTTACGTGTATTATTCCTAAGTATGTATGTATATTCAAACCAAATAATACTTTGAATTAATTGTCTGTTGCTATTAAATTTCGTTCCAACCAAGCAGAGCTTGTATTTGGAGGATTTTGTTCTGATTACATAATAACAAGACACTGACATGAGAATGTATGAGTAGATTTTTATTAGAGAGATATTTTATCTGTTCAGATAACAAAAAAACAACAGAATATATTTCAGAAAGTCTTTATTTAAGTAGGTATAATAAAATACTGAAAAACTGTGCAATTTAAATTAACCTTATAAATCTAGTTTAACTAATCCTAGATAATGCAATAAGAAGAGGTAGCGCACAGCGAGTTTACTTGCTAAAAACTGAGCTCTCCGCCACTTGGGGGGTAGGGAGGAGGTAGCAGTGCTGGCAGCACAGAAGGCTTTGTCTTTTAAGCTGTTAGTCAGATACTTGTTACGCTTAGGAACCCACTTATATGGTTCTTACAATATTGGACCCAAGCGACTCGAGGCGCTGCTTCTTTTAAAAATCTAAAACAAACAAAAAAATAATAATTTAATACTGGAAAACCAATATCGATATTTGTGATTAAACTGTCTCATCTCTAATTATGTTAAAGTGTGACCAGTCTCTTAAAAATAAATACGCTTATTTTTGTAAGAAATGAGCAATTATCTTTCGGAATAAAGTGCACTAATCTTGTATATTTGGATTTATAATCTCATTTTACTTGTTCATTTAATATTATTTTGTGCATTACTTGGTAAAAAAACATTGGTTTTAATTAAAAATAAATAAATATGGGAACGGTGACACAATAATGTACATCCAAAATGAAACTTATTAGATATGTCAACAAGGCGAGATATAAAAAAGGAAAGGTTAGTTTTTATGTTAATTCAACTTAAAATATTACCCCAGATTGGAGTATTGATGATAAGCCTGGCAACACTTGTTGATTAGCATTTTATTTGGTTAAATTGCTAATTTAATGCCTTATTTAATAATATTAGAACAAAATAATACTTACAGGTGGAATGTAATATTATCCTTTTGTAGACTTTATGTCGCTGAACGCTTTTTACACCAAAATACACTGCAATTCGGCATTTCTATTGAGACGATATTACGCATGCATGCACTGATAGGTGACATAATGATGCGGAACGCGCGTCAACTAGTTTTATATAACGGGTATGACCGGTGGGCTGGTACCTTTGGCAGAGGGGTACGCCTGTCAGTGGCCTCTCCGGTTGGTTTAATGCTCTAAGGTTACAATGCATTACCAGTTGAAACGAAACTTATGTGTACCCCACTAAACAATGTTTTAGATGTTGTCGCTACGGACACACTAAAACTCAATGTCGGTCATCTCTTCCTAGATGATACAAATGTGGTCAGAACCATTTAGGGGAGTCTTGTTCTGTTGAAGGTGATTCTGCATCATGTATCAATTGCTCAGGGTTCCATTTTGCCAAAGATAAGTCTTGTAATGAGTTTAAGAGACAAAAAGATATTAAATATACAATGGCTCACTCTTGTATATCATATGAAGAAGCAACTAAAGTTCATCCCTCTGCATCAAAATCCTATGCTGATGTTCTTGTTTCTAGACCACCTAATATCACTTCTTTCAACAACTTTAATCAATTTAATCCTACTGCTTCAACTTCTCACAAAAAAACAATATTTTTAAAACCGCGGTCTCCTCCGAAGTCAGTACACAGCTACGATAGAAGCATCTCTACTTGATCTGTGACGATAGAGCAGCTCACAATTCTCTAATTAATGAATTTCAACCCCCTCCACCAGCTAACGGTTGCGCATTGAATAATGAATAATGATCATGGTAGAAAAGAGGAGAATAATGACGAACATTTAAATAACATCATTTTAAACCTAAATAAAATGTTATTAAAAAAAAAAAAAACTTAGAACCGAACAACGTTGAACTTTTGAGTACATTAATAATGAATAAAAACTTAAATAATGGTTACAATGATTCAGTGGAATTGTCGGTCAATAGTACCTAAAAAATCTGATATATTTTATTTGTTAAATAAATTTAAACTTAGTATATTCGCATTAACTGAAACCTGGCTAAAACCTAACCAATTATTTAGAATTCCAGGTTAAGTTTGTTTACGAAAATGACAGAGATGACGGCTATGGGGGTGTTGCCATCTTGGCTAGAAATAATACCCCATTGTCGAGTATTTCTTTCCTTACGTTTTATATACTTATGCGTTTGGGGCATGTTTGTACTCCTTTCCACCTGGCCAGACTACACAGTGGATAATGATATGTGTGATTGTGGGGCTGATGTGGGCACGTTGAATCACATGTTTTTCTTCTGTTCCCGTCATGATCACTCTGCCTTCCTCCATTCTCTTGTTTCTTTTAACGTTCCCCTTCCTACTTGTGTATCTTGCCTTCTATTGAATCCAATAGAATATTACGACATAATTTCTTCTTTCTTTTTAAAAAATGATATAAAAATTTAGATATAATAATTATGTTTATATTTATTTAATAATATATTACAATTTATTCTTCTTCCTTTCCTGAACCGTACAAAATTTCTATAACTTCCCGTAATTATTTATTTTATAATTGCCCTACCTTTTCACTTGAAATTGGCACAAAGTCCAACTAGTGCCACACTGAAAAAAAACTTGTTGTTTCTCAGTTCTCTACTTAGTCCACTTAGTCTGTGCTGTCTGTCTGTCATTCTGCGGTGAAATTAACGAAAATACAATACAAATTAGTATTCATTGTATTTTGTAATACTTTGATTATTATCAGTTAAACATTTACTTCATAGTTCTTAATAAAGATTGTAAAACCCATTTTCTAAGGAAAAATTATAGGTTATCTCTATTTACATTTTTGCCAAGATCATGGTGTTTAAAACCAAAGGTTACTAATTAATCCAAGTAGATTTAATGTCGACGAACCATGAATATGTAAGTAGTCAATTTGTCGTTGAAATATAAATAAACAACATAAATATGTTACATTAATAACCACAGTGCATTCATTAGTTCCAATAAAATAATAATTTTATTTTAAAGATATATTAACTCTCAAAAATAGTCTATGATACACTAATTACTTACTAAAAAATATGGGTTTTTAATGAATAAATTATTTTATAATTTAAAAAATAAGTACCTAGTAAGATTTTTACCTAAGGGTCCCATGATCTAGTCCCACCGCTAAGGGCGTGTTGCAAGGGTAAAAATACGGTATTTTTAAGAATATGCTGTTGATGTGCATCTGCAATTTCAAAGGGAAAAGCTTATTTTATTTTGATGAGCAATAAAAACCATGAACCAAATACCTAAGTCTAAATAGTGAATATTTTGTATAAAATTTGTTCAGTTCATTGACTCAGAATCATTTTACGCAGTTCATGATGAAATACCTAGATACCAACAACATAAATTTTAATGGTAATAAGGTGATATATGATACTGTAATACACTATTACCTTGATGGTAGATAGAGACCAGATTACGGTGCTACTACGGTCTAATTTTTACGGTAGTAGATCCACGCTGATTTCAGCATGAATGGGCCGGATCGTCCGGGGAAGTACTACCCTGTCATAGAAGATCGACTCAAGAGTAGTAGCATCCGTACTACTGCGTTTCATTCAGTGAGTGAGAGCGCCAAAGGCCCAATTTCCCCCCTTTCCTCTTTCCTCTTTCCTCACCTACCTCATTCCCTTCTCCTAACCCAATTCCCAGCCGCCATAGTGGAGGCCACCATACCAGCAGTTTAAGACGGCTTTTTGGTATGGTGGCCGCCACTTCTGGATTCCACTGACTGCTTGCCATCAGGCGGGGTGGAGTCACTCTGGTAGGCTATAACATAAAAAAAAATATTACCGTGTCCATAGAGACTCTGCCAGCAAGTGCTCTTAGAGATAACAAAAATATTATACATATTTAAGTAGGTAGTTGTAATACATTTCTGTTTAATATTTTTGAACAAATAAATGGTTTTCAGATGCCTGAGCATTCCTTTTCCATCTACTGAATTTGCCTCACTGGCCTATGATGTTCTCAATGTTGACAAAGAGTTAAAAAGAAGTGGGGTACAGCGCACAATAGAAATAAATGAAAAAGACCTTATCATGTAAGTGCATATTTTAAAATTCATTTCGGAAAGACATTATTTAATCACAGTTCAAATTCTATCATGGTCAATTTTAAGTAATTTCATATGCCAAATCTTCTTATGCAAATTATCAGCTCACTACAGTTTAACTAAAATTATGAATTTTAGTTAATCATTTAATCGGAGCTATGTTTGAAAAATGTTTTCAGAACACTTTTTAGAATTACGTGAAAGCTGTTTACTTATATACATTTTTTTTGTAAATACATATATATTATATTATAATATGTAGATTCATTACACCCAGACATAGAACGAACAATCATGCTCATCACACAAAGATTTGTCCTGGGTGGGAATCGAAACCACGACATCCGGCTTAGCAGTCAGGGTCACTAACCACTAGGCCAACAGGCCAGTCGAATTATTACCCCCATCCGCAACCTTCCGCATAGGGACAGCGTTCCCGGTGCACCCGGATGCTGTCACCGGTGTTGGTGCCCGCTCGGTGTGGGCTTTTGCTGGGTGGGCCGCTGATGTAGTATCAAGTTCCGGCGGCCCATCCATTAAGGCGAGAGTAGGTGCACAGAGGGGTTTTAGTTAGTATTTTGGCCACCTACCATCTCAGGCCAGCGAGTCCGACATAGCCGCCTCGTTTCTCCGTACGGGGCGTTATGTGTAAACGTATTTCCCCTCTACAATAAAAAATCTGATATGCTGTGTTAGAATTATCTAGTTATCTATTAAGTATATTAACACAAACAGAGAAAAGATATTAAACACATTGGCATTGTAATGCTAATAAACTGATCACAAGAAAACGAAGAATTCATTAGATATTTTTTTAATAGGTTTTACAATTAGTATGACTAAATATTGTGGTTATATAGGTACTACAGATATCTACGTCTGACGCAACGAAATTTTATCAGGCAGACTTGTCTTTGTGTGCGTTGCTCAAGCATATTTTGTATTTAGTTACCTGCACAGAATAAGTACAAGTACTTATTCTTTGCCATTGGGGACATAGACTCCTACAAAAGACCGCCTTGACCGGAAATGCATTACCGTGCAAGGCATTTTATGCCGGACACTCAGACCGGCCTCAAAACGCTGTCGGCATATCGACTAAAAACGCTCTTCACACGTGTGCGTAACCCGTTTGATTTAGGGGCGAGTTCGGGCGGCGATCGCCCAATCACTGTCCACACGGTACCAGGGTGGCTGCAGATCCCGGAGCCCCCGCGACGACGTCCGGTGCGTGTAGGAAGCATGGTGGTCAGCTCCCTCTTACGCTCGGCCGCCTCCTTGGCGTGTAGAGTTAACTTAAATTATTTTATTATAAACGCGATTCACGCGATCATTCATTAGTATTAACTTACATACTTACCTTATTCTGCTTGACGTTTCGACTGGTCTCTGGCCGTGGTCACAAGCTGACTGATGAAGAAATGTCACTGCTCGGTATCCAATAGACTCTAGATCTACTCTGTTGTTGTTTTGTGTTAACCGATTGCGCAGAAAAGTGAGGTACCGTAATTTGAGAAGAGTTGTTTGTTTGTGTGGATTTTTAACTCAATGGTGGCCAGCCAAAGTCTACAGCTGTTGTCACCAGGTGCAAGAAATCTACAAACTGAGGACATGCTAATCTGCTGCGAATGTATACAGCTTCCCTGAGAATACGCTACTTATCAGCAGGAACACTACTACTATGACAGTATTGCTGTGACTGCGGTATTTTGTAAACAGGCGATACTTTCCTAGTCGGTAAAAGAAAATGTCGCATTATTACTATGATGCCATATTGATTCGCGCAAGGATCAATATTACCAAAAATCAAATAGCGACTTTTGCAGGCGCAGCGACGACGATTTGTCGCATAATTTACGACACTAACTTGAAACTTGGTATGTCAAGAAATTACCTTCTAGGTATAAAGAGCCCCTGAGCCCCTCAAACGGCAGACTTTCGATCGGCTGATAGTTTGGTCGGTTGCATAATCAGTATGAAGATGGAAGTGCACACATAACGATTACGTATCTCTTCATACTGATTAAGCAAACAAACAATCGACCGATCAAAGGTCTACTCTTTGTTTGCGGGGTTCAAAATACAATTAACTAAGATCAATTACTGCAATTAACTATTAAATACTCCTATTTATCATTAAGTAGCTGCGCCTCGCACCGACTCTATTTATATACTAATTTTCATCGAAATAGGTTCAGCCGTTTAGGCCCTGAGTGGTAGCAAACACACACACACACACACACACACACACACACACACACACGCACACGCACACACGCACCCAAGCTTTCGCATTTATAATATTAGTAGAATTTTTGGGTCCTTTAGTAAATCTTATATTTTCTTTCAGTAATTTCAAAGGCGAGGAACTGAAAAGACTACGAGTTGCTGCAAATGCTCTTATCAAAAACGTTAAACTTATTGTTAAAACTGTAGACCAATTTCCGAGCTGATAAGTTTTTATTTACAATGCCTGAACACACGCCTGCTCCAACACCAGCTAGGTCATTGTATGGCTTTTTTATGTACTTGTTTAGCAAAACATTGTTAGTAATATACTGTATTTGGGCCATCACACCCGATTTCTGCTTACACTATTTCAATATTTATTATTACCCTTTAAAATATTGGTCCACTGCCATTCCGATACAATGTCTTGTAGTTCTGAATATTTTTGTGTTCTTTCTGTATCCCAGTTCTAGCTTAATGCTAACTCCAAATATAGATAGTGTGTATACAATAAGCGATCCATATTCTCACTATTTGTGTAAAAGTAATAATAACAATAATGCCTTAGACGATTGTATTTGTACAGATAAAAACAAATGTGTTAAGTACAGCCACGTGACATCACACGGAGAGTTAGAAGAGAATACCGTGCCACAATTGTGTGATTTGAATATACGAGACGTTTGTAGGAGAATTTACATGAATGCACATAATAGTTAAGTTGATAAATATATTAAAGTATTGCACTATTTGTATTGTTTGCTTTTTCCTCAACCTAGGTAGAACATATTTTATTGATGTATGGTATGTATACAATGTCATACATAAAGGGTTTTGTGGTGCCTTAATATTTTTCTCACGCTATAGGCACGGTAATATTATCTAAAAAGTAAAAGTATGTATATGTATTATATTTCAGTTATCTAGTACCCATAACACAAGCACTGCTTAGCTTGGGACTAGACGACAGTGTGTGATAGTGTCCACATATTATTATTATTATTATTATTATTATTATTATTATTATCTATACAGTATTCCAACTTCATACAAACGGACGAAGCGCGAACTATGCCTACGCGCCTCGATCTCGGTATGCCCTCGGCGTGCAGACAGTCGCGACTGTGCCGCAGTGACGAACGGACGGTGTGTTGTTTTTTTAACAATAACCGCGCGATTTTTCACTAAAAATAAGTTCAAGTTCATATTTAATATGAAGAGTAAGATATAATGTGCTGTTTTTAGTTGCATGAATTCGTCAATTACGCATCTAGTGATAACTATTTTTAGATTACCTGGAAACTCTGAAAGGTAAGACTATAAAATAATTTTACTTACTAGTAGGTAGGTACATAATGTGTATCTTTTTAATAGATAAGTATTTCCATTTATCTCCCGAAAAAAAATATGTCTGGATTAATAAATAAAGTGAATAGAGTAAAGGAAAGTGATTGATACGAGTGAAAATAAGTATTTATAGGCGGTTTATGAATCATGAATAATCATACGGTAGATAGGTACCTACCCTTGTGTTAAAACCTCGGGGCAAGTGTGTTTTATTTTGTTAGTTTGTATAATTTAAAGTAAAGACATGGTATTTTATTATTATTAATAGTTGCTTATTGTACTGTGTATGAATAATACTAGAAAAAATAAATTTTCAATCAAAAAACAACACGCATTTTCATTGAACACTTCCTATTTAATTCACAAAGTATTTTGTTTGTTTATATAAAAAGTATATTTACAATCACAAAACAAAATGGAAACACAAAGTAGGCAAATGTAATTGTTAAAAGTGCTGGAGGCGGGCAGCCCTATCGCATGTATACCGCGCGGCTGTAGGCATTTTTTTTTTTATATTATAACCTACCAAAGTGACTCCACCCCGCCTGATGGTAAGCAGTCAGTGGAATCCAGAAGTGGCGGCCACTATACCAAAAGTCATCGTCTTAAACTGCTGATATGGTGGAATCCACTACGGCGGCTGGGAATGGGGTTAGGGGAAGGGAATGAGGGAGGTGAGGAAAGAGGAAAGGGGGAAATTAGGCCTCCGGCACTCTCACTCACCGAACGAAACGCAGTAGTACGGATACTACTACTCTTAAATCGATCTTCTATGAGAGGGTAGTACTTCCCCGGACGATCCGGCCCATTCATGCTGAAATCAGCGTGGACCTACTACCTGTTATTTCAAAAATACGGCCGAGTTACAATGCTGTATAGATAGTATTACCGTGCTTTAGGTGTAAGTACCTATTAGCTTATTATTATTACTCAACTTCAGAAATTAAAATAGATATTACGAGAACACTAATCACTATGTTTGTTCCCGGCGGATCGGCATTTTAAACTTAGGTATCTTACTTACCTACTTATTTACGTCTTGGTTTTCTTACTATGCTTTCCTGCATATAGTACCTATTAGTAGTAGTAATAGTAATACAAAAAACTACACGTGAATTAAAAAAAAGCCACATTGGTTTCTACCTACTTACTTGCCGCGATTAAAATCGTGTGTCGTGTCTTTAATCACTTAAGCAGCGGAGGCTCTCTATCGTATGTTTCATGGAGAGTGCTCTGAGGAACTGCTTGACCTGGTGCGGTGCTATCGTCTCTTTTCTATTATCGCACCACGCGACATCACAGCAAAGTTCATCCATACTACCTGGACATCATCTTGTCTAGCACGGTTCAGCGTCCAGCGTTCATTTCTCACACGTACGTGCAGGCCCTGGAACGAACTACCAGCTGCGGTGTTCCTCGAGCACTATGACCATATAACAGTCCGTCAACTCTTTATCATGTCACGGTACTAAAACTACACTCTCAGCACTTCCGTATAAGTAAGTACTCCTAACATTACTAACCTCAAAGGAAAGATATTGTTTGCAAAGATCACTGAGAATCAAGATTTATGTTTACAAATAAGTTCTACCCATTTTTAGGTCATTTTCTTTGTAATAAGGTAAATAACTGTATTGTCTGTATACGACCACAACAACTATCACAAATGTAAGCTGTTAATTTATAATTTTATACAGAATTTGTCCTATGACCAAACTGAACAAATTTTAATTGTAGGTACTTAAATAAGTGATAACTAAATTACCCTCAATGTAGTTTAATTATTACTTTTTTTTCTATATTAAGTAGGTATACCTAAGTCATAGGTTGCACTGAGCATATACACAATACGTTTTCATGAACTCACACCGCCTGTGGCACAGGTTTTGTTACCTAGCACCTATAAGCATTCCTAACACTGTACCTATACCAATTTATAAGATAGTAAGTAAGTATTGTTAAAATGACTTTTATGACCCAATAAAGATATTTATTATTATTATCCTTTTTCGAACGAGATATCTCTCGTATGCTATATCCTCAGAGTCAGAACAAGTCCTGAGGGTATAGCATACGAGATACCTAATATCAGACACAAAAGAAATAACATTGTGTCTCGTGTAGATCTGCTCCTAAGCACATGAAGTGAGCGTTAATATCACGGAAGGCAGCAGTTTTGTAGAGTTCATGGGCGACAGTTGCCACTTACCATCAGGTAGGCTGTTAGGTCGTCTGCCACTGTAGACAATAAAAAAAATGGCAGATCAGGTTTTGCCTTGGGAATAAGTATGACCAGGAGCAACAAAGAGGATAGAGGGACATATAAAAACTGTTACACCGAACTCATATTCAGAGCGGATATTGCCATATGTTGATCAAGACTCTTGCATTCTCTGTAATAAGAAGTTCACCTACAGCAGGGATATAACGAGCTGGGAAGACGACCAGTTCCATTAATAGGTGGTAATATTTAAATAAATTGCTATGACATAATTTATAATTGTTTTAGTCATGCAAGTACGGAATCTAAAAAATCTTCTACCTTTAGGTCGCTTTCTAGTGCAGTAATTTTAATAACGTGCTAGAATTTCAATCATGCACGCTTTTCATTTTAATTTTCTTTCGGCGAATAAATATCTAACGATGCCTGACTGGACTTCCAAATGACTTCTAAGTAGGCGAGTATGCCAGTCCACACTGCCTAAACGTGTCCGAGGTTAACGTGTCTTATTTTGAGAATAAGTAAAACTTTCCTATATCTAGTGAGGCTTAAGTCGCACAATGTGCACAGGGTAAAAAAGGTACACTACTCTTATCGGGCATATCTCAAAAGGAGCATTTCGCGAAATGAGCACATCTCTTGATTATATGTGTATTAAAGGCTCTAGAGAATTACAACAATGAATACCAACAGATAAATTTTATGTTAAGTTAATTTATAAAGGTAGGAGTAGCAAGACTAGTAAAATCACATCTGAAAATAAATAATAAGTACCTATGTCATAATTTACTATAGACCCATTGATTTATACACCTTTATATTATGATTTAATCCACAAGGTCTTATATTTTATCACTAGGTGTTACTATTGTTTTTAATTTAAACTAATTAGGTAGGTATCTTCATACTGTGTGTAGATACACAGTACAGTAGGTACATACCTATGTCTCTTGAATAGGCTTATTGGCTTTAGCTTAGCAGATTGTTTGAGTAAGACTAAGTAGGTACTATGTAAAAACATAACTAATGTAAATTGCTCGAAACGATACTTAGCATAACAACAGTCTTCGTCCAAGGTTAAGCATTAAGATATTCGTGCTCGCGTTAAGATCGTTATTTTCTATAAAGCCCTGCGCCGATATTTAAGTCTTCGTACACAAGATGACGAGACTTGGTTCGATTACTTGTTTGGATATTAGTACATTTAAAACAAACATAATAAAAGTTTTATGAGTAGGTACTAATAGATATTTTTTACTTTAAGTAGGTACCTATCTATTTTATGCTTTGTTAATCTCTAACAAATTATAGCATCCTAGTTTGTAATAATAATTGTGTTTCCTTACTCTCAATGAGCACATATTACTGAATTGTCATGAAGGACTTATTGAAACTATAATATTATGGAGCTCAATGTTAATATATTTTAAGGATAAAACAACACTTCCCATGATTAGTACAAAATAAAATTAAATATATTGTTAGTTTTTTACATAGGTAAAATTTATTTAAAAGTACAGAACATATGAAGGACTACACACTGAATTGAGATAAAATACTTAGTTACTGACTTTGAAAATGATGTAAGCCACTTTTAGTATTCACAATATGAACTTATTGCATCAATGATTATTTGGCAGACCAAAAGAGATTTTCCAACAGTGCATAGGTCATTAAACCTAATTTTATTATATAGTTAAATTTGGAATAGAAGCTGTAAGAAAATCTGCAATTAGACCAGCCACTACACCTTATATACCGAAACATTATGGCTAAGAAATTTTAATATGTGATGTTCCAGCATACAAGTTCAGCTGCATGCAGGCAACAAGGGGCCAGCATACACCCAAATATTATTATTATTATAAATTAATTTTAAGTAATATTTCATAGATAGTAATTTTAATATATTTTGTACAATAAAATACAATTAAGTACAACTTGTAGCAAAGATATTAAAGAGAGTAATATTTTTATCTCAAGTGTTAAAGCTGCAATAACGTGTGTGTACGCACAAGGCATATTTACACAGCACACACGCCCAGCAACAACACGTCATGTGCTGCACACTATAGTACATAATTAATTTTATTACTTAATAGAATATAAAGACACGCCCAAGCTGAGAACTTCTCCACTTATTTTACACATTTCAATGCATGATTAGCCAATGAACATGTCTGTACTCCACTAGCAGATTGCTATTAAATAATACATTGATCGTCAATTAATATCACAGCTAATTATGCTTTGAAAATTATAGACATGTCTAATTTTCACTAATGTAGATAACAATAGGTAGAGTATAAGTAGACAATCTGAATTAATTTACATTACAATATCATGTCTTTTCATATGAAAATTTAAAATTACATTACCAAAAATTAAACTGTGCAGCGCATTATAAATAAATGTGCATACCTTAATATTTAATTGACTAAATAAATTTGTTGCCTGCAGATCTGACATATTTAAATATCGAGAGGTAATATCTTAAGAGAAATTTTAACTTCAACTATTGAAAAAAAGTTAAATCCAAATTTAAAATATGTTGTATCTATTACAATTCCCTTCAAATCCACCTAGTTATTATGAATGTGAAATATCATTCCAAAAGCTGAGTCTCCTTCACACATATTTCACTACCACTTTAATCGTGGACCAAAATGTAAGGATCGAAGAGAAGTTGAAGCTAGCACTTCACGAATGTGCATTGCTGTTTACATGTGGCTTCTTTTCCTGGGCATCAGGTGTGCGTTGGCCATCACGTCGTGGTGGCATGCGCTCATTGATAGCATCCAACCCCTTAGCTTCAGCAAATGAAGTTATCTTATGATTTGGAGAGAAGCCCTGCAGAGCGTTTTTGAGAGAAGTTTTGCCTCCAGAAAGTGCACCTAATGGCAAAGCACCAGTAGGGGTGAGCCCTTTCAGCTGCAGAACAGATTCACTTTCCTCACGAAGTACAGAGAACACATGAGCCATCTTTCCAATAGCACGAATCTTGTTGCGGATGACTTCTTTTCTGAGATTTGCTTCCTCCAATGCATCTTCTCCCTCAGTCATCAATTCATCATCAGAACAAATATTCAACACATTCACCAGCATTTCAGTTACTTTCTCACCTACAAATGGAAGCGACCAAGTGAAAACATCCATGAAGTTGGGCAGCCAATAAGGGTGGGGAGAGCAGTTGAATTGTCTGATGTTCATTACATTGTTCTCATATTTTAAAACTGCAGCTTTATTATTATAAACATCCAAGTAGTTGGGAGCAGAGAAGATAGTAATCAAACTAGGAAATCCTGTGGTCTGGCTCTTACGATACATCCGGTAGCCAGCATCTTGAGCTTCATGAGCGCGTATGATGGATAGTAGATTATTTCTTTGTAGAAAGTCACAACAGGCTGCATAGCTATAGAAATATGAACATCCTCTGACTGAGTTGTGCGAGAAGTGTTCTGCATTTTTTTCATTACCAAAGTCTTCCAAAGGATCTGACCAAAGCAGGTCACACATGGCTCCAAATGCAGGTGGTTCTTTGAATCTATCTAGTTTACGAATATCGTCTAAGTTATTGATCTCAGGAGAAAGACCGCCATGCACACATAGGAACTGCTGGTTCATAAGAGCAGCGAGAGGTAAGCAGTCGAATGCGTCCATACACGCATCGTACACTTTCTCAGAATATTTGATTTTGCATTCTTGTTTGAAAGTGAAATACTCTGTCAAATGTCGGCATTCATGATTACCGCGTAATAGGAATAATGTCTTCGGATAACATAACTTCAAAGCCCATAGGTAAAGAACACATTCTATACTGAAATAGCCTCGGTCGACATAATCACCTAAGAATAAATACTTGGTGCAAGAGGGTGAGCCTCCCACCTCGAACAACTTCATCAAATCGTAAAATTGGCCATGGACGTCTCCGCATACAGTCACCGGTGAATCGATCTCGATCATAGTTTTTTCTGATCGTAATAAGGTGGCACCATCTTGGATGATTCGTAAAGCCGCATTTTCCTCGATCCGACCTTCTAAGATAAAATGTTGCTTCAACACATCAGGTAGAGGCTTTCCACTTTTTTCATCGAATACTTCCGACACAGAGAGCTTTCGACTGGGAGGGAAAGCAACACTTTGGATCATACGCTGCGTAGTCGACACTTTATCATTGCTCCCGGACATATTTGTCACATAAAAAACACTAGGTCTAATCCATACACGCCACTATTTTCAAAATGGCAGAATAGATATAATACTAAAACAGAATCCCGATTTCACGACAGAGAAACTACTGCGCACTGGAAAACAATGCGCAAACATCTGGCGAGTGGTCAATAAAATAAACAGGGATATCGAGCGCGTTTTATTACTTTTGAAAATATCATTAAATAGTAACACTGGCAATTTAAGGAACAGTTGCCAGTATGTTCTTTAAATAAACTTTTCTAGGTACATCACGTACGTTTATGTAACAAAAATTAAGCATTCAAGATTTCAAAACATTCATTATAATAAATCTTACATCCTCATAACTCTTTACAATTCAATTGTAAATGGATGGAATTGATAATCCTGATTTGTTTACTTTTATAACCTAGATAGGTATTTAAAAATAAATCTCAAATCATTGTCGAAAAACTATTTCACTAAAGCTATCAAAACTTTTTTTTTTTAAATAGTTTGTAAAATTTCTTATCAGAATCTTGTATATTTCTCATTTTTAAATTATATTATCTAATTTGGTAGGTAAACATATTGACAATACAGCAAATTATAGATTCAAACTAAACTCAAACGATAAGACACGTGCAGCTGCATGGTTAAAATTTTCGATAATTGCCGGCCAATGTCGGCGGTCCCGCTTCAAAGCCTATTTTTCGATTTTATTTTAATAATGGGAGCAAAGCAAACATTAATTTGTATTCTTGTTAAATTCCTGCTGTTATTTTTAAAAGGTAATCATGTAAAACCATTTAACTAATCTAAGAGTAATCGTAATAAACAGATCGGATATGGATCAGGAGGTTACTTTAGTTATGCGTGTTACTTTAGTTTTCATTTTCATAGCTTGAGGTTGTTGAAGGTGTAAAAACTTCATGAGTCAAATGAACTGTATGTACACAACAATAATATTGACAATATTTTGTGTAATGGCAATGACTACATAATAAAACAAAGTAGCTTCCCGCTGCGCTGTCTGTTTGACTGTCTGTCCCTATTTATGCTGATCCTTAAAACTACGCAACGGATTTTGATGCGAGTTTTTTTAATAGATAGTGAATGAAGAGGAAGGTTTAAGTATATAACATGCATAATATAATAGAGGAACACTAATAATTTTAGATGTTTCTAATGTGATGTCGTAAATAAACACATTTTTTTGCGCTTACATTGCAAACCTTGGCATAACCGTGCTTAAAATATAGTACTACTAGTATTGTACATCTTAACAAGGTACAATCTCTTCTTTATCTTTCTATATCTTATCTCTTCTTTATCCTTTACTTTTTATGAGAAATAATGGCTTATTTTCAAGGGTTTTTAAGCAATACAGCATTAATCCTTATCAAATTAAGTATGTACCTCAAATACATTGTGCATTTAATGTAGATCAATATTTCTCTTTACAGCATGTAATTGAAATTAACATTTTCAAAGATATTACAGATTTAAAATACAGGGACATAGCGGCCGGGGGCCGGCATTCTGTAGTAAAATTTAATATACACCAGCGCCCCGCCCCGGCTTAGCACGGATGGACATTTTTTTAACCATTTTGAGGTAAACAAATATACTTTTGTATGGGAATATAGAAAAGTGTTTATTTTTCAGGCAATTTTAAATTTTTCTCTCCGTAAGAACCATCCTCGTCTTTCAAGAAATATTATAAAAAAAGAATTAGTGAAATCGGTTCTGCTGCTCTCGAGATTTGCGCTTAGCAACACAGTCAGCGATTCATTTTTATATTATAGATTCTTAAGTAGGTACTACAGAATTTTTATAAACAACGTTCACAGCTGATTTTCTTCACACGAGTGCAATGCTGATACTGAATTTAGTATCAGCATTGCACCCAGTGCTTAGAGCATTAAACCAACAGGAGTGGACACGCGCTCTATTTCCCTTGCGCAAAAGTCTGCCACTTTCGGCGGGGGACGGGGTAACGCGAGCAACGCACACTAATTACAATGTTAACTACTAATGCATTTTTAAATCGCGTCGTCGTTATACACGCACACAATAAAATTATTACACACTAGTTTAAACTTAACACACACAATCACATTCACACACAGGGACATCTATCAGTTTACGCTTCCTTAGCATAAAACAGTTAGAGCTTGACTCTGTCGATATTTAGTATCGATGTTTAGGATTTCATATAAGTACGCGAAAGATTTAATTATTTTCATGATTATTATGTTTGCTTATTAAAATGAGCATTATCTTATATTATATAGAACAGTTTTAGGTAATAATAATCTATTATAATTTTAAGGTTTTTTTTTATTTAAGCACTTTGAAATAGATGAAAGTAAAGTAAATAGTTCATAAACATGAATTAACTAGAAGTAATTCTGTTAATTCATGTTTAAGTCAATATTACAGGAAGAATAAAACAGTGTTTCTAACTAGCACACTTTTTTGTAATTATTATCAAAAAAGCCCGTCATACGGTCGGGCTAAATTTATTTGTTAAACATTGTTTGACAAACAAATCTGGTTATGCGGTCGGGCTCTCCTACTATGTTTACTAATGTTTATTCAATACTTCCGATCCCTGATAGTACGGAACCCTCGGCGCGCGAGTCCTACTGGCATTTAGCCGTTATTTTTGAAGTTATACTTTTTTTTGCGCGATTGGGAAAAATGATGAAAGTGAATTTTTACGATGCGCGCGCACACCGACAGAAAAAAGCAACACCCTGAAGTTAGTTGCGAACCTTTTACATACTGAAGTTAGTTGCGGATCTTTGTGTGTCGTATCAGTACAAATAATCTGTGTGAATAAATAAAAAATATATTGGCGTTTATATCAATTCAAATATTTATGTATGTATGCGTTGTATTATTATTTGGTATTTTTGGATTGTTATGCCAAAGAAGTATAACTTCTTACGTGCGTACATGGGTACCCACTCTTTTTTTTTATTTTACTACTGCGCACAAGGATGTATGTTCAATAACCACCACCTGTTGAAATTTGTTCTAGTGTGGATTAAAGATTGTAATTAATTATTACGTGTCAATTTTACGTGTATTATTCCTAAGTATGTATGTATATTCAAACCAAATAATACTTTGAATTAATTGTCTGTTGCTATTAAATTTCGTTCCAACTAAGCAGAGCTTGTAATTGGAGGATTTTGTTCTGATTACATAATAACAAGACACTGACATGAGAAAGTATGAGTAGATTTTTATTAGAGAGATATTTTATCTGTTCAGATAACAAAAAAACAACAGAACATATTTCAGAAAGTCTTTATTTAAGTAGGTATAATAAAATACTGAAAAACTGTGCAATTTAAATTAACCTTATAAATCTAGTTTAACTAATCCTAGGTAATGCAATAAGAGGAGGTAGCGCACAGCGAGTTTACTTGCTAAGAACTGAGCTCTCCGCCGCTTGGGGGGTAGGGAGGAGGTAGCAGTGCTGGCAGCACAGAAGGCTTTGTCTTTTAAGCTGTTAGTCAGATACTTGTACGCTTAGGAACCCACTTATATGGTTCCTACAATATTGGACCCAAGCGACTCGAGGCGCTGCTTCTTTTGAAAATCTAAAACAAACAAAAAAATAATAATTTAATACTGGAAAACCAATATCGATATCGTGATTAAACTGTCTCATCTCTAATTATGTTAAAGTGTGACCAGTTTCTTAAAAATAAATACGCTTATTTTTGTAAGAAATGAGCAATTATCTTTCGGAATAAAGTGCACTAATCTTGTATATTTGGATTTATAATCTTATTTTACTTGTTCATTTAATATTATTTTGTGCATTACTTGGTAAAAAAAACATTGGTTTTAATTAAAAATAAATAAATATGGGAACGGTGACACAATAATGTACATCCAAAATGAAACTTGTTAGATATGTCAACAAGGCGAGATATAAAAAAGGAAAGGTTAGTTTTTATGTTAATTCAACTTAAAATATTACCCCAGATTGGAGTATTGATGATAAGCCTGGCAACACTTGTTGATTAGCATTTTATTTGGTTAAATTGCTAATTTAATGCCTTATTTAATAATATTAGAACAAAATAATACTTACAGGTGGAATGTAATATTATCCTTTTGTAGACTTTATGTCGCTGAACGCTTTTTACACCAAAATACACTGCAATTCGGCATTTCTATTGAGACGCTATTACGCATGCACTGATAGGTGACTTATGATGCGGAACGCGCGTCAACTAGTTTTATATAACGGGTATGACCGGTGGTCTCGTACCTTTGGCAGAGGGGTACGCCTGTCAGTGGCCTCTCCGGTTGGTTTAATGCTCTAAGACCCAGTGCGAAGCCTAGCCGGGGCCGGTCGCTAGTGTTATAATATTAGCGTTGAGTGTGTGACGCGCTTTTTGGTGACAATGAGATTTATGAGATTTTATTTGAAAGTGTTAAAGTTACGATTACTATCAAAATAATTGCGAGTGTGCCATTTCTTACGATTACTATCAAAATAATTGCGAGTCTGCAATAATGTTGACCTTAAATCGTTTGATATTATTAAGACCAACCAAGTTAAAAATTGTTGTGATTTATTATGTATTACATAAAGCTAGTTGACACTTATGTCCGTATTACATTAGAATCTCTTAAATTACCAGTGTTTCTCTACTATATTTTGCACGTATTATAATTAATATAAACCTTCCTCTTGAATCACTATCTATTAAAAAAAAACCACATCAACATCCGTTGCGTTTTAAAGATCTAAGCATACATAGGGACAGACAGCGAGAAGCGACTTTGTTAGATACTATGTAATGATGTTTTTTTAGAATTCTGTTATAAAATTTTACTATAATATATTGGATTCTCATACGAATATACAATTTCAATAGAAACTTTAATGGGAAACAAACGCAGAATCGTGTTTTAAACTCAACCTATTTTAAAACATCATACAATTTTATATGAATATCGTTCCCAACAATCGATCTGAAATGTTGCATCAAATTCGCTTCCAGTTTTTCGCAGTAGTCAACGAAATCAGCTGGAGGCATCTGCAATCCGCCAAACGTATGACGACTAGTGTTATAAACTCGTCCGCGCTTAATGTCGATTCATTGGAGTAGTTGGAAGCGTACTTATATTAAACTCGTTACACGTACATCCCTTCAGATTAGAGAGCGCAAACTAAGCGAGATTGCTCTCGTCGACCCTGCCGCTCGCTTCCCCTTGTACCCTTCATCGTTGCCCCGCACAAGTACATCAGTCGGCTGACTGTTAGTAATAATAAGACTGTGACTGTGTGCTGCAGTACCTACTTAAGATTCCTTATCGCTTTTCTGCTAAGTAGGTACAGGTGGGTACCATTAGATAATGCAGGTGTAGATATTTATAGTTCCAACCATCTTAGGTTTTAAAAGAAATTAGTAAAAAGCTGAAATAAAAACCTTCCTAATTATGAAACATTAATATTCTGATTAATATTCTTTATTGTACACACATAGAACATGTTATCTAAAGGCAAATAGACGCGTCATTTTAGATTGAACAAACGAACTACGTACACGGTATGTATCGACGTTGATTTCACTAATGTGGGTCATTCGCGAGTAAGTACTTGCAGTTGGTACTATAGTTAGTTATCGAAATGTTGCCCAAACTAAACTACAGCTACATACCTACCTTTCTACTAACATGTATTATTTTTATCGCTGTAGCGACTATTTATACACTTTATTTCAGGGATAAGTATGTGTATCTATCTACCTAACAATTGCTTTGTATTAATATCTTTCTATTTTAGTTTTAGCATTGTGTTTCGATGTTAATTCAGTTGGTGCTATTTCAACTAAATAGCACCAACTGAATTACTCATAGAGTTGACCCTGACATAACGAATACCTACCTAGTTCTTATACTGTAATATAAACTTTACTTTAAACGTGTTACAAACTATTTTCTACTGCATTGTACAAATTATTTTGATAATCTGAAACATGAATGTTTTTGCTGTATAAATAGGACTATCCATTCTTCGATTAGATGGTGGCCAAACTTGGGCCACAGTTCGACCACGCTATGGGAATTCGAGAATCAAAGGAGACTCTTGCCATGAGGTTTCGAGATGCCTACATACCTAATTAGAATAATGTTAGGACTGGTGACAGGGGTAACGAAATAGGTAGGTACCGAGATATAGAGAGATTATCTTGGTATAACGTTTCAAAATTTTATAGATATGAGGAAGGATATGTACTTATGTAGGGTCAGGTGGATGGATTTGAGCTCGGGGGGCTTGACCATGAGTTGAGAGACGGATTTAGATTGGTGGGAGGAGGGAGGGCTTAGTAGTAGTCTACCTACCGCTTATATATAATAAAATAAGTAGGTACCTACAACAACTACACACAACGCTATCTAGACCCAAAGTAAGCATACCTATACTTATCTTGTGTTAGGGGTTCTAAAATGCGGATATGCAGTACTTATACTTAAATACCTTTTTTTGTAAATAGCTACATTAATAAAAACACCCAGCAGCACATGAGTAGATACGGCTTATCTACTCATGTGGTGGCAGTCCATACACGGTACCACCGAACCACAGGGACAGTCAATCTATGTTGTATGTATTTATCTAATGAAAATCGAGCCTCGGAGGTTTGTCGGTTTTCCAGAGTCTGCTGCGTCTCAATAATCGTTTCGTAACCAGTAAGTAGGTATCTAGGTTACGAAATACTTATACCAAAAAGCTAGGAAGTTTATAATTGCAAAAGGGAGGTAGGAAAAGAGAAAAACATTTGCGTCAGTCCCAAATAAGGTGGGATAACAGGCAGGAAGAACATGATGACTGATTGGGTTTAGTTACCTACATGCTAGTCTGACACGCGCGGCAACCACCTCACCCTGGGGTTGCGACCCACTCATGGCTTTGCCTCAGTCATCTAAACTAATACCTATTCTATAGAGAAAATAATGGGTAACTTAAGCTATTATTTATTACGTTAACATATTTTAGTCATTTACAGAATTTTAATATTCTAAGCGTCTTTGTAAACCTAAATGATGCAATAGGTACGACACTATTACAATTTGATACCAAAGCGAAGCGAGGGCAAACGTCTAGCTAACTATAATATGTTAACTTTAGCACTAGAGGCAAAACACTATGTATCTCATTTTAAGTGAACTGTATGTTTTATGAGAAATAAAGTTATTTAAACCGAAATGTAGACAGAACTAGCTTCATTTCTAAGCTAGTAAGCTTGTTGACAAGCAAGGACAGTTTATAATATGACAGGTCTATTTTTGAGGCTATACTTAGTAGGGCCACCACTGATTTCACAATCCTGGCTTGTATACTAGCTATATATATTTTTTTTATAAGAGCCTACCAAAGTAACTCCACCTCGCCTGATGGTAAGCAGTTAGTGGAATCCAGAAGTGGTGGCCACTATATCAAAAGCCATCGTCTTAAACTGCTGGTATGGTGGTCTCCACTATGGCGGCTGGGAATGGGGTTAGGGGAAGGGAATAAGGGAGGTGAGGAAAGAGGAAAGGGGGGGAAATTGGGCCTTCGGCGCTCTCACTCACCAAACGAAATGCAGTCGTTAGGATACTACTACTCTTACGTCGATCTTCTATGAGAGGGTAGTACTTCCCCGGACGATCTGGCCCATTCATGCTTTAACCAGCGTGGATCTACTTCCGTAAACATGTGGCTGGCGAAGCTAGTTTTCAGTTGACTCGTAAATAGGAACCACCACGGATTTTGTTTGTTTTTCTAACAGCGACGAGATTCTAGCGTAGGTATTTGTCGTATACGTGTAGGTAGGTACTTGCGAATGTTCTAGCGTAGGTATTCGTCGTACACGAGTAGGTAGGTACTTGCGAACATTCTAGCATAGGTAATCGTCGTAACAGTATAGATTGACAGTAGATAATATTACCGTGATAATGGCGTGCATAGAGTTACTAGACAGGGTAGGCAGAAAATTCAAAAGGGGTAGGTATGTACTTACCAAAAATATTCGTATCACTTAAATTATTATGTATGTGATTTGCCACCTCAAATAGGTAGGTACTTATACATAAATTTACTGATTGTATGAGCATATAAACTTGCGGATATTCGAAATGGCCTTTCGAAGCATTTGTATTAGGAAATTAAAATAAATAGTAAAATTTGAGAGCAAACGTATTCCCAAGAACTGACAAAAATCGATGGTCACCTCAGTCAATGCAAAATACTAGTTATAATAATCTAGCCATATGTAAACAGAACTACTTAGCATGTTTCAAGCCAAAACAGCAAGCCAGGACAGTTTAGAAGAAAACTAGCCTGCTGTTCTAGCTTGAAAACTAGCCTCGTGTAACCCGGGCATAACAGCGCAAACTACTGACTGGCTGGCAACAACACTTCCATATTACTTACTTGAAAACTTGTAGGTGTAGGTACCTACTTACTACTACTAAATAAATATAATAAATCATTTAACACCGAGATTAGAATGTAAGAGACCTAAGGTTAAAAGGTGACCCCTATCTCACAGACAAATTGGAGTCGTTAGGGCACCGGAGAGACTTTTGACTCTTTACCTACGCCTTCTTTATCTTATTTTTCACGGAGAGTGCTCCGAAGGACTGTTTAACCTGGTGCTATGGTTACTTTCGGTTCTTTTCCACGGTCTACCTCCTGAGACCGCCACCTTACAGGTGAACCATGGACCACTCGTAATCGAAAGAATATATAAATATATGTCTGCACATAGAAAAAGTCTCTGACAGTTGCTATCTATCCATACTTCTCTACGTAACTTATATGTAGACAGGCAAGAGCTTAACCAGGATTCCGCGTAGACGGGGGCAGCAATCCTTCTAGTGGGAGGGCAGCTGCCTTCCTCAGCCCGTAACTCGCTACGCCCATTTTCAGATATTCATTGTAGCCTGTTGAAATTCCAGGCAGCGTATAGAGTAATAGAAAATAAGTACCTAAGTGTAAAAGTAATTAAATAGATCTCAAGTTTTATTGTAAGTATGTAATATTATATATTAAGTATCTATCTGTTATTATACTTAATATGTAAGTATTATAACACCGCATTGTTTGCATTACTGTTAAGATAAAAAGGCGTCTTCTGGCGGGGGTACCTACATACTAAAAAATTACGCATACTACGTGTTAAAATATTTTTTTTTTATATTAGAGCCTTCCAAAGTGACTCCAGCCCGCCTGATGGTAAGTTGTCAGTGGAATCCAGAAGTGGCGACCACTATACCAAAAGCAATAGTCTTAAACAGCTGGTATGGTGACCTCCACTATGGCGGCTGGGAATGGAGTTAAGGGAAGGGAATAAGGGAGGTGAGGAAAGAGGAAAGGGGGGAAATTGGGCCTCCGGCGCTTTCACTCACCGAACGAAACGCAGTAGTACGGATACTACTACTCTTAAGTCGATCTTCTATGAGAGGGTAGTACTTCCCCGGACGATCTGGTCCATTCATGCTGAAATCAGCGTGGATCTACTACCGTAAATAGTAGTATAATTTTGGGCAGCAATTATGCTCAACTTTGTTACCTGTCAAAGCCACCACGGTTCGAGATTCATAATATTCAAATCTTTTTACCTACTTGCTGTAAGGTACTTCCACAGAAAAAAAATTCTGCATTTATACTACGGGCTAGGTCTGGCTGTCACGGGGTAAATAAGCTGACGTTTGCCAACTATTTTTGGATGGGAAACCTTGGCCTTCTTTATTTTTGTTTGGTCTCGTTACGTGGTTACGTTCTCTTGCATTGTTTCTGAAAGCTTTGGCGACTGTCCATGAGAAAGTAACCACTTACTATTAGGTGGTTTGTTTGCTACCTAAGTTGTAGGTACCTATGTGTATAAATATGCTGTCAGTAGAACATTATCAACTGTGCTTCCAGCCGTCTAGCGACTTTATGGCTCACAACTTATTTTCAAGTGGGTCACTTAGTTACTTGCTCATCTGCCCCCATTGGCAATTAAACAATAGTCTATATTAAACATTGAAAAAAACACGTCAATGACTGTTCTTTTTTTATACAATTTTGGTGGCAAACAAGCATACGGTAACCGTAACCTATAGAGATGGCTGTGTTTTCCAAGCATCGCAGTTGTAATAATGCTTATTAAACACAACCAAGCCATTGCCGACCACGGAGGAGATGAGGAAGGAAAAGGAAAACGGAAGAGGAACGAGGGGGTATTTGGGCTGCTGGCGCTTTCACTCACCGAGCGAAACACATTAGTATAATTACTAATATTCTTAGATCGATCTTCTAGCCCATTCATGCTGAAACTAGCGTGGATCGACTACCGTATAATGGCATAGTTCTCAGATATCTTTGGTTTCAAATAAAACAAATAGTCAGAAGCTAAGTTAGTTTTGTTGATCTGAACTATTGCATGTTTGTTGTATAAGTTGTAGCTTCATTTATAAAAAATATTAACACCATGTCACATTATTTTACTTAAATTAAGAAAAAAACCGAAGTCGAAATGGTCCAGTGGATTAGGCACCCGCTTCGTAAACACGAGGTAGTGGGTTCGAATCCGGGCAAGTACCAATGTGATTTTTCAAATCATATGTACTTTCTAAGTTTATCATGGACATTTCTGACTGACGGTGAAGGAAAACATCGTGAGGAAACCTGGACTTAAATGTCTGAAATTGCCAATCCGCCTTGAGCAAGCGTGGTGATTAATGCTCATACCTTCTCTAGAGAAGAGGCCTTTGCCCTGCAGTGGGATAGTAAATAGGCTGATATTATTATTTTATTATTAAGAAAAAAACTTAAACATGAGGAAACATACAATAAAAACTGTATTTCTAGAAATATTTGCATACAACAGTTTAAAGTTATAATTAAACTAAGACTCTTCAAGTTTTTTACATATAATAATAATAATATTATTATACATAAATGTATGTCGTCAGTTTACGGTAACAGCCGAATCAACTGTTTTGTACTTTGGTTTGCTATGAGTAAATGGTAGATACCGGTACTTGATCATATGCTGTGGACAAAATATTAAGTATTAGTAAAATGTATTTCTTTATGTCTCCTTTAGGAGGATTATCCGATTAAATCACAATGAGAACCTCACTACAGTATCGACCAAATCCATTTTCGGACAATGTAAACAAACAGTCTTTTCAATATTTTTCTATCAAAAACTCCGTAGACGATGACACATGGGTTTATACACATTCTGTTCACTATATACTTCATTTTGCAACTATTTCTACTTATGATTAATAATCAAATCTAGTTTATTTAATAAAATTACGAATTACTTTTTGCGGTCGAATTAAGACGTCAAAATGATTAACAATTTTATTTTTTCTGTACTCTATATTGTCTTTGAAAACCAATGTTGTAATTTATTAGAAGAAATAAGTTTAACCAATACATATCATAGGTGCATAATATTTTGTCATTTGCCCTCGCTAGTCTGAGTTCATTTGTTTTATTGTAATATAGTATAATAAAATCGTAACATACATACAAATTTCATATAATCAATATTTCACAATTTTTATCAGGCGGAAAAATATTCAAAAGTATCCCAGTATTCCATTTCGGTCCGTGGTCAAATAGTTGTAATTAGAGGTCAACATTTAATTTAAATTACATTTATTTATACATTAGGTAAATTGTTTGTCTTATTATCTTAAAGTTTATAAGTCAACGGTTACAATAAAATACAATATCATATTTAACATAAATTTGTATTTAGTTTTATTTATGTATTTTTTTTGGAGTAATAAAAATAACAAATCAAATAGAATTAATCGATTACGCAAATAGAGTATTAGTAAACGTATTATTATTTAAAAATGTTAAAAAAAAAGAATGAAAAATTATTATTTAATTATGTATGATGAGTAATGATGACATTAATTTTATTTTTAACATCCTTTTCCCCGTTACTAGTAAATTCATGAAACCATAGACAATGGCAATATGGAGGATTGTTTACATTGTCCGAAATTAGAATTGGAATGGACTATAAAAGTAAATCTGCATGACCTATTATACACACACAACATCACGCTGTTTACTTAATTATGGTTTATATTTAATTAAAAAAATACAAAGCTGCTAAGCAACAATCAACAGTTTGGGTTTTCCAACATGAGCTGAACCTAACAAAAGCTGCTCGTGCGAAAAGCACTTTGAAGCAAATAGTCGCCTGTTTTTTTGGTATAGTTGGACACGTGGCTACTTTACCACTAGAAAATCGTAAATCTGTTAATTCGGAGTGGTACACGACCATTTGTTTGCCAGAAGTCTCTACAGAAATTAGGAAGAACTATCCACAACGCAGAATCATTCTCTATCACGACAATGCAAGCTGTCACACTTCGAGTGAAACGACCCGATAATTGTACGCACTCCACGACAGGCGGCGGTAGATGAAACTCGTGAACCATCGATTATGGCCGATACTGAAGAGACTTGCGCAGCATTATTCAGTGATCCGGGCACTTCTGCGGCATGTACGGGTATGAGCTCTGGCTTTGACATGTCGTCTCTTTTAGCCGTTATATCAGCTAACAGCAGGCTATCCGTCAGGACCTTCAAGAAATGTTGGACTCTAAGTGGGTAGGGTTCAGCACCGTCATCAGTACTCTACAAAAAGACGTACTTGCGAACGCTCTAGCGTAATCGTCGTACCAATATGTTTGTGGTTAATCGAGTACTAGTGTATAATCTGTGGTATAAAATATCACTTGTTATATAACCCATGTAGACCACATAAATTAAAAATTCATTTGTTTTAGCTCTAGCAAAGAGTATTTCTGCAGTTTTATTCTTCCAATTCCTCCAGCAAAAACTATGATTTCGCAACAAATGTGTATATCCATGGCAGTTTTGAGTTTTAGCGTACTAGTACGAACAGTTTCTGCGCTAGGCCGCGGACAGACGGACAGACGGACATGGCGAAACTATAAGGGTTTCTTGTTGATTACGGAACCCTAAAAATGAATTGACTTCGTTTGTCTGGATTGAATTTCATCATACGCAAGTCCTTTCCACTGATCGTACCTACTACTCACGGGTGGTACGAGAAGCTATTGAAATTAAAAAACATACAAACTTCAATAGGGAAGACGGCTTCAAGCTCTCGGCTACGTAGAATCCAGTGATTCAAATTACACAACCTCGCTTTGCGCAGTCGGTTAACGCTCGGAATACGGACGGCATACAGAATAAGGACACTGTCAGTGTGTTTTGTGATAGTACGTGGAAAGACAAAAATGTGAAGGTAGATCTAGAATCTACTTCGCATACGGAGCCGTGACATCGCCACATCAGTCTGCTTGTGACCACGGCCGGTGTAACCTGGTCGAAACGTCAAGCAAAATAAGGTATGTAAATACCTAATGCATGATCGCGTGAATTCCCGTATATTTAGTTCTACTATATCATGCAACGCGAAAGTTTAAAAGTAAATATCGTCGTAGAATTTACAAATTAAAGATAATTAGGAGCATTTTCTAGACACTTTAAAAACAGTGGTATACTTGTGACTTAATCTGTAGACAGTATATAATAGAAAATGGCACTCTGATTCCCATGCACTATTTCTTAAAACAGTCAAGGAAAACATCGAATTTGAAGAAATCATGTGAACTTTGTCGATCTGATTATTATACTATTATTATCTACTTATTATTACTGATGGAAATTATAAAAACTTACCTTTATTTGTCTCTTCATAGTAATACAGAATAAAGTTATAAAATACATGACTAAAATTGGCCAAAATACTGGAATATTAAAGGCATCAATGAATGTACAGCAAAGAGCTACTAAAGTACTCTTAGTAACAGAGAGCCAGAACTTAAATTCTGGCAGTCGCCTTATAAACGGTCTGAACTCTTCAGTAGCCCTGGTTGGCAAGGCAGGGCCATTGTCGTCATCGCCTGGAAATAAGCAAATCATTTTATGTATTTACAATTATTATACTTATTAAAAAAACACCTAATTACATATTGTTTTTGCCAAAACAAGGTTTTGCTAGATTTATCTTTTATTTGAATTTACGATAGTTTAAAAAAAAAAAAAAATTAATGACTGGTTTCTTGCCGTTCAAGACTATGTATGAGTACTGTCGATAAGCGCCGATGAACAAAACACACAAAAAGGTCATTTATTTTGAAATATTATCTTATTTCTGGTTATTCAAATAAGGTGTATAAAAAGCAAGAGCTCATCTAATAGAGAGCGACTGCGTGTCTGCCTATACTATGTACTATGTATAGCATAGGTCTGGGTATTTCAATGTATAATATGTATTACAAATATATTTATTATATTATACAATAATGTATTTACAAAAAAAGTATTTAAGTATGTATATCCGCATTCTAGAACCCATTACACAAGCTATATATGCTTACTTGGGTCTAGATGGCGTTGTGTGTAGTTGTTGTGATATTATTATATGATATTATATTATTAATAAATTATTATACTAATCTATGAGATATACACAGTATTTGAAACCGTAAAATAAAATGTATTTACCATCAAAGTCCATGGCAGGATCAATCTTCGGTGTTAGGAATGCAATAAAAAGGTTTAAATGATAAATACCCAATGCATAAGTGATTATATACCATCCCTGAAACAGAAAATAAACAGAATTTACATTTCACCTTCAACAGTATTAAAAATGTATTGTCATAAATAATTTACCATAATAAAAGTAAGTAACCAATAACCATAATGCTTACAGTTATTTTACTATGAAAATAACGCAACTTAAGTTTTAAACGTAAAATTTGCATATAAATAGAACTGTGAACGCAATGATTTCTTACTCTTTATACAGCTTTTATCTAATTCTAGCATTTGTACAGAACATATTTTTAAAATATAGCTCCGAGTAAATGATAAAAATTGAAAAGCACTAAATATGACACTAAGTTGCGACGTTGCCACTCAAGACGCGTAAACGCTCAAAACCAAATGTCTGTAAGCATTTTTCGTCGGCAAGCTAACACTAGCCATAGTTGCCACATACAGTTTTAGTACCAGGACGACCCAACTCGGCGACTAGATGGTCTCTGAATCGGGTCGTCCTACCCACACGTAAAATACATTTGTCGTGCAGTTGCAGAAAACGGCCCCGCCTTACCATACCGACAGTTTTATTCGGTTTTTAAAACTGTCGTCATACGCCCAAATAGTAAACGCATAATGGATCTAACCGCCTTGGAGCAGACAACTAGAGCCCATTGACAAGTACCAAGCCTCAGTAGCAGTAAGATAGTTAGCATTCGCACGACGAATAAAGCGCCTATTACACTACGCATTATTCTGACAGTCTTAGTCTAGGTAGCGTAGTTTAAATAGGGTTAGACTGTCTTAATCTGAATTCAGACAGTAAGATCGAGCTCGGCGACGCTTACTGTCTTAAAGTCTGAATAACGTTAAAAAAGAGTTAGACCGTTCAGTCTGCGCTCGCGTCCGAAGGGAGCTCTTGTGCGCGTGCGTTGCATAGATACATTTTAACTACGCAAAAATAATAAACACACACTTATCACAAAGTAAACGTAATAACATAAAATAATATATTTTATTGGAGCCAATAGTTGTACAAAATGCCTGTATAAACATACATGGTATGGCACAATAACATTGAACAGAGAAATGGACTAAAACAAGATGTCATGATCATCATCATATCAGCCGAAAGACGTCCACTGCTGGGCATAGGCGTCCCCTAATGATAATCTTGAATAAACTTATCATCGCGTAACTGGTATTTTACATCGAACCCCATCCTGACACGTAACAGTATGAAAACGCCACCATGTCAGTACGAACTAATGGTCAGAGCTCAAGACCTATCCAGTTGCAACGAGGAGTACGACAGGGAGATGTTATATCACCGAAACTGTTCACTGCCGCACTGGAGGACGTGTTCAAGCTTCTGTCCTGGAAGGACTTGGCATCAACATAAACGGCAATGTTCGATCCATATCGCGACTTGGCCTTCAGGATTCTTAAACTGGAGTAACCACTTTAGTGCCGCATGATCTGTTCGTAGTGTCAACTCTCTTTCCAGCAAATATTTATCGAAATGTTGTAAGGTCTTCACAACTGCTAGTTTCACGCTAAGTTACACAGTAGTTTCTCTCAGGCTTTGATAGAGACTTGCTTAAGTATGCGATGACCACTTACTGCCCATTTTGCTCCTGAGATAACACACTTCCGATGCCAGTATTACTGGCGTCTGTGTCCACAATAAATCTGCCTTCTCTATTAGGGTAGCACAGGACTGGGGCTAAACAAAGCAACTCTTGGAGTCATGTAAATGCACGTTAATAATCTGAGTCCCAAACGAAATTCCTCTTCTCTTCTGTGAGGTGGTCTAGTGTGGGTTCACCCCGTGGTCTAACAGCTGCAACAACTTCCCGTAGTTTATGCGACTTGTAGTCATTTCGCACAGCTTCCATCTCAAGGGCATGTGCTAAGGCCGTTTCTAAAGTTGCCAACCAAACAGTTGCCCTGACCTTAAGATCTCTTATGCTATCCACAAATGCTTGCACCACTGTGTGGTCTACAGATGATGTACTGGAGGCATAGGCTCGTCGTACAAGCCTATGCATACCTGATCAGCCATTTGAAGATCATCAGCTCTTTAATAGTTGATAAGGGGATCTGACTACCTTCCATAATATGTCCTATCGATTCGAAATTTGGTACCATGTTACTTCAATGATATTGAAAGTATATGGTAAGGTAACCATGGCTTCATCTATCTCTATCCACATATGCTTGCACCACTGTGTGGTCTACAGATGATGTACTGGAGGCATAGGCTCGTCGTACAAGCCTATGCATACCTGATCAGCCGTTTGAAGATCATCAGCTCTTTAATAGTTGATAAGGGGATCTGACTACCTTCCATAATATGCCCTATCGATTCGAAATTTGGTACCATGTTACTTCAATGATATTGAAAGTATATGGTAAGGTAACCATGGCTTCATCACCCGTTTGAAGATCATCAGCTCTTTAATAGTTGACGACGGGATCTGACTACCTTCCATATGTCCTAGCGACCCAATATTTATATACCTACTTTAAAAAGGACCAAAATTAAAGTAAAATTAAAAATTTTAAAAACTCGTCGATCCAAAAATTAAATTCTAAAGCCTCACAAATTATATTTTAAACCTATTATAAATATTATCATCACTTATATTATATAAGTTCAAATATTTTTATTTTTCAAGCGTCGTCTAGTCGGGAGACCGCTAAGTAAGAGAAACAGGTGTAGTCGCAGATTAAACAAAAGAATTTACTTCAAAAAATTCGCAAAATCGACACAACCGTCGAGGGTCCATCTTTTGTTTTCACGGAAGATGGTTGTCATTTAATTTCAGCCACATTTTTTCTATTTTTTATCATTGTATTATACCATTAATATCATCAACAAGAATATTATTCTAAACTTGACGCTGGCAGAAATAGCTGACACAATCGTCGGCTCTGTTGCCAAAAAAAAAGGAGAAGAAGAAGAAGAAGACACAACCGTCAACGTCGTCTGCCCTCACGTGTCTGCCCGTTCAGGTTGCCGCACTTGGTGACGCCTACCCTCGCGCAGCATAACGCACACCAAGTTTGCCGCACGTGGCCTTACGTAGAGCGTAGACTATGTATTAAACTTATGATCGCTCGTACCTAAATGTAATTCGTAATAATTAATTAGCTGTTGTTGGAAAATACTTTATAAACTTTAGCGGTCCCCCGACGCAACAACGCTTGGAAAATAATAATTTTGAACTTACATATATAATGTGACAATAATAATTATAAAAGGTTTAAAATATTACTTGTTAGTTTTTAGAGTTTAATATTTAAGTTGGGAGATTTTTTAATTTTAATTTTACTATTATTATATATTCTAAATGATTTTAGCGATCGAGTCTATGGCGTACCTAATCTACCAACCAATATTTAATTTTAAGTTTTAATTAAGTGTTACGTTAGCAGAAAAAGTGTCTAATAATTTAACACCTACCCGGAGGTAGCAGAAGATTGTAGGAACAATCTTCTGCTACCTTCTAGTAGGTGTTAAATTATTAGGCATTTTTTAAATTAATTAAAGTTTAGATTATAAGTATTGGTAGCCTCAGACTCGAATACACAAAAAGTCCGTAATCTGCGCAGCACCTTAAAGTCTTCTGTTATTTTCACATTGTTGGATACAATGTTTTAAATAAATGGTGAAAGATGAGTAATACCATAAATTTGTTCAAAACCAAACTTAATTGTTTTATGTTTAGCCTGTCTTTAAATTTTATTGGTAGATATAAGTACATAAAAAGCAATTAGGATGTTATAGTTATTAAGTCAATGAGTAGAAAATGGGGTAGAAAGAAGCCATAGCTAGAGTAAAAACAAAGGAAGCCATAGCACATTTGAGCTGTCTTGATATATCTTAAGGTGTGACTAAGTAGGGTATTTTATTTACTTTTTTTATTAATTTATTACACCTGCAGATAAAAATTGACATGTCCCTAGTAGAAACATTGTAGAAAATTAAAGACTTATATTAACTGATTACACTTAAACACATCATAACTATTAACTATAATTTGTTGAAAGTGTATTAGAGATAAGATAACATCAACTTACTTGTTTTGTGAATATTCGAAGCATAAACAATGCTAACAGTACAAAACTCCCCACCCATCGGAATCTGGCGTGTGGTGTCCATCTATCTAAAGTACCTTGATATACCTGTAAACATACTTATATTATATACAAGGAAGACCACAAGCTTGACTTAGTTTAATTTATATTTATGAATGTAACAGTAAGTAATTGAGCTAAAAGAAATCTAATAGCCAACCATTGGACATAAATCTTAGCATTCATTTAGCCACAGGTAGTTGAATTTATTAGAAGGTTGTGAAAGGTATTATTTTTATTTAGAATTATAATAACAAGTTAATGTATGCTACTAAATTAAACTCAGTTGTCCAGCATATCTATATAGTCAACTATTTTACAGTTGGCTTTAATATTTTTGAATAAATTATTAATATTTTTTTACAGATAACTATCACAAAGTTACCAACATGTAATACAATTATACAACTAACTAAACTGGTAAAGCAAACAGTGTTACATTTGGGTTGGTAAAAGGATTTATGACTATGTGGGTCACTCACAGATTTCTATTCGCTCTATACTAATAGATACCAACTAAAGATGGCAAATTATCTTTAAGTAAGGCTAATGTCTGACAGTGGACATCTCGCTGATAAGTAAATAGAGTTTTCTATCTAGTTGTCTTAGCTAGAGTAGAAATCATAATGATAACACAACTTTAGGGTTATTTTAATTATTTTCATTTTGTAAATTACTAAAGTAATAATTGATCCAAAAGTGTCATGTCAAGGTTTCATTCACAAATATTCACAAGTGATATTAGACCAATGAAAAATTGTAAAATTCGTAATTCGCGGTATGAAAACATGACAACTCACTAATGTAATCTTTAAAATGAAGTACTCTAATCAACAGGCATATATACGTGGGATAAAAAGTAATCGGCAATGGATAAGTACCTGAGAAATACGGGTCCAGGCTTGTGAAATAATACCTTTTCTTGAACTTTCAGACACTAAATCATTTCCGTCCATCATTTTAGTTCGTCAAATAGCTATATTAGGAACAGTCTCTATTAATCGAAGTACATTACTGATACATTAGATTGGGTCCAATTTTATTAAACGTAATGATAAGTTACAAGATTGTTTAGAACTTTATCTTGTATTTTAGCATTAAGTTCTTTTTTATTAACAAAACTTAAAAAAGACTAGTTCTAGTTGGAACCTATTTTTTTTCTGTGGCCAATATGAATAGGGATGGGACATTCGTGTTATAAAGCATGGTTTATAAATCGATTAAAATTGACATAAACAGTTTATTATGTTTATAAAATTAAAGGAAAAGTTTTGATAGTTCTCTCTGGCTTATTATAATAATGTAGTCTTATATGTTTTTCAGCCACTCTAGTTACAACCTCTGAAATTCGGGCATCTATCTCTATCTATCCAATAACCTAACAAAATCAAAATATGAAAATTCCACATTGTTGCCACAAGGCACAATGCCACAATGTTCTGTACAAATTAGCATTTGTATAGAATATATTTTTTTTATATAGATTCCATTAAATGATAATAAAATCAAAAACCTGTGGCACCCGGGGACTGCTATTGCATAGTATTTTTTATCAACTATAATTATTAATTTATTTTTTATTTATGCAGTATTTTTTTCTTTGATATTAACTCAAGTTTTTTCTTTGATATTAATTCAAGTTACACTTTTTGAGCGTGGTGACCGATAAGAAAATATTTTTTTTCTTTTATTGAATAAATGAGAAGTTAATATCGTTTAAAATATTTTTATTATCTTACAATACATGTAAATTATTCAGGAATTTTTATCATCCTACTAAGTATTTTTACTCCGAAAAAGAATAAAACTGGGACATTACATTACATTGATGCATTATTACACGTTATTATAATCTTAGTTTCATTTCTATAGTTCTACCAGATAAAATTTATCGCAAATGTGACAAAATATTTGGTTTATTTGTGGTAAAAATTAGCGCCACTACTGTTTATCCTGAGAAATAAATTTTATTTCGGAGTGGGAGGTGTTAGGTTTTATTTTCGTTACAGAATTTGTTGATTCGGTCGCCGCGCTCAAAGCCCGCGATAAAAGCTATGCAATAGCTTAAAAATGAAAATCACGAAATATGACACTGAATTGCGCCGTTGCCACTCATAACGCGTAAGCGCTCTTAGCAGCATTGTTTAATATAAGAAATTTGTAAATCCGAAATATTGTATTACAATGAATAATTGTAATCAATTCCTTTACGTCATAGCATTCCGGTTGCAACCACAGACCTAATAGGTTGGGTGCAACACTATTGTAGACGTAGACTCACTTCTGTCGTCAAGTACATGTCATGGTCTATATAGTGTTGCCATTATATATAATTATTATTATTAATAACCACTTAGCTCTGACCTCCAATAGGCAACTTTATAAAGTGTAAAAATTGTTTACCTACAATATTTTAATAAGCGTGTCGCAAGAAGTTTTATTCATGCTGATAACAGTTAATACACTTGTAATTTAGTATTATTATTGATATTCCCTTTATTTACATCATTTCATATTATTTAAATTTTTAAAGACATATTACCTATACTAAGTGAAAAATATACATTTAAAAATTAAAAAATAGTTTACCACCGGCATCGAGACTAGAGTCCAAGCTACCGGCGGTTAGGCTTCCAGAGATAGGAACCTCCTCACAATACGTGTCGTGTCAAGCAGCACTGCCTTCTGAATCTGGCTTTTGACCCATCCACCTAATGCGATCCTCTTTAGGTGTTGGTCGAGGCTCTTTGCTATTATGCCATTTACAGTAACAACTATCGGTACAGTGACAGCTGAATCCACATCCCACATGTCGACAATCTCATGGGCTAAGTCGAGATATTTTATCTGTTTGTCTTTCTCAGCTTTCATGAGATTCTCGTCATGAGGGACAGTAATATCGACTATCATTGCAAGGCGCTCGGAACGATCCACAAAGATTCAGCAATTGCACAAAGAAACCCTTCGGTTTCTCCAAAGAGATCACGGAAGCGTAGCCAGGCCACGGAAGCAGAGAGGTCCACACCAGGACCGTGTAAGGCTCGAAAGAACCTTCCGTGGAGCTTGCCATACCACGCGGCGATCATCAACACCGAGTACTACAGGCCTACGCCAGTTCTCTTTAGCCAAGGCAAGCGGGGTAAGTCCAATATCCACTGTAACCACATCACGATGCACATCCTCGCTCATCTTAAGAAAGTAGTCCCTAAGGTTGCATATCTCGTGATTGTGGAGGCTTTTGGCATTTAGAAAGATAAACAACCACTTGACGGATGAACGCGGATGATGCATACGGTATGAGGTTAACAATGTGCGGACTCGTCTATCCAGGGTATCCAATTCAGTCTGTGTCCACTTGAGTATGCCGAAGGAATACAGAAGAAGAGGCATGACCCAACCATTACAGACCTTGTTGCCGCCTGACAAGTTACTTTTCAATACTTTTTTAAGGCGGCTGAAAAGGCGCTCCTGTAATGATTGTTTCACATCTATCTCTTTAATGCCCAACGACTGCGACATACCCAAGTATTTATAGGTGTCTGCGATTAGAAGTGGCCTGAGATGAGTAGAATCAGATAGTTGAATTCCATCAGATTCCACTACCCTGCCTCGCTTTACATGCATGACTGCCCACTTGTCCACTCCGAAAGCCATGCAAATAGAATTACTAAAGGTTTCCGTTATCTTTAGTAACTCTTTGAGCTGGGTTTCAGTTGGTGCAAATATTTTCAGATCATCCATGAATAGCAAGTGGGATATTATCTGACTGCCTCTACGCAATCTATAACCTAGCCCTGAACGCTCTAGCATTGAACTAAGAGGGTTCAGTGCTAGGCAAAACCATAAGGGACTCAGACTGTCTCCCTGGAAGATACCCCGCTTAATCCATAACCACCAATACCCTGAGTTCGACGACGGATAGGTAAGGACCGTTTTCCATTGCCGCATGCAATGGTGGGTACGCACCAAGATGGTGCGTAAGATGGGATCTTCTTTATATTGTTACGACGATTACTTATTCTAGAACATTCGCAAGTACCTACCTACTCGTGTACGACGAATACCTACGCTCTAGAACACTCGCAAGTACCTACCTACACGTATACGACAAATACCTACGCTAGAACGTTTGCATGTACCTACCTACACGTATAACAATAGACCATCGGCGGTAGGCATACCTACGCGTCGCAGCTAAGTACCTACACTCATTGTTCTGTTTTCGAGAATTGTCGGCATCTTTGTGGTAATAACTGGAAGGTTCTAGAAGTCTATTGAAGGACTATAAAAAGGATTCGAACGTCGGCACTTCGTTCAGTTGTGAATACAGCGATCTCGAGCGAACATCTAAGCGATACGGAAGTTCAAGAAGAGCGATATACGAAGCGTTATAGTGCAGTATAAGTGTTTATTGCTTTGTTACTGTTAGTTTACTGTGTGAGTCTTAAATAAACTCATCATCGCGTAACTGGCATTTTACATCGAACCCCCATCCTGACACGTAACAATATAATTCCAACACCCTCAGGAGCCATGAATGCGGCACGGAATCGAATGCCTTCTTATAATCTATCCAGGATGTCGTCAAATCCTTGCGGTTGCGGCGAATCTGCTGGTTAATGGTCATGTCGATAAGGAGGAGCTCCTTAGTACCACGGGCCCCCTTCCTACACCCATTCTGAGAGATAGAAATGACCGAATTTATATTTATTTATTATTTATTGTTATTATTATATATTTATTTTTAATTTTTTAATGCACTAGCAGATCATTGATCTGATGAGTGCATATCACTGAACTTATGTTTTAATTTGGTTCAAGTGTTCATCAAGTCTATTTTTAAAACAGTTCACTGATTGTGAACTAATCACTGATTCTGGTAGGTTATTCCACATTAATCACAAGTCAACGCGATTTGGCAAAAACTGTTTTCTAGGGTTGCTAGCAGAGGAAGATTTACAAAGTTTTAATGAGTGTTCTCTCAACTGGGTATTTGGGTTCATTAGATAAATGTTGCCGATGTCTCTAACATTGTAGTGTCCAGTCAGGACTTTGAATGTTTCAATCAGGTCTCCTCTTTGCCCACGCTGTTCCAGTGTGGTCAACTTAAGTTCAATAAGGCGGTCTTCATATTTCCTGTTTTTTAGTGAAACAACCATTTGTATACCTACTATCAGTGAAATGAAAGTAATGAAGACATTCATGACATAACTTAACAAAGTACAAGTTGTAAGTATCTTATACATGCGAAAACCACCAGCAGAATGGTCGTGACTCATGACAAAATTGTGATCTTTTGCCCGTAGTACATACAGTTTAGTTGTGCGGTCAACCGGACTATGGATAAATGAAATTATCCATGGTACAGTTGACCGGACTATGAATTTTTTTTTATCTAAGTATAGTTCCGGTCTACGCAAGATCTAGTGCATAAGCTAGATAACCTTTTTGATAACATTTTATAGTCTACTAGATTTCTGCGGCGCAGTTTCACTCGCGCCTTTGCTTACTGCTCTGCTCCAGTCACCAGCACAGACTAAGTAGAGAACAAGTTGTCACCAGTAGCGTGATTTTACATAGCCTATACATTTTCTCAAGAACTGAGTTATCATACGCAAAAAGAATTATTCAAATACGACTGGTAGTTACGGAGATTAGCGCGTTCAAACATACAAAAAACAAACAAACAAACTCTTCCGCATTATATAATAGTATAGATAGATTCTATGAAACATTTTCTGTCTGCGAATGAAGGAAACACCAGTTTTAAGTTCTAAGCCTCATTCATAAAATCGTTCAAGTTCAAACAAACAGTTGAGACCGGGCGGGTGCCGGAGTCTTAGGACGACCCAGACCACATATTAAAATTTATATCAAAAAGACCAGACCCAGACATACGTTTTAGTACGACATGTCAGCACTCTCATACACCGCCATCAGACTTAAAACATCTCTACATACTATCCAGATTGGGTAAGATCCTTTCAATGCACCTTTGGATATTCGTCATGTTTTCAGAAATAGTTAAACATGTTTACCAGCCACAATTTGATACTATCTCTCTTACCCAGACATTATACAGTAGCATTTTCGTAATAATAAAAGAACATTTCAAATTATTACATAAAATTTGTATTTTATTTAAGGCAACCGGACCACGATAAATATTTATTGTCCGTGGACCACGTAAAATATTTTATTTTTTTAGTATCCCCACTGAATTTGTATTTTTAAATCGTACGTTTATCTACGGAAAATAAATATTTACCATAGTCCGGTTGACCTGTAGATAGATAGATAGATAGAATATTCTTTATTGTACACCAATAACAAGTTTATAGTAACATTACACAAGACATACACAGAAGATAGAAAGAAGTTGTACAATGGGCGGTCTTATCGCTAAAAGCGATCTCTTCCAGACAACCTTTGGATGGACTTAGGGGTTGAAATCGGCAGATTATGGTGTATGTAATGATGGATTAATATATATGTATATTATTGTAGCAACATTCCAACATAAATATAATATAATAATATAATATATATAGTGTACCTATACATAAATATACCTAAATATATATATATACTTACATAATAAACTATACCAATACAATAAATTAATAAATAAATATATATGTTTAATAATACATATTAAATGAGAGGTTAATATGGATAGTTAAGATAATGTCAAATAATGTTTTTTGATTTTATTTTTGAAAATATTTAACGATTGTGCTTGTCTCACTTCTAGTGGCAATGCATTCCATAAGCGAATTGCCAAAACGGTGAACGAATGGTCAAAAAATACCGTAGAATGCATTGGCATTTTTAACTTTAGATTCTCCGACGATCGTAAGTTTTTCTTATGTGTGTCACAAAGGAACTCAAAACGTTCGTTAAGATAGGAAGGTGTTGACGGGGTAACCACTTGAGCTTTTTACGGAACTCTGAGACATGATCATACTTGCGTAGACCAAATATAAATCGTATACAAACATTTTGAAGTCGCTCAAGTTTATTTAATTGGTCCTCGGTAAGATCTGGATAGCTGGCGTCCACATAATCAAGGATGGGAAGTAATAAGGAATTTGCAAGCGCAATTTTGGTGGCTGTAGGAAGAAAATTTCGCAATCTCCTCAATGAGCCCGCAGCAGCAAAAATTTTGCGGCTCATTTCCTGCAACTGTGTGTTCCAAGATAGGTCAGTGTCAATATATAAGCCTAAATCTTTGACTTTGCTACTAAAGGGTATTACAATACCATCAAAAACAACTTGAGGCAGCTGCACATAATTAATTTTGCAAAGCTTCCTGGAGCTGCCAACAATAATGACCTGCGTTTTTACTGGATTTATCTGAAGTCCATACGATCTGCTCCAGTCACTAACACAAACTAGGTCTTGATTGATGGTTTGTATTGTTTCCGACGTTTGTCTAGTGGACCTTGTGAGTATATTTGAAGATCATCTGCATACAGGTGGTAGGAAGAAGTCAGTCTACTTGAGATGGAATTTATAAATATTGCAAAAAGTAAAGGAGATAGAACGCCACCCTGGGGCACTCCGACATGTGTCTGGCACCAAGAGGAAACAGCATCCTCAACGCGAACACATTGCCGGCGGCCACACAGGTAACTGCGAAACCAATCAATTACTATTGGAGATATGTTAATTGAGCGCAGTATGTTGATTAGAATGTCGAAATCCACTGTGTTAAAAGCATTTGAAAAATCTAAGAGAGTTAGGACGGTAAGATTTTCACATTCCATGCCATGTCGTATGTCGTCCGTAATATTCACCAGGGATGTGACAGTACTATGGCCAGGGCGGAAACCGGACTGGAATGGATTATGGAGATTATGGGTTATAAGGAATGTACTAAGCTGGTTATGTACTAGTCGCTCAATTACCTTGGAAAGGAACGGTAAGATGGAGATAGGACGGTAATCGGATAATGAAGAAGGATTAGGCTTTTTTGGTAGTGGTGTAATTTGGGCATTTTTCCACATAGCTGGAAAAACACCACTGGATACCTGTACTAGGTACCTACCTACTAGGTACGGGTAAAAGATCGAAATTGCTATAGAACAAGATGAGCTAAATTCTTTGCTCTCCGAAATGAATAACAACAGTGGGGGGCAACTGAAAATAACCGGCTAGTACGGATCACAGGTTTTAGCTTAGGTAAGTACATATCATGTCGTCGCAGTCGGTGTGGGCTTTTCGTTTATGAGTAGGGGTAAAGGTAAAACTTACACTAACACATCTATGCTGCCGTGCTAAGCGCAAAAGCGGTATCTCAAAAAAAAGTCGTTATTTTGATTTTTATACCATTGGATAGCTTGAAAAATACGCATTTAACCAACTAAGCTAAATAGCGGTAACTTCTTTATAACATACAAAATCCTTTAAAAAAGTAACGGCATTTTCGTATTAGTCGTAATTTAAAGCTAAAATTTACAGAGTAGATAGTTGATGGACCGTTTTAATTTGTTTATAGTATACGATGTTCCCTTGCTATATGGGAACTGTGTATTTTATCACTTAAATACGGCCATTGAAATTTCATCAAATTACTCTTTTATCTTCATAATGAGTAAAAAAACATAATCTAAATTTACTGTGATTATTTAAGTGTACCAAGGGAGGTTAAGTACAGTTTTTTATTTTATTCTAAGTGTACTAGTTCCTTGCAAATTCGTTGTTTTTCTGATTTTCGAAACCACTTATTTAAAGTACGTTAGTGTTTATCAAACATATCGAAAATTTCTGATTAAACAAATTCAAACAAATTAAGATCTTTTACTTAGTGGTATTTTTTTTAAACTTCTGCGTCGAGACGTTTTCGAGATCTCGGCAATCCCAAAAACGTTACCTCAGCAAAATTTGAATTACTTCAAAACCACAACACACACAAATACAAACCACAACATACACACGGTAGTAGATCCAAGCTGGTTTCAGCATGAATGGGCCGGATCGTACGGGGAAGTACTACCCTCTCATAGAAGATCGACTTAAGAGTAGTAGTATCCTTACTACTGCGTTTCGTTCGGTGAGTGAGAGTGCCGGAGGCCCAATTACCCCCCTTTCCTCTTTTCTCACCTCCCTCATTCCCTTCCTCTAACCCCATTCCAGCCGCCATAATGGAGGCCACCATACCAGCAGTTTAAGACGATAGCTTTTGGTATGGTGGCCACCACTTCTGGATTCCACTGACTGCTTAGCATCAGGCGGGGTGGAGTCACTTTGGTATGCTAATAAACAAAAAAAAAAAAATTTGCTATAGGCAAACATTTAATAATGCAACATAAGCAACCTATTCGTGTAATTAGATCTGGCTAAATTGATATTTTAAGAAAAAAAATTGCTAGGGTAATGAATGATTCAAACGTTACCCCAGCAAAATCAGTTTTTCCACATAACTAAAACTACTAAAACTATAATGCAAACAAATTACTCCATATGGCAAACTATCTGTTATATTCACACTTCTCATAAGCATAATTTTATGAACATTTTGCTTGGGTAACGCACACGCGCCAGCCTAAACGAACCTGAACGACATGTGAATGCGCCGTTAGATATTTTATTTGACTGATTGGAACTAATTGGAAGGCGACAACAGTGTGTGCATGAGGTTGTTGTCTCCCATATTGCTATGTTACCAATCCTACTAATATTATAAATGCGAAAGTTTGTATGTGTGTGTTTGTTACCACTGTGCACCTAAACGATTTCGATGAAAATTGGCATGTAGGTAGATTCGGTGCTGGAGACGGACCTATGCTACTTTTTATCACGAAAATCGGTCTAGTTACCGAGGGAGACAATCTCATTTTAGGCGCAGGCGAAGCCGCGTGGCGCGGCTAGTTTACCATAATAGCCATCATCCAAAATCCTTGAACTAAATTGATTGTTTACCAAAACTCAAAAGTGTAGTTATAAAAATCCTAGAGATGAAATATTATCTCCCTCCTGCGAAAGCTAATGCTAGCTATTGTAGCTCGAGCCGATCGAGCTGATCTATACGACCATAACGTAAAATGGAAAAGTTATATTGAATATTAAAAACATTTGCTGTTTAAGAAATTTAATGGAATCACTTTTCTAATTACAATTTATACATTGTTATATTTTACATTTTTTAAACGTAACTTTTATCTAAACATGGTAGTTCTAATGAGACTACTAAATAAATAACATGAAATAAAAAAAATATGCCTTATGTAGTCTCTACATCTACGTCTATTATTGCGCTTGTTTATTTACAATTACATAACTATATCATAAGGTATTGGACATACAATAAAACATATTTATCTTAAAATATCATCGCTTTCCATACAAAGAAAATTTTGGTCCAGCTAAATCCTATCATGCTAAACGCAACTCCTAGAGAAATGGGTACAATATTGCTATTAAGTTCATAGTTAGTAATTTACAATGCAATCAAGTATTATATATAACTTGCTAATAATAACCATAATGTATTTACTAAGTTTATGAAAAATACGATACGATCGTAAAATTTATCGTCAATATTAACAATAATAAAATTTCACCTATTTGTATTAGGTGCTAATTGCTGATCTACATCGTTCGCTCTACAGCTTCAATGACGAGATTTATAATGATGATTTTCCTTTAACCATTTTACAAGTAGAATAAATACTACATTTAAAAATTATAATCTGACATCAACAATACTGCAAATTAGACAGCAAACTATTACAACCCATTGAAATGCATTGGCTGTACGGCACACCGACAGACTTATTCAATTTACGCTACATTTTTAGAATATAAGTATGAAATAAATGGAAGTATCAATAGCACTCATTTAATAAACGTTATTGCATTTAGCACAAGTATTCATCAAATACGTGAATGTAAGAGTATCATGCTAACATAGTCGTATCTACCAGTCCATTATACATTATATTTCGGGCGATTTATCAAACTTATTTGGTATTAAAAAAATAGTAAAATAGTAAAAGAGTTCACTACAATATTATATTTAATCATTAGCAGTACCCTGTTAAAATAAAAAGCAAGGAAACAATATACAAGGCAGAGCATAGACTAAAAGCATTTTTTGTTTCTGTGTATTTTTTTACTGCTTTTAGACTGCTTCCTCAACAGGCCATTGTGTTGCATACATAAAGTCCTAATACTAAGGTACTCAGACTTGTGAAATAAATAAATGTGTATTAATCAATATTTGCCCCAGGTGACAACCCACGACACTCAAAAAGTAACGATGGTGGCGACCGCTATAATTGGTAGACCAATGGTGTAGTGTAAGGTATCTCCACGAGCGAGAGAATCGCGCCGGATCCGGGCTTTAAGCGTCGGGTCATCTCCACGAACGAACGATTATTCCTCCAGCCTATCGTCGCGACTCGTAACGGAATTTATCGCGATTTAGAAGCGAATTATATCCCGACGATGCGACGAGTGGCTGAGGGCGAGCGAAAAATCGTCGTATCGCCGCGCGTCTGTTGCTACTCGTCGCAGAACGTGGCGCTCTCGCAGCGCGAGCGCGTCGAGCGCGCTTTCGTCGCGGAAACGCGACGATTCTGTTACCAGTCGCGACAATACACTGGAGGAATAATCACTCGTTGGTAGAGATGACCCGACGATAGAAACGCGGGTCCCCCGAGATTCTCTCGCTCTGGACGTGGTCCCTAAGGCGTCATCTCCACGAGCGAGTGTATCGCAGCTGTAGTCTCGCTTTGCAATCAAATTAATAACAGCAATTCTTTAAATCAATTTTTAGCGGAGCGTTTTTATCGCGGCGATACGCCGAGTGACATTAACGAGCAAATCGTCAACGATTCGCTGCGTGCGACGTACTCGCGGCTCGCGGACTTTACACACAAATTAAACAACTGAATTTTTCAAGTCAATACTCTCTCTTAAAATGCAATACATTTGTAGCAACAAATAGTTTTATGAAAATGCAATATTCTAATATCTCAGTTATCTTTCAACAAAGTACTGCCCATGGCCTAAAATGTTCACATTAAAGATTTTAGACAAAGTACAATGAAATTGACTTCACCTTTAACAAGTCAGGCTGGGCCTTAAAATTAAAAATTATTAAATAATTCTTTTTACAAATACCTTATTATAACTCCTCCAAATTATTTAGTAATAACAGATCCGTTTACATTGGTGTCATGATTTATATGAAACATAATAATTATGATAAAACCAAGTTGTACCAAATTCAGGATCCTTATTGCTTAGATTTATCGGGAACTTTAAATAATACGAGTGCATTAATTAAATTTGATATGTACCTATATAGTTTACTATCTTTATTTTACTGCTGAAAAATTTTGAATTTGGTTACTGTTGTTTGATGCCACCCATGAGCTGAAGACGTCTCTGAAAAAACATAATTATCGTTATACATCATATTTATTTAAACACATCATCAGCTCAAATAAGTTCACTGCAGGATAGTCCTTTTCCAAGGCGAGATGTTTGCCATAATCACCATTAGTGGCAAGCAAATTCGTGACTGCAGTAAGTTCTTTCACTTTACAATGCTGTTGTTTTAGTTAAGCTCTTATTCTTCTTACCAATCAATGCAGGCAAGTGTGTTTGTTCAATGTCAGTATACTATTAGTATGCTAGTAAAAAAACCTCAACTTAACAGTCTGCTAATACTTTTATATTTAATGATAATTGTATGAAATATCTGTTTAGATAAAATATTACCTGCAGTGACTGACAACACATTCATTGGAGCAATATTCGTCCTCCCATTCACTGTTGGCTATGGCGGGATTAGTGCATCCCTGCCTGATGCATGAAGGTGGAACTTGATTTTCATTTTGCTGTAATTATATATTTTTGTGAGAAGGTAAACTTTGTCGCAATTTATAATAGAGAGTCTGTTATAATATGTCTGAAGTATATAAGAATGATTCTAGCTACTATTGCACCTTGATTACTATATTAAATTCATAGAATATTATTAAATTCCTAAAACTAACATCCAGTCTTTGTCATGACAGTTATAGTTAGCATAAGATTATTAGAATTATCAGAGCGTAATAACTCACACAACCCAAACAAAAATGCCATAAATTAACTAATAGTCTTATTTCAGTGTCTTACAAAACTTATTGAAATATTTTAAGTACATAAAATGTAATTAAAAATATTTACATCTGACGTCTGTGATGGAACACCAGAGTTTCCATTGCTATTAGACGAGTGCTGTTCAGTTTTTGGCATCTGATTCTGTTGCTGCTGTGGCTGCTGCTGCTGATGCTGTTGTTGCTGCTGCTGTTGTTGCTGTTGCTGCTGCTGTTGTTGTTGCTGTTGTTGCTGCTGTTGTTGTTGTTGATGATGCATCTGTTGATGTTGTTGCTGTTGTTGTTGCTGCTGTTGATACTGTTGCACTTGGTGCGCTTGCTGCATTTGTTGATGCGTTTGTTGCATATGCTAAAATAGTTTGAAATTAAAATCTGAGCTAGATTGCAGAAGACATTGACATTCAAAATGTTGTAGGCTGCTGGACAGATTGAATTTCAAGAGTAATAAATATGACACAAGTTTAACAATTACAAATATGTTTCTGTACTGTAGCTTATTTTACAACATATTTTTTGCTTACTTTTCAATACTAACAAATACTTGTAAACCTCAAACCATATTAATATTATGAATATGAGTAATTAGATACCTGTTGAGGATGATGGTATTGCATGGCTGCATGTACCGTGCCCATTGGTGGTGACTGCGATTGCACTTGTCTATACCCAGGCGGTGAGAGCGCCGAATTTGGAGTGTAGTTAGTAGGAGACTGTGCAGGCTGGTAGCTCCTAGGCGACTGAGAAATATTAGGTTGGCAATTTTGAGGCGATGTAGCTGGGTTCACTTGGTAACCTTGTGGAGATTGGGCTGGTACATTCTGCTAAAGAAAAATCTGGTGTTATGAGATAGTTAAACATAAACATTAGATCTATTATTAATAGCATGTGTCGAATGTGTTAGGCCACGTAGGCCACTTTTGAATTTTTATATTTAAGATTTTGCCCCATTCTGTCTAAATTTATTTATATAAAAAAAAAGACATTTACCTGGTATGTTTGAGGAGTGATAGTCATACTGCCTTGATAACTCTGTGGTGATTGTTGAGGATTTGGTGGGTATCCCTGTTGTGGCTGGGCAGAATATGATCCCTGTGGTTGGGTACCCGTGTAGTTTTGTGGAGAATATCCTTGTGGTGCCTGATTTGGCGCATAACCTTGAGGCGAGTGGCCATTACCATATGTTTGCCCTTGGTAATAATTACCATAGGTTGGATTGGCACTATTGGTGTGATTATACATTGTCTGGTTCTCTTGTTCTCCTCCCTAGCAATAAAAGAGAGAGTATTTATTAAACTATATCAAAGAATAAATTTAAATTAAATTGTTTAATGTAAACAAGGCATAATGTTTACAATAATAATTAATTATGTACATAACTCAAGGGTAATATTATATAAAAATATTATTAAGAACTCGTTGCAAACTTCTAAAAATGTGCATTATAATAAAAAGCAAAAAAAAAGAAAATATGCTGTATATCTAATTTAAAAATACAAAGTAAAACACACAATTTTAAATAAAAGCTTAGCATAACCTATAAACAACCAAAGCTTTTAATAAATTCTCACCAGACTTGGAACTATATCATCGGACATTGGTATCCTTCACTAAATTTATTATGTTTTTAAACAGTGAAGTTATATTAAACAAAGTTATGTACAACAAATGCAAAAAATGGGAACAAAGACAACAGACAGTGAAGTAAAATAAAATCAACAATACAGTGTGTCAAAGTCAAAAAAGCTCGCATATCAAACCGCAAACAACCTGCCATCTATCGGTAAAGTCCTGTATTAATGCGTAAAATAGTATTGTTGGCAAACCAGTAACAGATGGCGCGCTTGCACAAAATAACTATTCAAAATGTTAAGTGTTAATGTGTTTTCATATGTTCAAATTAAAAATACGTGATTGCCGTTGACGAGGCAGGTTTTAAAAAAAAACCCCGGGACACCCCCTCACTAAAATCTTTTGTAGAAAATTTAAGTTTACATCAAGTAAAGTTTTGGGTCTCCAAGTAGAATAAAATCGTATTCGAAATATTTTGTAGGACATGAATGTGCCCGTGATAATAGTCCGGTCAATCTAGACCAAACAATGAGAGTGAAGGTGCATCGAAGGTTCAGGTCTAAACGTCTTATACAAATCGGCTTTTGGTTTATGTGCTTCATATAATGATACAATAATGTACGAGGCAGCAGCAGTTTTCCATCGTCCTTCTCATGTCCTACCACCAGAAAGTGGCACTCTTATTCAATATCCAGACAATGCTGATAATAATGTAAGTACGCTAGACGGCAATAACACGCTCCACAGAATGGATATTAGCCGCACCTGAGGGCTCTGAAGAATCAAAAATCATCATCAGACTTAGAGGATTTCATCTACTGATGTCTTTTCTGGGAGCAATTGGTCTACTGGAGAAACCAAGTTAAATAAAACGCGCTAAGTACACTACCTCATAGGTGGCGTGGAAACGTGTTCATATTATGACGATAACTTTTACAACATTTCGTCGTTCATCGTTGTAACTCAGAAACGGTGGCTCGTAGGAAAAAAAGTACTGATACATTTTATAAAAATAATTTTATGATCTACATTTTTTGTCTGGGGTACTTTTATGATAAAACTTACCTTTTTGCTGAAAATCGCGAAAAATTCATTTTGACCTTTGACCTCTAATTTTTTTTTTTATTTCCATACACGGGAACGATGGGGAACTTCTATTTATAATTTAATGTTTTTTGATTTGATTTACTGATTTTTAGCTTGTTGGGATTTTAGGCACCTTCGAATGTCTAAATTGACCGGACTATAAACTAGTATTTTCGTATTCGAAAATAAAAAAATGTTGTAGTAATAGTGACGTTTTATTCCGTATATCTTCATTATTGTTGTTTGTAAGTAGTAATATGTTATAGCCGACCATAAAATTACTTTTCCGAGAGATTAAAATCTATGGCTATACCACCACCGATAAAGCAAATGTAGTTCACAAAACAATAACGTCTATTTTTGCTTGCAAGTTATCTCAGTACAGTGACAGTTGTAACTGTCATATTGAGTGTTAATTTTTATTTTGATGAAAATTTTTGTCAAATGTTGTGAAGCAAATATGTGGTTGACTACCATTGTATTGTACTTTTAATTAGCTCTAATTTGATGTCTAAATATACCATATAAAAATACAGTATAACTTATAAATGACAAATTAATTACCTTTGATACTAAGCTGGCTCTGTAGGCAGCAAGAGCTTTGAGGTATTCTTTCTTAGCTACTTCTGTTTTCTGTTTGTAAACCTGTGATAATAATAAAATGTTTTATCGGTATAACACAATATAACTGTTGCACAAGAAACAATAAAACTATTAAAGAAATAAATATATACTTACACTTTTATGTTCAGAATCTAATCCATCCCACATGGAGGCTACTATTTTTGATACTTCGCCAAAACTTGCATTTGGGTTTTGGCCTTTGATAGCTGCCTGAGTGTCTCGAAAGAATAATGCATAAGCAGATACAGGCCTGTAAAATAATTTGTTTAAAAAATGTTTAATGTATTTCAAAAAAACTTAAATTAATTATTGTGAGCAGGTTTGACTTATTTCAAATTTTCTTACTTTTGAGGTTCATTAGGATCACGTTTTTTCTTTTTCTTCTGCACTTTAGGCTTTTTCTGCATTTGGCCTCGATTAACACCATTGTCTATGGGTTCAGGAGACGACCTCTTTACTCCAACATTACCAACACCCATCTAAAACAAATATTAATTTTTACAAATATTATGATTGATATTTGCAGTAACTGCAAATATCAATCAATTTAACTACAATGTTGATAATAATGAGTAGCATAAAATAATACAGTTCATTGGCAAAATAAAATATGTAACAAAATTATGAATATAAGTATGCCTAAAGATATGTGTATGATATGTAAAGCAATAAAATTTGCCTATACCTGATGAAGCGTAGTTTGTTGCTGCCGGCTCGCTGAGCAATAATGGATAGGCAGAAGGCTTTCCGCATCACCAGGCAACTACCAACAAACAACCAATTCATTAGAATTTTATACTAGTGTTACTACTGTTTGATCTTGTCATTTAACTACAATAAAAAATAAAATATGTATGCCAATGAACTATATTTCCAAAAATAATTTAATGCTACTTTATCATTTGAATTTGGGCAAATAAAAAATAAATATTAACGCAATTTCACTGTCATTATTTTCAGATTGCAGATTTTCGCATAAACAGAATTCAAGAGTGATGTTAAAAAGGCTTGCAAAAAAAGAAATTTGAACTATAAGCATGCATTAAGTACTTAGAATGAGACAAATTCTCAATTCGGAGCTATTAATTTTTAGAGATTGTTAAATAAAAACAGCACTATTATGTTTTTCGTACTAACTTTCGGCAATAACTGACATACATTACATACTAAACTTGCATTAATATTAATGTTTATGAAATCGAAATCAATCTATAATTGTTCTAGATCCTACATACAATTAATATCAATTGAAGTAGATGATAGTTGATGTGTAAGTATTGTTTTGAAGAAAAATAAATAGAATGAACTATTTAATTTTATTTAAATAATAAGATGACAACCGTAATGTTTTTTCGTGTAAATTCAATTCAGTTAGATTGACATGAAAGCATGTACCTAGATAGCCGAACGACAATTCAGCTAAATGACATAAAAACAGAATAACCAGTCAGCAGAGAGTCAACTTTACTGGAAAACAAACACAGAATGAGTAAGTATAAAACCGTTTGGAATTGCAAATAGACTGTATGATTAGAAAACCTTATAAAAGTCAAATTAATCGGATAACATAAATAAATGCAGAATGAGATAGTAGTGAAAACACCTGGAAAATAGTCAGAATGGTCTTTTGGTTGCGATTTTCTCTTTCTGATTTTTCCTATTAGCATCATTCTCGTATATAAGGTACTTCGCGCCTATTTTGGCTATTATGTTTTGTTACGTAGGTTTTTAACTCTGGCAACGCTTTTGTGGTGGATTGACTGGCGCTCATCATTTGGTATTACCGAGTCACACTCTTATCTGTCACACTGTGACTAGTTAGGAAAATTTTAATAAAAACCCTCTCAGCTACACTGTTACTCCATGGAAACTTTCTATTAGTAATTGCCCAATCAGTTACACTTACAGGATGATATACAATAATGAAAATCAGAATTGACGGTTTTTTTGTTATAATTTCAAATCGACCAAATAACAGAAAAGGAAAATATTTAAGTTATTTAATTATGAATGTTAAACATTTATCAGCATTCATCATATTGCTGGTAATTCTTATTAGAACATTGTATTCTTAGGAACAATATCTGAATACAATCAGTGTTTTAAAATATATCAGAGTTATCTGTAAACTGTCATCACATTTTACAAAATTTTAATTAACCATTGATTCTGCTTTTCAATAGATAATATTATCATCCTATCATCCTGTCATCTAAGTGTGACAGGTTGGGAAATCACTAATAAAAAGTGCCCATGAAGTAACAGTGACTGATTGGGATTTTTTTATTAATATTTGCCCAACCAGTCACAGTGTGACTGTGACAGATGAGAGTATCATTAGGAACAAATGGCGCTCATAGTTTTCTAACCAAATATACATAATATAATATGTATATACGAAGCATGAGAGTTAACATAAAGTGTTACTAAAATACTCAATATAAACAACAAATAACAATAGTTCACAAGGGGCCTGTCAGTAAGGATATTTATCATTTCATTTTCATTTTTAATTTTTTTATGTAAGTATATATTTTTTCATAAAATATATTATTTATTTATTTTAATTATAAATTTGACTTTTAAGACTACAAAATGAAGTTGTTCTGATAGCTAGAACATGTGGGTGTCTATCTATAGTATCTACCTAAGGCATTCAGCGTTAATGTCAATTATATAACTAGGGCATTTTTACATCCAGACAATTTGCTATTATGTCATTTAACACTCATGTCTATTTAGTAACTTTAGCATTTTGAAATCTAGACTACGTATATGCTAGAGTATTTTAAGTTAGGACGTTAGAGCAACATCAACATTTTGTTACCTAATAAGTACATTATTATGTCCTCTTTGCAAAATTTAAGTTTAAGCAAGAATGGCAAAGTTAGCTAAAGTATACATGGTTTCCAAAATAAGCAGCAGATATTAATTTGCAAAACCTATGTAATTAAGTAAGTTAAATATCAAGTTTGGCTAGATATCAATTAAAAAAATTGTTGCATGTTAATTTTATTTTGCATACATTCTATACATAGGTACATATAATTGCAAGATTTTATTGTGCAATAGTAGTATAAGTGCAGTCACGTTTCACTAGTGGCATGGATTTACTTTGCAAATTGATTAAGCTCATTTCAGTGCCATACTAAGCATTTAGCATGCTGTATTTTGCTAATTGGAAGAGAATGACAGAGATATATAAACTATTTTACTGAAATAAGCAGGTTTAGCACAATTCTAATACTTATTACATCATAAGGATACTGGAACATCTATTGTTTAATATAGTAAACAATCTGCTAAAGCTTTACAATATTATACTGTCTTCCACATAAATAGATACCTAGTATACTAAGTACATTATACATAATATATATAATACACAATTATTGTTCTACAAATATTTATGTAAACATAGTAAATTATTATATAGGATTATTTACCTGTGAATGATGAGAAGGTACACTATCATCAGAATCATCACTAGTGGTGCCCGGAGGTGACGCTCTTTGTGGGGATCCGTACACAGGTGCGGAAGGTTGAGTGGGTGTACTGGGTGTTGGTGGACCACTCATTACTTGAGTGGGCTGCATCATCAGCAACCTTTGTTGTCCACCGGGCTGTTGTTGTATCATGTAGTTACCAGCTGGTGCCCCTGCTCCACTACAATCATATTGTATTGTTACTTTTTGTTTAATAATTTAAAATTGTTTGTACACATCATTTAACTGCATGATAGGCTTTAAAAACTAAATTATATCAAAGTGTGAAAGAAATTTTATCAGTTTATAAACCATAGGATTATTTTTATTACAAATATTATTTAATAAGTCTTTAAATTTTGTAGCTGTACCTATATACTAATATGATAAATAAAAATATGTTAATAATGTACCTACTGATGTTTATCCACATTCTAGAACCAATATCACAAGCTATAACTCAAGCTTACTTTGGGTCTAGATAGTGTTTTGATATAAGTATTATTATTATTATAAAAGAATATGGATATATATTATTGATATTTATTACACTATACATGGTGCTTAATATAAAAGTTAATTAAGTAATAAGTTTAGTTCAAGATCATTGTTTGACTCTATATAATTTGTATGTATGGAAATAAAATTTGGAAAATAATGTAAGTATTTTGATAGGAATTAGTCATATATTTTGCTGAAACAATTTGTTCTTGTTCTTTCACACATCAATATTAAATTGACAAATTCATAAAATTACAGATAAACAATGTACTTAATTATTAATTTTGCACTGAATACTTAATATAGTTTTGCTCCACCATTTTCATGTGGTTTCAACTAGTGCCTTGGCACTTTTATAATTTTGTTTATCATATATGGACATGAAGCAATAATGCACCTACATATTGACAAATAGAATGTAGCAAAGTGTGTAAACTTACATTTTAATCATGACATTGTCAGTGTGTTTCCATGCTGATCTGAGAATGAAAGAAGAACAGTGTGTACCAGATCCTAACATAAACTGCTTTCAGTAAATTTTAATAAATACTTATAATTGAACTATTTAGTTACTACTGGATGTCCAGAAAATATATAGAAGAGCACAACACATAAAAATTAAATACTGTTCTTAGAATTTTGTGTAATGTATCACAACAGCACTAATGTTGTCACTAGTGATGTGCCGGATATCCGTATCCGTATCCGCGAATATCCGAGGGCGAAGAAAGATACAAATCTGATTTTTTTTTGACGAATCTTTTACCTCATTCATTTTCAAGATAGATGAAATTCTAAATAAATATAGGATGATTAGTTAGCAATGAAAAACTATTAACTTCCATTTCATGATCATCATCATATCATCCGAAAGACGTCCACTGCTGGACATAAGCCTCCCTCAATTTTCATCACCTCGGCCGGCCGTGAGCCGCATTCATGCATCGGTTGCCCTTCAGGCCGTCACTCTTTAAATATGGTGCCCTTTCATTTGAAGGGTTTTGCCATAATCACCACGCATGGCAGGCGGATTGATGATCGCTGTGGCGCCTGCCTTAGCACAAGGCGCTGCTGTCCATCCCGAGTTATGTTGATTTTCTGCCGCCTGTTTTGCAACGGTTTGACCGCCGTTATTCGGCAGACTGAATGCGCTAGTGAAGTATAGAAGATTCCCAGATTGTATATACTTCGCTAGTGGTCGCCACTTCTTAACGCCGCTACCATTACATTATCTTATATTTCTTAAAATAAAATATTTGGCATCTTCGTTGCTACTCTACTTAGAGTAGTCTTATTTCAAGAATCAAGAATAAATCATATTTTTGAGGATGTTTTGTCTGTAGTTGATTTATTATGGAAGTTGTGCCTTTATCCTTACGAGAATACAATCTGTCACAAATTTTACACTTAGCACATTCATCATTTATTATCACAAAAAAAAATCCAAATCACACTACTAAACATATTTTTCTGACTTTTTTCTTATATACTTAACATAAACGTTATCTATGCTGCCCAATGTAAACTATAAACATTACAAAACAAAAAAAAGAAGCGCGCAACAATGCAAATCGAAACATGTCACGCAAAGCGTAAAGTGATATCAACTATCGTTTTAAGGTCACGCGCACCGACACCGCTTGAGTAAGATTGTTAAGACCCATAACCGCGGATCTTGACACCAAATATCCGTATTTGGATCCGTATCCGCGGATACACATTTTTAACGATCCAGCACATCACTAGTTATCATTATCAGTTTATCACACAGTAAAAATAATTTTTATTACTACCGACAGTGGCAGTTATGCCAACAGCCCACCTGATGGTAAGTGGCAACTGTCGCTCATGGGCTTTGATATTAATGCTCTCTTTAAACCTCGTTTGTATTTTTATGCAAAGACTAGCTTGCCGCAGTATAACCCGCGTATTTGCTTACTGCTTTGCTCCCGGCGCCAGCAGCGTGATGTTACATAGCCTATAACTTTTCTCGAGAACTGGGCTATCAATAGTTTCAGACATTAGCGCGTTCAAACAAACAAACAAACTCTTCCGCTATAAATAATAATACAGATTAAAGGTTAAATAAAAGTGTCCACCTGGATTTTTTTTTAACACTAAAATAGTTGTTTTGTGTTTTAAATTAAACACTTTAACTAGACCTAAATATAAGTCTGCCTCTTAAATGCCTCATAGCTTCTTTGTATGAAATAACACTTTATTACAGAGCGGCTTTAGGCTTGTACTTCTGCTACTACATAGTAAAATTGCCATTGCCATTGTTGTCATGGAGGACGCGAAGCTGGGTAGACGAAGCGGTAACGACTTGAGAGTGGGCAGTTTGGATTTGGAACAAGGAATCCCCGGGGTCAAATGCTGGCTGACTTCATGGAGGAGGGCGGGCCTCTTTATGATGAACTCCTTCTTCAAGAAGCGCGATAGCCGCAAATAGACCTGGATTAGTCCTGATGGTGTCACAATAAATAAGATTGACTTTATCATGTCGACCAGGAGGCAAATATTTAATTATGTCTTAGTGGTCAATGCGGTGAAAACTGGAAGTGATCACCGGATGGTAAGAGGCACATTAAATATCAACCGTAAGCTGGACCGGTCTCGACTGATGAAGTTTGCGCTCCGACCTGCACCGATTCCGATTCAAAGCGCCGAAAGCTTCCAATTCGAACTTATAAATCGTTCCGAAAGCCTCGACGATTGCGTAGACCAGTCCAGCAACACGTTCGCAGTTGAAAAGACGGATCTCGCAAGTCAAAGACCTGCGACTTTTGCTAATTTAACACGCAACGTGTTAAAAGAGGCTATAGAGCGCAACAAAGGCTTGAAAGTGTTCGCACGAGATTAGTCTGTCAGGCAGAGCCGACTTGTCAAGCTAAACTGGGGACGGCTGGATCATTTCGTCTTAGCCGGAAGTTTTAGAGGAGGTCGAGAGGTTCTACGGATACGGACAGTTATATACAACACAACATGCACATGTTAGCTTCCTAGCATCAGATCCAAGAGCTGGGTAAAATCGCCATGACACCGAAGACATCCCGGACGTCAGCCTGTGCGAGATTGGTATGGCCCACAGACAGTTTCAAGAACAACAAGGCACCAGGTGAGGATGGAATCACCGCCGAGCTACTAAAAGCAGACGGGAATCCTGTCCTGAAGACCCTTTAGAGGCTCTTTAGTGCCGTCCTCCTCGAGGGTAAATTGCCACAGGCATGGCACAGGGGTGTGGTGGAGAATTACAAACCTATCACAATCCTAAGTCACGTCTACAAGCTGTTTTCGAGAGTCAACACTAATCGACTCGCAAACAGGTTTGACGACTTCCAGCCGAACCAGTTTTCCCAAACAAGCCGCTTTTAAGGTTGGTAGTGATTCCATCATCACCAAGACATCTGTTGTTTTAAGTTGCTCGAGAGCTGCACCGGCCTCAACCGATGGATGAGGGCGGCAAACGACCAGCCACAGTGGCAAAAATTGCAACAGGCCTATGTCCAACAGTGAATGTCTTTTAGCTGATATGATGATGATGATGATGAATTGCCATTGATTGTGGACCATTTTTATTACTGTACTGTAGATGAGATAGATATGCACTCTATTTGCTATAGCATAAACATCTTACATAATTACAATATAATACAAATATATTCTGTTCAGGACACACAGTATTAAGGTTTATTAACTTATGGGACACTTGTCTTATTCTCAAAATTTAACTGGCTTGAAATCAAATGTAAATGTTAACACAACTTTGCCAAAGCACAAGTTGAAAACACATTTTCAGTAAATTTATAATTTTTACTTACAGGTTTTAAAAGCCTTGCTATACTACGACTTGTTATGTAAGGCTGTCTGATGGAATATTATAGTATCATATCCATTGAACGTATGGAATCCACCACAGATACTTCTTCTTCTCCTTTTTTTTGGCAACAGAGCTGACAATTGTGTCAGTTATTTCTGCCAGCGTCAAGTGTAGAATAATATTCTTGTTGATGATAATAATGGTATATTACAATGATAAAATAGAAAATTGTCACAGATACTTGACTTAGATGTTTCACCAAATGTCAGACTTTAGTTGATTTTATATGAACCTTTTAATATTATTTTTAAATCCAGCCAACGAATTACATACAATTGTTTAAAATTGCATATGTTATTGTGCAAATATATGGTTTTCCACCCAGCTTGTATGAATATTGTAAATAATTAAGTTTCGTAAACTTACCTGTGTGAGGTCACGGGTGTATGAGGCTCTTGCAAATAAAGAGGCTGCTGGTAGGAAGGAGCCCCTCCGGGCGGTGATAGGCCATCTTGTGCCGGGTTCATCATACCGACCTACAGCAAACATTCATAGAATTGCTAACATTTCATGCCAAATCCTATTCATAAATAATTAAAATGATTGCTATCCAAGTTCAAATAATATAAATATTTCAATTTGTTTCAACGTCATTTAGTGTCTTAGATTGTCTTTTCAAACAAAATCTGGGATTTGTTTATGATGTAGTCTCCATGTTGTATGAACTTTTTGGTTATAAAAATAAAATAAGAGTTTAAATGTATGTAACAGGAAGAAAAACGAAGAATTGGAAAATCAAAAGGCTCAGAACGAAAAAGGAATAAATCATTACATTGATTGAACACAATTAAGAAAATATTAAACCTAAACACTAAATAATTTGAAGTAAATAATTGTCACAATACGTCATACGTCATGTGTTATTGTCACAGACTAATTATTAATTTGAGACTGAGACTCTGTACTGTTCTATAATCTGTGATTGAGAATAACAGATTAAACAGAGAACAAGATATGTCAATGCCGTTCAAGTTTCATGAGGTTTCATGAATAACAATATTTATTTTGCAATAATTATTAATACATCTGACATTAAATAATTAATAAAATTAGATTAATTTCTATATATTAGATTAGAGAGATATTTTAATTCAATTGTTTAATGTTATTTTATATTACGAGTTAATTTTTGCTTCTTTTCAATGTAAATTTCACTTTTAATGTCGTTGTTACGGATTAAATAAGATACGGGAATAAACAAAAAAAAAATTAACAAAACAGTGGCAAAATAAAACTTAAATAACGTATAAATTGGTGATTGCTGCTGTATTAGTAAATATAAACATTTAATGTATTTAGCAAAGCATTTTTCTATGAAACATTATTATTAGAAATAGGCATAAAAGTTGACCTAAACTGCAGAATCCCTTGATGACTACCACAATTTTAGAAGAATATAAAATTTTAAAGTGTTTCCGTAATGGAAAATAAAATTTGAGTTAAAACAAAGTTTTAAGCAAAGCAACGCCAAAATAAGAGTAATTTATTGGTTGTCAAATACACCAATGGCTGACCTCCACGGACATGCGGTGCTTCGCGCGTTTTACACCTTGTTTGAAAATTATCAGTTTGAAATTATTTGCCGCACATTATAATAATAGGAATTTTAGCTTCATTTTTGTAAAATTAGTTCTATATTTTACAGATCTTTTATTATTCCTTTAAAATTCTCGCAAAATTCATTAAACTTGACTGAAAACGGCTAAATATTTTTTTTTATTGCTGACAGTCGCAGACGAGCCTACAGCACATCTGTTATTAGATAAGTATAGTAACTGTGGCTCAGCTCTTATAGTTCTGATAAGCCAGGGATTCTGCGAAGCCGCTGTCTACCGTGAAAGGAGTGGGTAGGGTAGGTGAAGGGAATAAGGGAGGGAGGTAAAAAAAAAGAAAAGGGAGGAAATTGGGCCTAATAACCTAGTAGAATTTAATCAAAAATAACTGCTACAAAAATGTCTAAAATTCATTTTAATAAAACTAAATTGTTTGCATTACACAAAATTACATTTGATTATGTAACGTTATAAGGTTGTTAATTTCTATTATGTAGATAAAGCTTTTTACGCACGAGGCTAAAAGTTCGAATTTGCTGAAGCGTTATCCGCAGGACAATAATCAGCGAAAACCTACTACTTTACAACCGATAATATTCTTCAGTATTTGGTTAATCTAGTAAAATTTTGATGATACTAACCTGTGGTGCAGAATGGTGTAATTGCGTATACTGGATGTGAGAATTTTGCCCACTGGCATTTGTAGCATGTTGTCCGTGTAGTAGTGGTATATCGAACTCTTCGTCGCCAAAAGATGGTGTGTGGAATGTCTGAAACAAGAATAAGAATATAGTTATTAGTTGCACATCATTACACATGATATAGGTATGATATATTACACGTAGGTACGATCTTAAATTAGGCTTCAATTATTTTATTATTAGGATCTTAAATTAGTGTTCAGTTCGCCATTATTTTTTATTGTTGAGGAATACCAATTCTAATTTAATAAACTAAAATAATCACTCAAAAATTATTTGTTTAAATCCTTTCTGTTTATTATGCATAAATTTGTTTTCATAAAAAGTAAAATTTAATTTATAATTAATCAGTGACCTCTTTTGAGTGTGAATTTGCGATTGATTAATACATATCTATGCCATACTTAATCAAAGCAATCATTGTAGTAGCCATGTGTTCAAATTTTTTGAGATGACTGAATAAAGCAAGATCAAGAGCAGTGATGTAGAGATTTGTTAATAATTTTTTTATATTTTATCGAATATTTTAATAAATGTTTCATTGGTGATAACTAACTAAATTCAAGAAACTAATACTAATACTTAGGTAATAAATTATTAGCATAAATAGCTGTAAGTCAAAGCAGAAAACATAGATGAAGTGCGTGACGAGGGTTTTCTACGAGTACACCTGTCCTTGACCCTTAAATTTTCATAAACGTTATAATCATTTCGACGGTGGATTAAATATTATAGCCGTGTTGCGAGGAAATAGGCGATATTAATTTTGTTCGTCTGATATTATGACCACTTACTTACACATATTTTATTCTTTATTTTATGACCAACTAGCTTTCCGCAGCGCGATTTCACCAGCGCAAAGTTACATCTTTGGTTACTGCTCTGCTCCCGTCGCCAGTAGCGTGATGTTACATAACCAAAACCTTAATAATAATAATTGTTTATTTTCACCAAAATATTATAAAAGTAACTGGGCTATCAAACGCATTACGCAAGAATTATTCAAATTCAAGTGGTAGTTCCAGAGATAAACGCGTTCAAACAAACAAACAAACTCTTAATAGTATAGATTGTCATACATCAGACGTAAAACAATTTTTTTAGGTTCTCGTTATTTATACAATAGTTACAAGTGAAGGATTCATTTGATGGTCAATGGTGAACTATGAACGTTAGTTCTTATACATTTTTGATACTTAATCAAGTCATTGTCGTCTGTGAGGAGGAAGATGGGAAAAGAAGGGAACCGAAACGGTAACTAAATAGGTACCTACAAGCTTCTGCCGATTTCTCACTCACTGAAAGAACGAATCGACGAAAAAAAAGGTACGGATTTTACTTTTTCGAGGAAGGGAATGAGGGAGGTGAGGAAAGAGGAAAGGGGGAAAATTGGGCCTCCGGCACTCTCACTCACCGAACGAAACGCAATAGTAAGGATACTACTACTCTTAAGTCGATCTTCTATGAGAGGGTAGTACTTCCCCGGACCATCCGGCCCATTCATGCTGAAACCAGCGTGGATCTACTACCGTCTAAAACATATGAACATTGAAAGCGCCTTAAGCACAGTTGACATCATGTAAAAAAGTTTGGGTATAAGTTATAGTCTAACTTTGTAGCCGAAAGCACAATCTCTTTTGCTGCCAATATAGTACGTTCTAGGAGCACTGGACATCAGCACTACTCACCGATAGGAATGTAGCTTACTTAGCACTACTGATATCAACTTTTCAGTCATAAGAATGCGGTATTCTGTGGAATAGATATAATTCAGAATTGGACGAGACTGGTAAAGCGTTCGAAACAAATAACCATGCTGTCGTCGTCCGGTGAGTATGTATAAAATAGGTATTGAATTTCAAACATTTTAGGTAGGTAAATTTACGACATACGTATAAACGCGTATTTTAATTGCGATACATCATTATTCATTATACATTTTAAAATTATGCCTGTCACGCCCTGTTTTTGTAAAATTACACCAATATATGCTTAAAATAATAATATGTGTGCCTACATATAGGTAACTACTTATATATTTGTGTATAAAGTTAAATAATAAAAATAAGTAAACGTGAAGAAGTAGAGGCGCCATTTTGATTAAATGTTAAAACATTTTTGTATGAAATTTTTTGTAGTTATTATTATTTATTAAGTATTTAGAAATAAGATATTTTATGCATGTCTTTTTAATTTTTATTTTTTGTATTGTGTTTTATTTTCTATGTGCGTCGTGTTTTGCACAAATAAATACTTTTTCTTTCTTTTTCTTTCTTTCTTTCTTCTAGTTCAACGAAGAAGGATGTTGTGGCGGAACATTATTAATATTTAAATTGAGTCATTAATTTATGCACCCTACAAATTGGTATGGTGTGTTTACTTGTGTTATGTATGAGTGCGGCACATGTAGTCTAAAACGAAGATGAACAAAGTCGGACTTAATTTGTTTTAGGTCATTTTAGTTTATGTGCAAAATCAGATATCTACTTATACCTATTTTGTATTTTTGATTTATATATTACTATTATATATTTATTACTATTATATCAAGTAGAAAAGTTTGTTTGTTTAAACACGCCAATCTCTGGAACTATCAGTCGGAATTGAAAAAAATCCAGTTCCGAGGAAGGTTATAGGCTATGTAACAACACGCTACTGGCGACGGACGCAGAGCAGTAAGCAAAGACGTGGGTGAGACCAGGCTGTGGAAAGCTAGTTATTCAAAAAAGCCGTATAAAATGCGTTTCAATCTATGTAGAGTTGCGGAAAGCAACCACCTACCTATGTAGCAAACCAAAGCACCCAACTACGTATGTAGTTGGTTGCTTGCCGCAACACTACGTAGTAGTAGTAACAATCATAACAAGGCCGTATTTGTATGAATGTATGTTTTTCTTAAATTGGGTGCATTATGTACCTACCTACACAGATTACCTATGTAACCGTTTTTTGGTTTTGATGTTTAGTTTTCATTTATCAAGTCGCTACATTAGTAAGTTTTAAGTTGTTGGTACGGTACAGTCTTATATTTTTTTTAACAAAGAAAGTATTCCTGAGAATAACACAAGGCAACAAGAAGTTTCCATGCAATGTTAATGACAATAAAAAGCTCTTAGTATAATTGTACCATTGTATGTTGTATGGAGTTCTCTTGTCGTCATGCTGTCTATTTTACAATGCATGACATTATTTTACTATGTGTGTTGTTCATTTGTTACATTTGTAGTTGAAAGATGCATTACACACATTACAGAGTTTCTTTGAAATGAATCATAGTTATGGCTGTTCATAATAGGCTGCATTTTTAATTTATGTTCTTAATACTCTTGTTTTGTGCCATACTTTTGATTTGATTTAAATGTAGTTCCGGTTTACTCCCAAAAAAATCGTTTAAAGAATAGTAACATTTTCCTGTAGTTGTCTTTTAAAAACTGAAATAGTATTCTGGTTTCTAATATTATCTGGTAACTTGTTATAAATATTTGGCGCTCTACAAAATACGCTTTTGTGCATTAATGTGGTCTTACTGGGAACAATGCTTAGTTCATTTAAATGGCTTTTAGAAAATTATTGTATAGGTATGTAATTCTGTTTAGCCGTGGGGTTTTATAAGAGTGCACTTGCACTCCCGTAACGAAAAAAAACATAGAAAAGATTACGATTTTTTATGTTAATTAAAGCGTCCACTAGTTGCTATCGAATTTGTTGGCCAACCTTGTCAATAAATGTATTATCCTCATTATATATATTTTATGAACACTAAACATGCACAGTTTGGTTAATGACATGCAGATACACCTCCTCTGAACGTAATCTTGGCGGCGGCGCCCATGGCCGGTATGATCATCGTTTCTCGCCTCTTCTCACACAAGGCTACCTTTCTCAGCGAATTGGGCGCAGGCAAATTGATTGAAATCTCTTTGATTATGATGTTCATATGTAGTGTTCAAAATATGATCTTAAATTAGATATAAGTTCGTCGTTTCTAGGCAGTGAGACAGTTACTTCCCGACTCCAATTTAGTACATTTCATAATTAAATTCACAAACCATTGTGCTTTTTTAATATTTAATTAAATTAAGACGCCGTTGAACTCTTTGAAAGGTAAATATGTAAAAGCAATAAATAAGTAAATAGATAGTTCATATAGCCTTCTATTACGTACTTATCCTACCTGGTGAAACGTATGGTACCTGGTAATACATCTCTGTCTACTCCTGCTCAGAAAACAGAGAAAACATGACATCGTAACACTATTGTAACGCTATCATGTTTTCTCGCGCCTCTGGTATTTGCACCGAGAACTAAATTTGTCATTTGTCAAAAATTTAGTTCTTATGGTAAATACCAGAGGCGCTGTGCATATAAAAATTGACGTTACAATTATAATTTATAGGCAATCTGGACAGTGTTATGACAACAATACTATTATTATTATACGCTGGCTGGTATAAAGTCAAATTGTAGTATCTTCGGGCTTTAGCAAAATATGTAAATTGGTTCAAATAGTAATGTTTTGTTGCTCCTAATGACTGCTACTAAAAAAGACTATAACAATGTCATGTTCATAAACCGCAAGAGTGGCTAAGATTGTTTGTAATACATTGAATTTTACACTTCGACAACGAAACTCGCAACACGGACACGCAATTTCTTCTGATAAGTAATAAAAATTCAACGTGTAGCTCATGATTCATTAATATTTTAGATAGAAAGAGATAGAGTTCGTGTAGTTTCTTGTGCAAAATTGATTATAATTAAAATATTTTATTTTATGAAAGGTAGGGCATGGCAAGAAGTTTGGAAAATCTAAAATCTGCGAGTTGTATAGCAAGTAACTCTACCTATGTAGTGCTGTGACCTGTTTCAATTGCTTTTAAGGAAAACGCAATGAGTAAGTTTAACTTTAGAAATTTATAGATGCTTTAAAAGAAAGCTGTTGTCGTTAAAATATTTTAATAATAAGGTGTTTGCGCCACATGAACATCTAGTAACGGTAAAGTTCCTTCAGGGACTACCGAAAATTAGATGTTGTGTTTAGAGGTTCGTCGCGTGAAAGTGTTTCTTTATGCCACACCACTGTATCTTAGATATACTTGAATAGATTTTGATGTATGCATCGTTAGAATTATTTTACACTAGCTGCGCCCTGCGGCTTCCCCCGCGCGAAAACTGCTATGTGTTTAATTAATGTAACTCGGGAAACAGAGCAATTTTCGGGATAAAAAGTAGCGCATGACCCGAAACCAAATCTATCTACATACCAATTTTCATCGAAATCGGTTTAGCAGTTTTCTTAGTTTTTCTTTCATAAGAACCTTCTCCTGACAATAACCAACACAAAAAAAAGAATTAACGAAATTGATCTAGCCGTTCACGCGTGATGCCATGACCAAAGGGAATAGGGATTCATTTTTATATATATAGATAGATTATGCCGAGTGTCATGTGTTGGATATAGAGCCCGTTCAAGTATATGTAATAATATAAAATATATTTTTATAGATTTTGAAATATTTATGTGTTTAACTATAGCGGCGAGTCGTATCAAGAGTTTAAAAAGAAGACATACAATAAAGAACAGTGGTGAATACTAAACTGACATTAATGATCATTTAACATAAATAATAAACTGACCTGATCATTCATAATGTACACGCTGTTCTTTGCGTCGCGAGGAACTGCCAGCGGTGATTCGAGCTTTTCTGGTCTCTGAAACAATATAAAACAGTTTATATTTTAATCAATTTTCAGCTTTCTATTTGACATGCCTTTCACCTTCATGTTAGATAATTGAATAAGTCGCAAATAGTATGCTAAATTTATTTATGACAAATAATCTGTACTAATATATATAAAGGAGAAGAGTTCGTTTGTTTGTTTGATCGCGTTAATCTCTGTAACTATCAGTCGGATTTGAATAATTCTTTTTGCGTTATGTAGGTTAAATTCACGCTAGGAGCGACGAGAATGGATCAGTAACCAAAGATGTAACTTAACGTGGGTGAAACCGTACTGCGGAAGTACACTAAGTACTGATTTTGGTATTGGTTAGGTAGTAACTAAAAATAAGTATTGTTGTAACGGGGTAGGATAGGACAAGACCTTTTTTGAAGATTTTTTAACTTATTCGTCAAATGGCGCGTGGGATTTTGATGCAAGTGCGCGAGATGACACCTTTCAATTGTACCTAATTCTTGACTTAAATGAGAACAGTCTATTCAGGCAGAACCTCTATAAAAAGGTAGTGTTCGTACCAATACGCCAAGGATATTGTTTACATAAACCACAGCAAACTGTGGTACTAACTTTTCCGTTGAGATGAAAGCGTCAGCGATGGTTATCATAGGTTTATTTATCTTGTTGGTTTGTCCAAGAATTATCAGTGGTGCATCCAATATAGGCATCCAAATCACTTTAGTGTATGACTATTCATATTTATGTAGAACTACTCAGAACTAATATCATTATTTATGTATGTGTGTGGTATAATTTTTTTTACTAGAAGTACCTACTTAAATAATAACATGATGTAAACCTATAGAAATACGATGTTATTTTTTCAAAGAGTACTTTCTTAAACTAGAAGTATCTACGAGCACGTCTAATTTATCACAATTATAATAGGTAAACTGGTTGTTAGACAAGGCCCCGGGAGATGTTTCCTGTGCTAAGATGAGGGGCGGGCACAATTTCGCGATCACAAGTATAATACCAATAACCGCGGTACACAACAATCTTGTTAACTTCTCAACATGATAGTTACGATCAATTTTATTGCTTTTTACTTTTTACACAAAATTAAGTTTCCCCGGCCTGTATTGAGTAAATTGTTGATTATAATCTGTATGAGTTACTGGAAAGTAAATTATTCTAAGGTTTAGAATTATAGGTTCAGTTAAAATACCTCGTAAAACATTATGTAACTAACAAAACACGATCTCAATTACTCTCAATCACCATCAAGTGAACCTTTATGATGGCATATTATAATTATGTCGTTGGCTAATCGATAGGTCAAATAACAATATGTTTATGAGTAGGTATTATATATATTTTTTGGCTATATCAGTTTTTAGATTTGTGTATTTCTTCTACGGATAAAAGCCGAAAAGAATTCAAAAATGGTTCTAGTTTAAGTCATTGTCAATTTTTTTTGTATTATTTACCTATCAATGGTAAAGAATAGCAAATTTCGAAAATATTGAGTTGGTTTAGAATTACGACTTTATTCGAGTGTTTTTCTTATTAATAAAAATTGTGAAAAGGTGTTATTTAATACTAGCTGTTCCTGCGACTCCGTCCGCGTGAGGTTTGGCAAGGGTGTAATTATTCTAACATTGTTTGAAGCAATAAAATAAAAGTGCTCAGAAATTTAATATAATTTGGTAGCTAATAGATTAATTATTAATCTATTAGCTACCCAGTTAATAATAAATCCTTAAGATCCTCATAGAAATTGATGTAAAACGTCTAGAACTTGTCGCTGGACTTGTCCGGGTCTTTTGAAACCTTCTTTCTAGATTGGGTTATGAGAACTTGGTCGAGTTTAATACCAACAAACATACCTAGTTGCGCCTTTTTTTTTATCAAAAAATCTTTCTTCTCTCTTTTGTCTTTCTATAGAACACAATGTTACCAATGTTTCACTTCATAGGTCTCAGCGCGCGAGCAGATATTCGAATTCTTTATCAATGCATTTGTGTTTCTAATTTTGATCCTGAGTCCTCTAAGTGGGACGGGGAAAAGCATCTAATAAAGCCGCCATAGTGGAGGCCACCTAGCCAGCAGTTTGAAACAATGACCTTTGGAATGGCGGCTACCACTTTTGATCCCATTCACTGCTTACCATCAGGCAGAGTGGAGTCATTTTGGTAGGCAACTGTACGGCACGGTTTTATTGATGTGTTGTTTTTCTGTCCACTATATGTAGTGTAGAGTCACTTGCAGATATTCACCGTGTAATGGACATTAATAAATAATTTTGTGAAAGTTTTAAGGATATCCGGATACCTGGTTTTTTTGGGATAAAAGGTATCCTATAACCTGGCCAGGAGTATAACCTATGAGTGTAGCGAGTTTGATAAAAATCTGTTGGTTTCCGAGTGATGCGTGCACATACAGACAGACAAAAATTTTCTTAACTACATTTTTGGCATCAGTATCGATTAAATATCGCCAATAGTAGTTTTTAAATATATTCAATGTACAGATTTTATCTCGTTGGAGATTTATTAAAAGTACCTATAGATATACGCGATTTTATGTCAAATATTAATATACATAGAGATAAATAGCAATATAACAGACAGAGTGCAGGACATAGTGACACCATGCTTGGGATAGGATTTTTTAACATTTTTGAGTAGCTTAATAAACATAAATAAGAACTGTTAACCTATCTCCGTACTACATACAAAATTAAGGCATAGTATTTGTCATGTTCTTAGAAGGACACATAATGTAAGGAAACACCAAATTTTATAGTAAGCTTTATTGATGTATTTAAATAAATACCTATTATTTTTGTTTATAATGTATTGACGGGTAGTATGTTTAGCTCACCTGAATAGATGTCAGCGAGATTGTTTTAAATACTTACCTATCTATCAAACTATTTAACAAAAATGTTAAAACTAGGTACTTTGACTTGTGTTTGGATTTAAGTGGATTATTTTTTTACACATATAGGTAGGTATTTTGTATTTTCAAAATAGCACGATTATAGGCTTTAACCGATGGAATAGGTGTATAAACGAGTAGGTATTTGCAATGACTTTGATTGCGTAACATTTTACCTTCCTGCAAGAAATTTAGGAAATACTTAGTGAGTACTTCATATTTTTATAAAATGTATTTCTAATTTTTAAATGGTTTTATAAACAGTAGTTAGTAATAATATTATTTCTTATAAGTTATTGCAGGTCGGTGCGCTAATTCTCGATCCAGTTAGTATTTCTTAACATTGCGATATTGAATGGCGAGAGTTGCGCACTCAAATAGCATTCTCTGTCTCAAAACATTATTTACTTTTGCTATGCCACCCATTTATTACTATTGTCATTTTAATCCTAAATGCTTTTTTTATCTTTGTATTATTTTTAATTTAGCTTAGAAGTGTATATTTTTCTCAATCGCTACATTTAACAGCAAAATTGTAAAAGCAATTAGTTCGTTAGGTACTTCATAAATAATTCTGAATAAATAATAGGTAATAATTAAGTTATTTGGTATAGCGAAGTAGTTAATGTGCCTAACATAGAACTTGTTTCTACCTTTGTTTCGTAACAAAGAAATAGAGGTTGTAATTGCTCTTTCTTATATGTCCTTAAATTACTGAAATTTGATGTGACAGTTTTACGTGTATGTATTTTAAGTTTTTTTAAATAGTATAAAAAATAAATATCAGGCGGGTTTATTTATTTATTTATTTATTAATACATATTTATGTTTTTGTGTATGAACACAAAAACACAATACTATTATAATGAATCATATATTAGATAATTATATGTTTTTTATCTTTGTAAAAAACAATGCATTATAGAAAAGGCACCGGTAATGGACACTTAAAATCGCACAAATTTGTAGTATTTTTGCAATTTCATTAATAATAGTGATTGTTCCAATACAATACATATTGAAAATTTAAGATCCTGTATTTTTACTACATTTCTGCTGTATTTACTGTAGGACACTGCAATTGATTTTAATGTTCTTTAGCGACACACAACAAATAGAAAAAATATTTTTTTGCACTAGTGATGTGAAGAGAAAACCCAGTCATGGACACCCAATAATGGACAGATCCAATAATTGACACCCCAATAATGGACAATAAACTAGTCATGGAACACGGATCTTGTCAAACTTTTGATGAATCTATAGCTATGAATAAATTAAATTTGGAATATGGAAAAGTACGAAGTAATATTTTTAATCAACTTTTAGAAAAATGTCAGACACAGACAGATAGAAGGACATCAAAGCGAACCTATATGGGTTCCATTTCTGCCTCTTGAGGTAAACCTAAAAAAGAGTAAAATTAAATCATCATAAATTCAATGATAAAAATAAAAGAAACACAAATAATAAGATTTTAATATTCGTGTTTCGCGATTATCTTATATTATTATCAAGTCATGTTATCATATTTTTATAAAATATTTATATTTTCAGATAATTTTTATTTAATCTAATACATTGCAGCAATATCTGAAATATTATTTTAAGAACTTTTAATTAATATTATGTAAATTTTGAATTGATATGCATGAATCCTAAATTTGTAAAAGGAAAGCCGGTAACGTAGGTACTAAAGAAATGTTTTATATAACAAATTAGGCAACATCACGTAGGCTAATTTAAGAAGGTACGTTAAAAAATGAAGTTGTACCATTCTCATTCATAAAATTAAATAAACCTTTAAAAAATGTATAAAATATTTTTATTCCTTACATAATTTTGCTGTGTTCACAAAATAAACAAAGTGTAGAGTACCTATAAATCAAATAAAAAGCAATAAATACACTGGAATCTCTTTTTGATCAAGTCTACCGTACCGTTTTAATCGTTGTTCCAAAATGCGATTGATCAACATTGTAATAGTACCTTGAGCCACAAGTCGGTCTCATGCCTCTCGGACCGGTTTCTGTAACACACCGGCTGCGGTCCCATTGGGTCTTTATATACACACCACTATCAACAACTAAGTGAAAGGACACGCCAATAATTGCTTTCTGTACCATTGGATTTTGTAACAAATTACCAGTTAATACTCATAAAATATTCATTTAATTTTATTATTATAATAATTTCCGCTTTATTAATATTTCTTAATTTCTGATTGTTTCTGTACTTATCAAGCGTTATTTAGTATCTAAAAATTAAGATGCTTATACAAATTAAATATGTCTAGACTACATGCGTGTTAATTATAATTGAAATTCAAAATGTTCTCTCTCTACTTCATTCTTATAACCGTGTCTACTAAAACTCACGGCGCGGTGCATGTTTACTTGTTACTATAATATCTAATAATGTGGATACAACATGGGGATCCATTTGAATATAAATATTCTGTTTATAAAAGGGATACAATATAATTATATGTAAACAATTTCCTAATCAATAATTCTTGGTAATGGTTGACTATAATGTGGCATCCATAACGATACGATGTATCTAATATGTTTTTAGAGCGTGGAAAGTAGAAAGTTTTAAAAGTAGGCAAGAAGTTAATACAGTTCGGAAAGTATCTTTAGGTGCATTTGTTTAAATAGTTTACTTAAATTTGTTGGTTCTTATTGGTCTTGACAACATTTTTGTACTATTTAATATTAATCTACAAAAATCGATTGAGATTAAGATTAGGTACATAAACAATAATTTAAGATAACGAAAAATTAATCAACTCTTTTAAGTCTTTGGTATCGTAAAATTATTACCTCTACGTTATTTTCGTAATCTTAATCTCATAAATATGATACTGTTTCGATACTATCTATAACAACAAAGCATTTCTATAATTCTAAATTGAGATTATTATTTTGTAAATTCATCTCTCAAAATTCCAATGAGTGATGTTACGAAATCAAAACGATGGATGACTGGATTTAATAACATTACTATTGTAGAGTGGACGAGACTCTAGGAGGACGTAATTGCCGGTCAGTGACCTCGTTTTTGTTCCTTCTACTAAAATAGCGTTAAATCAATTGATGTTATTACAATTGGTACAACTCTCATCATAACTTACAATTTGTAGATAGTTAGATATATTTTTCAATGACTACATTTAGAACTGTAGGAAGTTGTAGGTACTCTGAAGTTACGGTCATCTATTAAGACAAATAGGAATACTTAAGTATATTGTATGCATAAAACAATAGTTTCAAAGATTATTATCTTAAGTATACCATTAGTAAGTACGGTACTACACATCTACTTGATTTTTTATAGTGAATCTGTGTCAAATATTTCGGGCTGTCGTATCTAGGTTTAACTTCTAACATCAGGTAGGTACTTTTTATTTATCTTTGGTATGTAAATTAACGATATTTGAAGGTTTCCGGTGTTAACCGTTGGTCTTTATCAATACAAAATATTATTTTATTAATAAGTATACCTATTTAGTTTAGGTTTTAGTATAACGAATATATCTAAAATGAGATCAAATATAATCAAAAGCAAAATTTTATTAAACTTTTACAGGTGTACAACGCCTTTATAATAGCAAATTAGCTCTAATAAGCTTCATAAATCACGATAAGTATTTTAGCTATGTCATCACATCTTTATTACTCACTCGGGTCATGTTTATCTTTACACATTTTAAGTTTCGAAAATACGTCAGTAAATTATATTCCTATGGTTTAAAATTAATTGCTTATTTTAAATATTTGAGTAGAAAGGCATTCTGACAATTTCTCTTTTTAGTGGTAATACACGATAAAGTGTTTGACACTCGTCGTTGAAGCTTTATGTAATGCAAAGATGTTCATTTTGGTTTTCAGTTTTTTTCAGTTTTCAGGCCACGTTACATTCGTTTCTATTTTAAAGATATGACCTGTAGCAATTGAAATGTTAAATAGCGTTTCACTAACCTTTTTAGTTGCGTAACAAGTTTCTAAGAATTCTATTGCGACACATTTTTTCTAAAATGTAAATTGAAATCTGAATGTAGATACAATTATTTTAACCTTTACTGTGATAGCACTACTTTTATATTTTAGGTAGAGCATAGAAAGATTTATTAATAGAATTATTTTTAATTTTAGTAATAAATCTGATGTTATAAGTTTTCAAAACGCTTGATTTTTAATTCGTGTTTTTTTAAATCCAAATTATGTTTTATTTATCATTGTAGATTTTATAGATGTTTTATAATTGTACATACGTCACATTCTGATTAATTGGTGGTGATTTATAATACGCATAGACTACCATGACTACCAATAAACACTTTTATGCTGTATTTAAATATATAAATAAGTTGTAATAATAATATAAATACTAATGAAAGCAAAAATCTATTGTGAGTAGCTCGTTAATTGCTTATATGCTTTATATACATAATGCTTTTACATTTATTTATATGTCTAATAAATAGCTAATCGATAAATTAAAAATGTCAAGAAACCCGTTGTTGATACATAATGTTTAATTTTAGAAGGTGCCTAATACATATAATAAGTGTTTTTTTATTGCCGACCGTGGCAGAAGAAAAAACAGCCCTAACTGTTGCTCATGGACGACTCGGGGATACTGCGATGCCGCTGCCTACCGTGAAGGGAGTAGGTTAGGTGAAGGGATTGAAGAAGGTGAGGAAAAAGGAAAGAGGTCAAATAGCCTACCTAAGTCACTCCACTCTGCCTGAAGATAAGCAGTCAGTGAAATTCAAAAGTGGTGGCCACCATAACAAAAGCCATCGTCTCGAACTACTGCGGGTATGGTGGCCTCCACTATGCCGGCTGGGAATGGGGTAGGTGGAGGGAATGAGGGAGTTGGGAAAAGAGGAAAGGGAAAAATTGGGCCTCATACGCTCTCACTTACCGCACGAAAAGCAGTAGTATGGATACTATACTCTTACGTCGGTCTTACTTACTTCCTCGGTCGATCCAAATCTATTTCAAATATTATGTTTAACTTAAATATTTCTCACTATATATATATTCATATATTCAACTAGAATTTTGAGGATGAAAACTGAGAAGGATATTCTTAACATTGTATGAAAATTTATATGCACCATCTTGGATAATGTGATAAAACGATTCAAAAAAGAAAACCTCAATTCCTGACAAATCGTTTTGGCATCGTCTTTGAAAAGTCTTTTTGGATACTTTATCTATATGACTGAGGCGGTTCTTAATAATAGTCCAGAGCACTTTGACCTGTAATCCTTTGTGCTATTTTTTAGCACATAGCGACCCGTCCCTACTTCGCACGTGGGTAATTTTATGCTTTTTACAATATAATTTGAAATCGATGCATTTCTCAGTTTTCACTACTATAAGGGGAGACTGCGCACACTTTATCCATACGAGAAACTTGGTACACGATATTCACAAAGCTTTTAAAATTGTTTAATAATTTAAGACTGACTACAGACATCCGAAAACTTTATATAGTAGTGGTATAATCTATTAAATCTGATAGGTAGTTCTTGAAAGGAAAAATGTATCGTGCACAATTCTTTTTGTAAGTTTTAAATTTATATATATGTAAAAATTATTTGAAGTAATTAAGTATTTAATACAAGTGATTATCGATGCCGTCGGCATATAAACACAAAAATATAGTGAAGTTTCAATAGATTTCTTGTAGATCAAAGTTTCATAAGGGGTACTGATTACAAGAGACTTGGTACACTTTTTTATGGAAGACTTTATCCCCCCGATTCATATATTTATATTATATTATTCTTCCAGATTCATAAGCCAAGAAAGTACAAAACGAGAGCAGGTATTCGAAGTTGAATTGAAAATAACTAAATGTTTGTTGATAGTTCGTGTACTGATATTAAAGCTTATGATAACAAACTTTCGTCCCCTATTTCAACCCCTTGAAACCATTTTTAGCGATTAAAGATAGTTAGTAGTTATCTAAGGTCTATTTTATCTCTATGCCAAATTTTAGCAAAATCGGTTCAGTGGTAAAAGCGTAAAAGACAGACAGAGTTACTTTCGCATTTATAGTATTATTAGTATGGAATATAATAAGTATATCCCTGAGTTTAAAAGTTTATGTTTTGTAATGAGGACAATAAAAGTGATGACATTTTAAAATATTTTTTTTATTTCAAAATAAAATACATAATTCGAGCAATTATAATAGTCACCCATAGGAAGTATCAAGCTATCTTTATGTAAGGGACACTTGATGCAACTGTAGCCTTTTAGTTTTCGTAGGATATTTTATTATTGATAAACGGTGGTTAATAGTATATACAGCAATTAATTGTAATAATATTTCATGTCTTCTAATACAAACAAATTTTAAATAACGATACTACGGGCAAAAACAAAGGGGGATCGAGTGTCTCTAGTCTCCCATACTTATAACATCTCCAAAAATTATCTAACTAAACTATGGTGAAAACCGTGTCAAAATCCATTGCATGATTTAGAAGAAGTTAGCGGGTAACACAACAGCGACTTTATGCTAATAAGAGATAATTATTAAAACTATTACGAGTGAAGATATAAAAGCATTTATATTTATTTTCAACCAATAATGAAGTATAACTACTTCGTCTTACTAATTATAGATTATTTTGTACAACTGTTTTTTTGTTAGTTTTACAATTTTATTGTTATATCTGGTAACTCTTTGCCTTTGAGTACTATGTCGTACGATGTTGCATAGTGTATCTACAATGGTATTACCGTAATATACTTGTAATTTTATTCGTTTTTAATTTTCAGCCTAAAAAGGTCTAGAAAAACCTACTAAGACTTTTTTCAATCCGGCTCAAACACTACAATCCCCAGTGTTGCTACAACTGCGGTGTTTTTTACAATAGAGCATTTTTGGTGTCAAACTGCTAATTAAAATGAGAAATTAGCTAGAGAGAAAAACTGCTGTGCTCTATGATATTGGGATGAGTTATAAAGAAGATTTTTTTTAAATTTTCTATCTAGTCCCTTTAGAACAAGTTGTCGCAGGACGAGATGACGAACGAGTCAAAATGACATGTAGAGCACAACGTCTTCTTGAACCTTGGATAGTGTTGTGTTTGTGCTGATAAGTTTCAATTCTAATACCTCGAAGCTCTGTACCTACTGCCTGTGATTACAAGATTCCTCTATTTTATACTACACGGTGGCAGAGGCAAGAATATAGCTAACTTTGCTCCCAGCTCTACCGAGGTTCTGCCACATCTAATTATTTAAAAACATTTTGTGATTCGATTAGATGATATTAAGTGTAATTCTAAAATCTGTTTCAGATATGGGGATGACTATTGTTCATCCGCGGGATGGAAGGCACAACTTTTCGAACGAACCAATCTTAAAATTCGTATCGTAGTAGATTCAGTAACGTTAGGTTGCCAGGTAGAATTAGTCCAGATCTACCAAAAGTTTAAAATAGTGTTTGCTTTGTTTAAAAATTATAGATATTTTTATAGTAAAAATATTATTTGACATAATAGATTTATTTGTTCCGCATTCTATTAAAATATATATCGCTTATAAGTATTGTGTTAATTTTTTTTGTGTCAGATCTGAATCTGTCAGATTCCACTTTTACGGTTGGTACACTTAGTATAAGGCATAACCAGTTTACAAACTACAAACATAAATGGATCTGTAAGCAGCTGACACTACACTCCATACACAAGCTAGACGGGGAGCTGGACATCTGTCGTAAAAGTATTCTGAATATCATTATATAAAATTGAACTATATGTCTGTCTGTGATTTCGAAACTACCTTTGTTTAGCTCATATGTACAATAATAGTGTAATCGAAATAAAAAGTGCCGTAAGCAAAAATATGTCACTTGTTAGTATTTAACATTATGCTAATTAACACAAAAATGAAAATTGCCCAACATAGGTATTTTACTATTTCTTCTATTTATCACTAAGGCGATATTACTATAAGTAGAAGCATATTAATATACCCTAAAACCCAAATCGAAATATTATTTTTTGTTTGTTTGTTCGAACTTGTCGTCGAAATTGCTGTACCGATTTTGATGAGATTCTAGTTATTATAGATATGCATAAAACTATATTTTATCGAGATGAGTGAACTAAGTCAGACGTTATATCAAATTTATAAGAACATGTAATTTACTAAAATATCTGTATATCTTAAAATAATTAAAATACAATTAAAAACACGATTATCTAATCTTTATATCAATATCAATGTTCCAGTTTGCACGAGATAGTGATACTTTATCATCTACGTAAGTAAATAACTTCTTAGTATTGTGAATGAAAACATAATACCTATCTACTTAAATGCAAAACAATAAATAAATTAACTTAAATTACACGAGTTCATTCAAACATAAATAGACATTTAAAAAATAAGAAGCAGTTTAATTGTTTCTGAACATTAGCGTGCAAAGATAAACAAAATACAATTTAATTAATATTCATCATATTCATCTATTTCATAAAACAGGCTGAGTAAGGTTGTATCAGATTTGAAATTACTTCCGCAATCGTTTAAATATGTAGGATTGTACAACAAACTCTTCACGATGTAGTAATTTTAATTATGAAGTATCTTAAAAGTTGTAACACTTTGGTAGTCAATATCTAAAAACTAGTTTTATTACAATGAATATTATTAGTAACATTATACACACAGAACAAATTATTAACATACCTTTAACGATTAAAATAACTCTTGTTATAATAACTTAATTATTTATACAAGTACAGAAAGTTTGTACCCACCATTTAAATATTTAATTTGCTGCCATAAACATATTCCATCCAGCGAAATGAATTAGGTTCAATAAACATTCATTAATTTAAACGTTCCGGTTCCATATAAGATCTAATTAATCTACGGAGGAAATAGAAAATAATACAATTTAAACTTTAATTGATAGAGCACTGAAGTCATTCATTCATTACACAGTATTATACGTTTCGTCTGCGGAACGATGTATTGAACCGGTGTCGTCCTGCACCAAAAAAAGTCACAATCAATTTGTTATTATTAATTTGTTCCACTTGAATATAGAGCTATTTCGAGTTCGTACGGAAACGTTTAAAAGAAGCCAGTAGAAAGGCACGCTAGACGCACGTGCGGGCCGCGCGGGAAGACTGCGTGGCGGTCGTAGCGCTCGCTGCGGTGGGGCGCCGCGCCTCGCGGTAGTTCGCGAGCCCGCCGTACCACGCCGATGGCGCTATTGTTCCTCTAAAACCAACATTGCTTTTTTGCTTTTATCTTAAATACGGAACCACAAACTTATAGAGCCTTATAACAGAATTTCAATTTAAAAAGTATGCAACATGAAATTGTAGTATCCTGTGTTGTGTATTACGCCCACTTTCTTTAAATTCATATCTCGGCTTTTAGCGCATGTACCTACGCATCCGATTATATTAAAAATATTCTTCAAGCTATAAATGTGTACGAAGATGAGTATATCAGGCATTAAATAAATAGTCTGCTCAGGGAAATACCGTACGCAGTTAAAAAATTTATTTACCAAAAAATAAAAGAAACGACTCTACCAATTGAAAATGTCAGTTTAAATAGTACCTAGGTAATGACGAAAAGATTATATTTACGATAATGGTGAATCGTTTTGTAATACAAAGAGTGGCTACCTAGTAATGCTAAGTGTTTGTTAAGTAATAAAAAACAATGTACCTACAAATATTTATTCATGTCATAATAGTACAGTACAATTTCTATTGGTACTTTAAGGCGCATATTTAGTATTACTATTACGTTCTACCGTCTATGACTATTTCTTGTACAGACCTACACCTTGCTTCTCAAATCAGCATATATGTAGATAAACATAAAAATACGCTGTTCGTTTGCTTACATGACATTTAAAATTATCATTAATGTCAGGAATTAATAATATTGATCCTACTAATCCTACTAATATTATAAATGCGAAAGTTTGTGTGTGTTTGTTACCAATCAGCGCCTAAACGGTTGAATTGATTTTGATGATAATTGGTATGTACATAGATTTGGTGCCGGAGACGGACATATGATACTTATTATCCTAAAAATCGGTCTGGTACCCGAGTGATATTAATTAAACACATTTTCCGCGCGGTCGAAGCCGCAGGGCGCAACTAGTCTAGTAATACATCTAAGTTCAAGTAAGTAACTGAAGGACAATATTATGCTTTCGGTTTTCACTATCACTAGAACAGGTCCTGAATACTTGGTTTCGGTTTCGGCAAGATATACATTTAATATGTAATTTCGATTTGATACCAGTTAAAATATAATTATAATGTAGATATTGTATTTTATTTTTAGGACATTTTAGATAATATGAAACAGATCCCCAGAATGTGTTTCGATACGAGCTAAGTCTCGTCTACACCTATTACCTATTATCGGCAGTGGATTTAATGTGCTAACGGGATATGAGCTGCGGATATTAATAAATCAATCTGACACTAGGTTCTATAGACATCGGGTTTTTATTAAAGTACACGTTTTCATTTATATTTCAGCGTGAGCAGCGTAAGTAGCATTGCATTGTTATAAACGCCCGAGTTTATGTTACTCATGTACGCACGTAAAAAGTTATACTTCTTTAGCGTAAAGCATAAAGCATCTCACTAAGCCGCCATAGTGGAGGCCACCATACCAGTAGTTTGGCTTTTGGAATGGTGTCCGCCACTTCTGGATTCCACTTACTGCTTACCATCAGGCAGAGTGGAGTCACTTTGGTAGGCTAATATAAAAAAAAAAAAAAAATTGAATTGATATAAACGCCAATATATTTTTTATTTATTCACACTGATTATTTGTACTGATACGACACACAAAGGTTCGCAACTAACTTCAGGGTGTAAAAGGTTCGCAACTAACTTCAGGGTGTTGCTTTTTTCTGTCGGTGTGCGCGCGCATCGTAAAAATTCACTCTCATCATTTTTCCAATCGCGCCAAAACAAGTATAACTTCAATAATCATTTATTTTCAGATCATAAAAAGTCATAAATACCTTACAGACCAACATATATATGTTATAAAAACTTATATTTTAAACTATAATTACTTTCGGCGTCGTATTACGCGGTACAGTGTTGTTAAGTCTGCCACGACAACGTCGGAACATAACATCCTTAAGCCAAAACTCCAGGCTAAAAAATTTGTTAATATGTTCCTGTCGAAAAAGTCGAAATGGCCCTGTGGATAAGGCACCCGATTCGTAAACACGAGGTAGTGGGTTCGAATCCGGGAAAGTACCAATGTGATTTTTCAAATCATATGTACTTTCTAAGTTTATCTTGGACATTTCTGACTGACGGTGAAGGAAAACATCGTGAGGAAACCTGGGTTTAAAAGTCTGAAATTGCCAATCCGCCTTGAGCAAGCGTGGTGATTAATGCTCATGCCTTCTCTATATGAGAAGAGGCCTATGCCCTGCAGTGGGACAGTAAACAGGCTGGTATTATTATTTATTATATGTTCAGTCGTCAAACGTATCACAAAAGAATCAAAATTCGTATATTATCCGTACTGTTGCGTTTTGTTCGGTGAGTGAGAGTGCCGGAGGCCCAATTTTTCGCATTTCCTATTCCTCACCTCCCTAAATCCTTCCTTTGCGTTAGGCAGCGGCTTCGCAGAGTTCCTGGCATAGCAGGAGCAATGCTAGGGATTTCATTCTTTTTGAAACAGTTATGGAAGATGTAATAAAACGTTTAAGCTCTGTCAATAAGCTTGTAATAGTTTGTGGTGACTTTAATGTCGACTTACTTGTTCAATCACAGACTAGTATTAGATTAATTAGTTTATTGAATTCATTTAATTTAAAACATTTATTTTCGTAACCTACTAGAATTATATCACATTCTGCTACATGCTTAGACAACATTTTCTGCTATTGCAAATATATAGATAAGGCTATTCTGAGTGACCTAACCTCAGATCATTGTGAGCAAAAAGCTGTTTTTTCTTTAAGCACAACTACTAAAGGGAGTAAGATCACGTGTAGGCTAATGACCACAGTTCGCCTAAACCGTTTCACTGAGAGTGTTGCTGCAGCAATCGCTCACATAGATCCAAGCCACAATGATCCAAATGAACTTTACGAGTCCTTGTTTAGCACAATACAATTAGCGTACAATGCATCATTTCCAACTAGAACTTTTACCAAAAACATCAAAATAAAGTTCTGTGATCGGGCAACATCCGGAATATACAAAAGTAGAGCTAAGTTGTATGAACTTTATGGTATGAAACAATATAATTTTGATCCAGTCTTTATTCAATATGTTAGGGATTATTCAAAAAATTTTAAAAAGACATGCGTTGCCGCTAAGTCCTTGTATTTAAGTAATAAAATTAAACAGTCCGAGAACAATATAAAAACAACTTGGAATGTTATTAATAGTGAGACTGGCCGTATTAAATTGAAAGATAACAATTACGAGTTAAACATTAAGGACAATATTATTTCAAACAATACAGATGTAGCCCACATTTTTAACGACTACTTTGTTCGTATACCAGTAAAGACAACTAGCTCCTTAAATTCTTGCTCATCAAGCTGAGCACTTACTTAGGGGGAAAGTGAAAGAGTGTGACGTTTTTAATTTGAAATATGTTAACCCCAAAAACATAATAAAAGTGTTCAAGTCGCTAAATTAAAAAAACATTGCTGACTTGTGAGGTATTTCAGTTAGATTAGTTGAGAGTAAGTATTAATATAGCTCCATATCTAGTTGCTATCTTTAATAAAAGTGTTGATGTGAGAGTATTTCCTGATTTAATAAAACATAGTAAAGTAGTACTTCTGTTTAAAAACCCTAGTAATTTTAGACCGATATCTATACTGCCAGCTATTAGTAAAATTTTTGAGAAAACTATATTGCAGCAATTAGAGAGCCATTTTAACTTTTGTAAATTACTACATAACGAGCAGTATGGTTTTACGAAAGGTCGCTCAAATACAGAGGCAGGCGTTACACTAATAAAACATATTTTGAACGCCTGGGAAAATAAAATGGATGCTATTGGTGTTTTTTGTGATCTCTCTAAAGCGTTTGACTGCGTCGAGCACAATACGCTCTTGAGGAAACTCTGTCACTATGGGATCAGAGATGTTTCACTTAATCTAGTTTCCACCTATCTAAGTGATAGAGTGCAATACGTTGATGTAAATGGAAATAGGTTTTCAGGGTTACATGTTGCTCCATTCTTGGTCCTTTTCTATTTTTTTGTGTATGTAAATGATTTGCCGTACTTTGTGCAGGATTTCTGTGATATATTGCTATTTGCAGACGATACGTATCTTATTTTTAAAGTTAACCGTAAAGACCCAAATTTCGACGTTGTAAATGGTTCACTCGCGCAAGTCCTGGTGAGTTCACGGTAAACAATCTTCTACTTAATTCCAAGAAGACAAAATGTAAAAAATTTCTATGCCAAATGTCAAAAGTGCAAGTACAAACCTCGTTTTAAAATAATGAATCAGTTTCAATCGTAGAGTCCACAGTTTTCTTGGGCTAAGTTAACTTTAGATTGCAAACTTTAGTGGGAAGCCCATATTTCGTGTCTCGCAGGTAAACTCAGCTCAGCGGCTTTTGCTGTCAGGAAAGTTAGGCAACTTACTGATGTGGCAACCGCCAGACTAGTCTACTTTAGTTATTTTCACAGCGTCATGTCCTACAGCATGTTGTTGTGGGGTAGGGCTGCTGACATTGAAACCATTTTTATTATTCAAAAACGAGCTATACGTTCTATCTACTACCTACCTAGTTTCACAAGTCTCCCTGAGAGAGCCATTCAAAGAGATTGGTAAGAAAGGTATTGACAGTAATTGTATCCCAATATACATATATATGCTAAATTTGTTTATGTTAAAAGTAACATTGGTCTATATACTAGGAATTGCGAAGTGCATGAGATTAACACCAGGGGTAAGCATAAACTGGTTGGCTCACACTAACGCTTACATAAAGTTCATAATTCGTTTACGGGACTTGGTGTACGTTTATATAATAAATTACCAATCGACATAATGGATAAACCCTTAGACAAATTTAAACAAATTGTCAAAAAACATTTAATACTTCTATGGGTTACTACACTGTTAATGAGTATCTAAACGATAAAAAGTCATAAGATGCTCGCTTGACGAAGGAGTAAATTAATTTTACTCTTAATTTTAATCATAAATTTTAATGACATATTTATCATAATTATTCTATGACTGACATTTTTTATAATTAATAAGAATGCCATGCTATAGCAAATAATTTTTTGACATTAATTTATTGATACATTTTGGCATAATATATAAAATGTTATTTTTTTAATTTTTATGAAATGATGCCCGAGCCCGGAGCCATAATTGAACAGTTAAGTACACATTTTGTATTGTTTTGTTAAAACTGTATACTTAGTATTGTTAAAATTATACATTTTGTGAAATAGAAGTACATTGTGAACTCCTGTGGTAAATTAAGTTCATCTTACTTTATACTTATAGCAAATATTAACAGTTTATATAATGCCTACATAGAAAGATTTACCATGTTTCACATGTTGCCTTTACCTTTTGTAACAATATGCAAATTGAGGCAGCCTGTAAAGTACACATTTTACTTTTTATTTTGTTTTTACAACATAGAAAGCTGTAAGTAATTAATTACCTATAGAGTTAAGTGTATTGCCTGTGTCACTTTGCATGCTACTTGAAATTGTATCTTACAAAAATTGTAATAACCTGGCGATTAAAAAGGGTGGCCTGAGTTTCTTGCAGTTTTTCTCATGGCTCTACTTCGTCAGCGAACTGGCTGTAGGTTAATTTGCTGACATTTTGTAAACTTTGACGTTCATAAGTGTTAATTTAATGAACCTATATAATAAACATATTTTCATTTTCATTTTCATTTTGTCTTCTATTTTGGACTGAAAATCTCTACATCGTGTTTTTGTTATGGACTGAAAATCTCTACATCTTATCTTCTGTTTTGGCTAACTTTGAATGAAAATTTCTAAAACTAGACAGGTTTATTTTAAATTCAAAACATAGGCCTTTCTCAAGCATTTCTATTTTGACCTGATCGGAGGAACATATTCAAATAGCGCAGGTTTTTGCGATTCACAAATCTTGAATCAAATGTTTGCTTCAAGAGCATAAGTATAGGCGTACTTTGTATCCTTAATTGTATGTTTATAAAACACGCCGCGACGCACGCAGAGATTATCGTACAGGAATTGTCATCAAAAAAGAATCTTGTTTCTCATATTTTTACAAACCGAATAAAGAAGAAAGAATAAACCGAGCATGACAAACTGTATTATAATGACGAAAATTAATTTTATATGAAGTTTTGTTATTTAAACTCTTCCTGAATTGTTCGTTATGTCTCGGGGGAAGGTGGTTAGGCGCTTTGAATATCTTTGTACTGTCAACGAAGTCAACTCGGCCAAAATTCGCTTCCAACATTATTTCATTAAGCTGAACATAATGTTGTATTTTATAGATTAAACTTAAAATTGTACCTATGTATTCACTTTCACATATTCACATGGGGATCAGCCCTATAACGCGTTAGTAGCGCATGTTCTTGTCTCTGTGCAACACTGACTATGATGATGGTATAGTCGCCACAAATTCTGGCCTTTATTTAGATGACAGCTTACAATCAGACAGGGTGTATTTATTTTGGTAGGTTAATAAAAGTTTTCGGAATATAGTTTATTTATTTACAATACACTAATAAAATAAATACGGTAGTAGATCCACGTTGGTTTCAGCATGAATGGATCGGATCTTCCGGGGATATACTACTCTCTTATAGAAGATCGACGTAAGAGTAGTATTATCTGTGCTATTGCATTTCGCTCGGTGAGTGAGAGCGCCGGAGGGTCAATATCTCCCCTTTTCTCTTACCGCATCTCCCTCATTCCCTTTACCTACCCCAATCCCCGCCGCCATAGTGGGGTCACCACTTCTGGATTCTACTGAATGCTTACCATCACGTAGGATGGAGTAATTTTGGTAAACACTCTTACAAAGAATACTTGGATTTACATGGAAACTCATAATGTGCTTGCTGTTCGAGACAGGGAGGCGGCTGAATATATTTTAGAGAATGGTTACTCATCCTGAAACTCGATAAATAAGTATTGATAACATTACGTCGCTAATAGTGAATCAGCTACAAGTCGCTCGACTTACAATGTGATACTCATGTATCTTGACAATACTTTAAAACCGGTACATGGTTTTTTGTAGCATTAAATACGCAATATGCATATCATTCATCGACCACCCATGGTTATGTAATTTAATATTTAGACAGGTTATATAATATGGCAGTAAGTTTAAAAAAAAATAGTTAAGTACAAAAAAAAGGTAAATGTCGTACAGCATTGCAAGGATGTTTAGCATGCTATTTTATATTTCTACTTATTTAGTGCTAAACAAAGTAACTGTTTTAATGTCATTAGTTCGTTATATCATATCATCATATCGTTTCATTATTATCCCACTCCAGGGAAAGGTCTCTTCTCATACATATGAGCATTGATCGCGACGCTTGCTCAAGGCAGATTGACGATTTCAGACTTCCTCAAAAGTGCCGAATTCCTTACAATGTTTTCCTTTATCGTCAATCAGCAATGTCCAGATAATAATATAATAATAATTATAATATAATAATACAATATGTAAACTAGGGCATGCGTTCCGGAATGCCGGAATTTCGTAGGTAATACCGGAATTCCGTAACAATTTTTCAGATTTTTCAATTCCGGGATTAAGAGGAGTAATCTCGCAATTCATGAACTCATTTTTTTATATCAAAACAAAATTCTCTTCGTTATTATCTTTTCTAAATGCAACGCACCCAATCTAATATCTGTAGGTTCTAAATACAATAGAATTATACATTAATAAAATGAATAAAAGACTGGAATCTTCGTACGTAAACATAATAGCGTCTTCCTGTCTTAACATATTATGTAATGAGATAGGTAGCATAACAATCATCACATTGAGATGAAGTAATTCGTTTAAGAGGCGTTACTTACTACCATTTAAATTGTAACGGTAATTTTTTGGATTTTGTCGTGAATATTTCATTAAAACTTAATTAATTTACTATTTTAACTAGATAACTTTGAAATGTATGAACCTAGTCATATAAAAGCAATAAGCAAAGACGCGGGTGAAACCACGCCGCAGAAAGCTAGTTTCGTATTAAAAATGTTAGGACTTAGGAAATTATTTAGCGTACTTTTTTTATATTACCCTACCAAAGTGACTCAAAGTGACTCCACCCTGCTTGATGGTAAACAGTCAGTGGTGATGACCATAAGCTATATCGTCTTTAACTGCTGGTATGGTAGCCTCCACTATGGCAGCTAGGAATTAATGGAATAGGGGAAGGGAATTATAGAGGTGAGGAAATAGAAGGAGGAAATTGGGCCTCCGGCGCTCTCGCTCAACCAATGAAACGCAGTAGTACGGATACTACTACTCTTACATCGATCTTCTATTAGAGGGTAGTACTTTCCCAAAACCCTTTCCCTTCTGAAACCAGCGTGTATCTACTACCGTATTACGTATATTCCAGTATTTTATTCATTTTATAAATGTTTAATTATATTGTATTTTCTGAAAGCCTGATTGGTTTGACTGTATAAAGATCAAATTAATATGTTACTAAAGATTTAAAGACTGATTTAATTATAAACCTTTTTCGATTTGAAACATTTTTTATTTTCCTACTATAATTACCAATTCCGGAACAAGTTCCAGAATTCCGGCATCAGATCTCCAATATTGGAACTCAGTTCCAGAATTGAGAACCTTCAGATATTGCATGCAGAAATGTGAACAATATCACACATCGTCATCTATTCCCAGAGCTTGTGTTATGGGTACTAGATAATTGAAATATAATACATATACGTACTTTTTTTTGTGAATACATACTTAGAATACATAGAAAACACCCAAACTGAAGACAAATACACATGTTCATCACACAAATCAAACAAAATTGCCTTCCGCAGGAATATAACCCACGACACCCGGCGTCGCAATCAGTAACAATAACCTCTAGACCAACGGCAGATAAACTTAGAAAGTACATATGATTTGAAAAATCACATTTAGTACGTATTTGTGTTACTAATTTAACATTGAGATATATTTAATGCTAATAAAAACTATTGTACAATAGTCTCATTGATAAATAATGTATTAAAAGATTATATTTATATTCTATGACTATGTTCGGGCTTATTAAGAGCGGTTCCAAATTCTTAAATGTGTGGAATCAATCTAATAATTCAGTATCGTTTCTGCAACGGACCTCAGATGTTTTAGATGTGCATAGTTCGGCAAAGAGCATCAAGAAATCAGTAGGTCACAGGTCAGAAACAATAGCATTTTTATTAAAAATTGTAGTTTGTGCTGTATCTCTACAATCTTGGTACTTCAATTATTTAAATATTACTTAACGAGTTTATAATAAAGCTATTTCTAACCGACTTCAAAAAAAGGAGGAGGTTTCTCAATTCGACCGTATATTTTTTTTTTTCATGTGTGTTCGCGGATGTCTGTCGTTTATGAACCGATTTTGATGATTCTTTTTTTGTTGGAAAAGTGGTGTCCCAAGTGTAGTACCACGATAAGGAAACCAGGATCTGATGATGGCATCCCAGAGGAATCGAAGGGAACTTTCAAAAATCGTACCAACGACTAGTGCATTTGTTATGTTTTTCATTAAATATTTTAAGGCACTACTATTTAGTGATGGTTTGGAGTCGTTCTGATGATGCACAAAGACAGTCGAGGGAACTCCTCAACGATTTATAGCAATTACTTGGTGTTTGGACTTAATTCTAGGTCTAGTGGTTAGTGACCCTGACTGCTAAGCTGGAGGTCGTGGGTTCGATTCCCACCCAGGACAAATCTTTGTGTGATGAGCATGATTGTTTGTTCTGTGTCTGGGTGTAATTTATCTATAATATGTATGTATTTACAAAAAAAAAAAAAAAAAGTATATATGTAGTATATCAGTTGTTTAGTACCCATAACACAAGCAAATATAATTGCTTAATTTGGGACTAGATGGCGCTGTGTGAATGTGGTAGAATATTATATTATATAATATTATTAATATTATATAATTCATTTCTAATGATGAGAACTTTGCTCCCATATGGGTTTTAAGTGCCATTACAGGTGACCATAGACAGTCGAGGGAATCTCTCAACAGCAGTAATGTCTGGCTTCATACGATTCAATATGCCAAAATGTTTAGTGTATACAAAAATAATACCTAAGTAAGATTTATGTCTACCCATCACTAAAAATGGTGAAATAAAATAATTTTTACAACACAAAGTAATTCGTATTTTTATTTAGTTAATCAGAAATAAATAAATAAGTGTTTTATAATTTTGAAGTTAGTACCAAGTAAATAATCAATAACTAAATATTTTAAGAACATTACTACAATAGCAAATTAAGATTGATAATACCTATAAATAAGGACCTAGTTATTGTTTTACTTGGCACCAAGAGGTTATTGGTCGTTTCGCCCGCCATTAGTTCGCCCGAATGGGCCAAACGACTAAATCCCAATATTTATAATATTTGATTGGGCGTTTCACCCGATGGAATTTTTATTGCATTTCAGGTACAGGCAGCATCAAAATAGATTGTGTTGCAAAAATAAACAAGTTGTATTGTTTCATAACTAAACATTACAACGCTTAAGTACTTGGGAATTGCTTATATCCTACTCAAAACATGGTTATGATAATAATCATTTACGAAAAAACATAATATAAGATCAATATTATTGATATCACAAAGTATGGCTCTAACTATCACAGTCATTTACAATAAAGATAAGAATATCAAAATTTAAAAAGCATAAGCTTATTATCACATTACAATAACGAACAAAATACCAATATATAATACCAATTCGGGGTTCTTTGAGTCATTTTTTAGGCTAGGTATGTATAGCAATTATTAACAGAAATATATAAGACTAGCTGTTGCCAGCGACTTCACCCATGTGGCATGCCATAAAAAATATAGCCCATGTTACTCGCTAATATTATAGCCTTCTATATGTGAAAGAATTATTTAAATTGGTTACGTAGATTTTGAGTTTATTATAAAAAACAAACAAACATACAAAAAATCTACTAACATGTATACTTACCATACAAAAAATCTAATCTTTACTCTTTATAATATTAGTTTAGATAATCACAGGTACTTATATAACATTATACAACAAACCTCTATTAAACCGGCCTATTTGTTTTTGTACATTTGTCAATATCATTTTATAAATTAATTTTAAAAATAAAAACTAGCGATATAACAATTTATATTTACGAGGTATGAATTTTCTAGTAAAGTGACACTTTGTAGACGAGAATGTATTATTATGTAATATTTTTTTTTGATAGGATCTATTATTATCCCGGACTAATGCAGGCCATTCTTATATTAGTGATATTGATATTAATGCTAATAGTGCTTATAAAAAGCTCATAACTAAGAGGCAGTCATTTTAAGGTGTCTGTGGTAAACGGTGTGGATGTCACAATTTGGTAAACTGTTTAATGTAATATTGTATGTTCATGAAATATTAGTAAAAAATAAATCAAAAAATGAATCTGGGATCCTAAGCATTAATATATTACCTACCTGAGCCTGCATTGAGGCTCAAGAGCATGTAATTGGTGCATAATGTGTAATGAAAGCGAAGATGTCTTAAATGTTTCATATTAATTTGTTTTAACATAAAACAGTCTCAGATTATTTTGCTGACGTTACTTGGTGTTTAAATTATAAGAAATATTCCATCGGGCGAAACGCCCAATCAAATATTATAAATATTGTGATTTAGTCGTTTGGCCCGTTCGGGCAAACAAATGGCGGGCGAAACGACTAATAACTCGGCACCAACTTCAAAATTATAAAAAACTTATTTAATTATTTCTGATTAACTAAATAAAAATACGAATTACTTTGTGCTATGTAAATGTACTTTTTAGTTTTTCATTTCCTGCCTGTTAGAAGTCGGTTTTCTTTTTATTAAAAATTATTTTATATAATAGTCCGCAGCTTATAATTTTCCTTTGTTGTAGGATATTTTAACAACATGAACTTTTGCTTGAATAACTTCTTTATTCAATTAAAATAAATATAATCATTTTAGGTTATACTGCTTACTAACAGGTAAGTCGTAATAGCCTTATTTTAAACTTAACGAATCCATTTATAAGTTTTCAATATGTTTCTTAACGACAAAATAAACAAAAATGATTTGGTTATTTTCTCTGGAATGCGCTACCTCTCGAGGTCAGGGTGTTCAAAAACCGTTATGATTTCAAACGAAACGTTCGTACTCTTATCTTAGAATTTATTTGTATTTGTTTTATTTGATTCTATGTAGTTATTGGATCTTATAATGTACAAAATATATATTTATTTGTTTTATCTATTACTAGTAATCCACGCCATCTTTGCACGAGTGTAATAATTTTATTTTACGACATAGTTACTAATTTTTATATTCTAAACTTTAATTTTACTATTACTTTTATTTTACTATAGCAGCATGTTTTATATAAAAAATCTTCCGGAAGAATTTTCTAAACTATACATAGAGAATATCTTCAAAATATGTTGAAACAAAGAAAGAAAGAAAGTAAATATTTGGTCAGTGCTCACAAACTCGTAAAACAAATGTAAAAGGATAAAACAAAAACACAGGTGAGACAGAAAAGGGATCTTTCTCAGCACTAAGCTATGGTTGTTATACCATAGCGCTGATATTCTTAAAGGCCCTCTACTGACGACAAAAACAGTGACTTTGCTTTATACTATTTAGTTATTAGGTAAGTATATAATGAATGTAGTATTTAGTCAGATAGTGTCGAGATACTTTTATCTCTTCGAGCAAGTCATAATTTTTTTAATTTTATAACACCTACATTTTCTTCTCGGTATCATCTTGGTTGATTGAAAATGCCTATATAGTTAGCCGTAAGGTGTAATGCCAAGTCTCTGATATAGCCTTTAGCGTTAAATTCTTAAATATCTAAGTATATGAAGTTCTATAAATAAATAATTGTATAGCGATCTCATTGAAGTCAATGGTATTAATCATTCATGTTTAATCTGAGATAATGGATATTAAACCTGTTTATTTTTTGTTACTTAGCGAAAACGTGGATATGTATTTTATTTTATGATAATGAGATATTATTAACTCAATATAATATAATGTCCCTACGCAATAAAAGTATTATTGATAATAGATACTTTATTAAATAGCGTTTGCGTGTCTTGCTTTATGGTATGTTGGTAAAATCTAGCCAATGTAATAGGGAAAGTGAAGCTGCGGAAAGTTTAAGATGCCTGATGCTGTTGATGATGATGATGATCTTTCATTTATAAATGAATACAAAACCATCATTATCACATTAAATATTATCAATTTGTTCACGTTCACTGCCAAACATAAGCCGTAACAACAATTTTTAAAGGACCGGTTGGATGTTTATCCAGATTTTTACCCTAATAAAAAACTTTGTCTGTCTCTCTGAAAGCAATTCACATCTAAACCGCAAAATCGAAATAGTATTAAACGTACACTGAACACAGTTATCTGAATCCATACGAGCAAAATAAAAATTTGTTGAAGAAAGAAATAAGAATTCCTCCATACTTTTAAAAATCTTATTCTTAAAAGTATGTAAGAGAACTTTATAACTATCTAAAATCAAAGTACGAGTAAAAGCTCATCATGCTATCAAGCCTAAGGCTGAACTTGTTACATTAGATTGTCCCGCTCTCAGTTTTTGTTTAAGCCGTTAAATTGTTATCAATATTCACCAATCTTGGTAAATATTGTAGGAAGATAGTTTGTTGTGTAAATGCTAAAGAGCATAGGAAATTATTGATCTGGAATGGACAATGGTTACATTCAACAAGAGCGCACAACAGCTTTAATATGCGTTGTCTTGTGTTTTCCATCAATATAATACCTATATTGATAGTAAAAATTATTAAAAAAATTTGTTCATAAAGTAAATTACAGGGCGCTGTTCAGTTCATTTCAAGTATAGATGTTCCACGAGTTCAACCTTAACAACTCAATCTCATTAAAATAGTATCTCGTAAATTCGAGGTCCTGAACGGATGAGACGGTTCTCCAATCCGCAGGAGTTGTGCTTTTGTATAAGAATCAAGTTCGCTTCTGTGTAGTAGTACGTCTCCACAGTCTCAATATTATAACTTGTCACACTTGGCTAGTTGCAGCTGTCCGCGTGCGACAAACATTATTGGACAATGTTCATCGGCAGATCAGAGGTTCACTAAGTACCTACATTAAAAAAAAACTTTATAGCTGCGTAGAGATATAGCTTCTATGTCAGGCATTTATCGTTTGCATACGTAGAATTTTTAAAATTAATCTTTTAGAAATAATCCCACCATCTTTCTTTTTATTCAGAACGACATTTGCAAAAGAAGTGGTGAGAAGTGACACCTATTTACAGTTCTGAAGAGTCCTGAATCAAACGGTTAGGAACTTATGTCGGTCTATTTAAACTTGGGAGTTTTTAAGTAAATTAAAAGCATCTTCATAATGGAGACGACCATGTTATCAGGATAACAAACGCGATGGTGTTCACCACTCTTGGTTTCACTGCTGACCTTCAGAATAAGTGGAATTATTTTGGTAGAAACAATAATAATAATGGAAATGGAAATTGTAGAAACAAAAATACCTAAATAAAGATTACCATAAATTTTATACGAGATTTCGTCGTGTTTAACCTTACGCAACTGTAACTTCATAAAGTTTATCACACATAATGACTAACATGTCATTGTATTTTTTATTCACCATTGTACACAACAGAAATACATTCATAATAAATTAAAATAAACAGATTGAGAACAGAAAATGTACAGAGGCGGGTTTAATGAGTGGTAGGTATGTTAATATGAAGAAAAGTTCAAAGAAGGCTAAATATTCATTCATCAATAACCATTTAAGTGCCAATGCTCACCATCTGGAAACATAGTAGTGATACAACTACTACAAACACTTCACTACTCTTACTAGGTATTTAGCGATGTACCTACATGCCTAATACGGTTTTATAGGCGTTGGTAGGGACGGGATACCGGAACGGGTTTTAGTTATAGATACTGCTTATAATTAAAATATTGGGTACCTAATACACGTGTTTAAATTTACAAGAACATTTCCATATTGTGAAGTCTACTTACCTGAAATCCGGAGGCCATAGGCCATATAGCATAGACGTATGGAGTTGTTAACCTATAGGTGGATAAATTGGGCAATCTATCCAATTTCGGCGCAAACATGCTTCTTTAACCAAAGTGTGAGAGAAAAGTAAGTAAAAAAGGAAATAGTTTATAACTAAAACATAGATACTACGTTACTACTATAAGTTAGTAAATAAACTTTAAAATATGATAATAATGGAAAGGAAGGAGGTAGCGGCTGCATTTCTTCAACGCTCTTAAGCCTACACAATCATCGGATACATTCTATATATTATAAACAACTACTAAATTGTAATGAAGCGATTAAGGAAAATGTGTATGCATTTACCTTGTACATGTTGTACAGTTTGTAAACTCTCTCTTGATCGTCCGGCGGAGGTTGTACTGACTCCATTCTGTCTCATCTACTGCAGAATTGTGCACTATATCCAAAACGTTAGAATGGTCCATTTATTTATTGGTTCAAACTGATACAGGTCGTTGCACAATTATCTTTTCTTCTCGCGTGAGGAAATTTACAGTTCATTAATAACTATATGAGTAAACTTGATGATTAATACTATATAGGGAAACTATGTACTAGATATTATATTTCAGATGAGAAGGGTTTATTGCTTCTGTCAGTGCGTTGAAAACGGCTACAATAGTCGGTATCATGCTTAACAGTCGGCATAAAAATAAGACTGATTAAAACTAATGAAAATTATATTATTTACGTATTCGTTTTTAATTATTTAGCAATTATATTTAATAAAAGCTGAGTTTAAATTAAAAAGATCCTGCCGACGGCATCTTTCTATGATTTATGCACTTGGAATATAGGTATAATTAATAACTAAGATTAAGATGTGTGACTTTAATAGGGCGTATATGAAGAGAAAAATACAACGAAGGTACACCATACATAATACATAATAAAAGTTTACGATAAAATTAAAGTCAACTTTTCTAAAGTTACTATAAAATTTATACATAGCCGCTCTTCTAATTAAATATTTTTTATTTGACGTTAATCAATAGTAATTAAAACACAGTCTTACGCAATCTAATGATTACGTAATGATATAGATGTATAACTTAACAAATATTATAACAATTATATATATTATAACAATTGCATTTATTAATATATAAAGAAGAAGAATTACTTTAATCACCGATATTTAATTAGAAGTGCTTTATCAATGGAGTGCGCGTAAAAAAGCGGGGTGTCGCCAGTCACCTAGTGACGAAGGCCACGTGGTCGGCACGCGGGCCTGTCGCGGCGGGATATACTTCGAATCCGCGAGGGAGCACCCGCCGGAAACCGAGTTGTAGCGGGGCTCCTGGAGTACAGAGAAGTGGCGGGTCTTGGCGCGCCTGTCCCCTCCCCCCCGCCGCCCGCGCGCCGCCAGCCCCGCGCCACACACCCGCACATGCACTGACTCCGCAAGCTACGTCTCCACACCACCACTCACCCCGCGCACTATGTTTGCCTTAATCGCGAATTAAGGTTCCAGTAATGTTTTCTGTTAAGCTTAAAGCTTAATTTGACGTCATTCATTAGAGATCCTGCTGGTGAAACAGATGAAGGTATTGCGGTACCTATTACTGTATCTATGTTCCTATATCATCGTAAACGTAAAAAGCAATTCTATCTTACAATTTAAATAACATTAGTAAAGTCCTTACAAATTGTTAGAATAAACCGCAATTAGAAAGCCTCGGTGCTGCTTTTGAGGCGAGAAATATTTAAGTATATTATACTTAAATCATATTATGACAACCTCTTTGGTTTGGTGGTACTGTGTATGAATTGCCACGCAGAGGTCGAGGGTTTGATTCCCGCTCAGTGCAAATATTTATGTGCATAAACATGGTTATTGCATTGGTCTGGGTGTTTCTATGTATAATATGTATGTATTTACAAAAAGAAACATAAGTATGTATATTATGCTTACAACGGGGAGACAAATGGAACTTTTTTTCCATCTGTCACCCTAGGACAAACCAGTGGGACAGAATAAAGATGGGAATAATCCTTACTTTGGGTCTAGATGGCATTGTGTGGTTGTTGTGGTATTAAAACAAAACTTACTTGTGGTACTTATGTACATATTTCGTAATTTCGTCCTATTCATATTTTATTCTCGTTCATAAATTAGCCTTATTATTACTAGGTACCTCTATAAGCTTGCATGATCGAGCATCTTACTGAACTTTTATGTTGAAAACATATTTCAAAACTTTATTAATATTAGGTAAAAACATAAGTAGTATCTATGTTTCAGTAATCAATATATATATGTAACCTAATTGTAATAAAGTCGGTTTATGAAATAAAAAACTATGTACGTATAATAGATATGTATATGCCACCAATTTTTGTGTTTTGTGGCTAGAAATTGATCGTTTTTAAATTAGTTAAATTGTCTGGATTTTAAGCTTTAGTGAGATTGAGTAACTTGTATATCAATTTGTCTAGCAAAGGTTTTATCAATTTTGCTAAGTGCAGTTTCTGAATTATGACAACAAAAACGTACATATCACTACATAGTATAAAACAAAGTCGCTTCCCGCTTTCTGTCCCTATGTATGCTTAGATCTTTAAAACTATGCAACGGATTTTGATTGAGTTTTTTTTAATAGATAGAGTGATTCAGGAGAAAGGTTTATAAGTATATAACATGCATAATATAATAGAGAAACACTGATAAATTTAGATGTTTTCAATGTGTAGTCGTAAATAAACAAATTTTTTGCGCTTACATTACAACCCTGGCTAAACCCTACAAGATAGATCAAAATAATGTACTACAGTATTGTACACCATAAAAAGGTCTACAAAAAAGTCCGAGATAGTATATGTCTATCTCTAAGGGATAACCCACAATGCATTTAATATTTTAAATCAATAATGCCCTTTGCAGCATGTAATTTAAGGGATATAGCGGCAGGGGGCCGGCATTCTGTAGTAAAATTAAATAGGTATACTACAGAATGTGTAAATACAACGTACACAGCATTTGTTTTTCTTCGAAAGGGCAATACTGATACTAAATATTCTAATATAGTATCAGCATTGTACCCGTGCGAAGCCGGGGCGGGTTGCTAGTATATTATAAAGGTCACTCACTTACTCATCACGAAATCTCAGAAACTACAAGTGCTAGGAGTATCAAATTTTGCATGGGGGTTCCTTTTAGACGTAGGTGCTCACTAAGACGGGATTTTGTGAAATTCATTTTCTAAGGAGGTAAACAGGGGTGGCAAAGTTTGTATGAAACTTCTATAGTTTTAATAGTATTGTTTCCACTTACTGAAATTAGTAAGGCATCATCTATTCATAGTATAAACGGAAGTCGCTAGAAAGCATCTGTCTCTCTGTTTGAACGCGCTAATCACGAGAACTACTCAATGGATTTGGATGTGGTTTTCACTATTATATTGTGGATTACTCAGGCTTTTACTATCAATATAGATGCACTTACATCAAGAATACATCAACCTATCACTTATAGGAGCCGAGCCAGTAACGATAATAATTAACCGAAATAGTTAGCCGCCAGCGCTCTATTTCTAACCCAATACAAAAATTTAATCCTAATCAAAGTAATATCATTATTTATTAGAACCGTTCCACATAGATAAAAATGACCAATGAAATAATGATATAAATCTGACGTATACTTACCATAAAATATATCGAAAAGTATGTAATAACGTAATTAATTTGTAATTTTCTTTAATTAAAAACGCACAGGCAGAACATTATTTTATTTCATTTGGTACGAATTTGTTCGAGGGCATAATGTCACACAGCGGGAACAGATATGTGATGATGTTTTTTTCTCAAAATAGTCACTTAGAAAGCAACAGAGCGGGCTATGTTAGAAGAAAGAACTTTTAAAAATTTCAACTTATGATACCGAAGCGAAGCGAGGGCGGGCCGCTAGTTAATATTAAAATAAAATATAAAAGTAAACTTTCAGAAAGTTGGTCAAAATCGGATGATTTAATATAATTATTTGTTAAGATATTTAATGACTACATAAATCAAACTGAGAAACACGTTATTCGACTCCAGCACTAAATTTGATTAAGTAATTTGAAAGTTATTTTAATTTATTAAAATTTTCATTTAAGCATCAAAAGAATATTAGGTACCTAAGAAAGTAATGAAACGCTGCAAACGTTAAGAGTATTGAAGAAAATTAATTTCCTACGGGCATTAGCAAGTAATTATATTGATGCTTATAACAAGTACAGGTACATACACTATATATTTTACTAGCTTTCCGTTTCACCCACGTCTTTGCTTACTGCTCTGGTCCCGTCGCCAATAGCGTGGGATATTATACGCTAAAAGATTTTTGAAATGTGACTCGTAGTTTCAGAGATTAGCACCATCAAACAAACAAACAAACAAACTCTTACGTTTTATATAATAACTAGCTTACCGCGGCGCGGTTTCACTCGCGTTTTTGCTTAATGCTTTGCTCCCCTCGCCAGTAGCATGATGTAACATAGCCTTATAACCTTCCTCATGAACTGGGCTATCAAACGCAAAAAAATTTATTCAGATCTGACTGGTATACCAGAGTTTAGCGCGTTTAAGCATACAAACAAACTCTTTCGCTTTATATAATAGTATAGATATTTTATTATTTGAAGAATGACTGGTCACATAAAGTGCTTATCATTTTTAAATTTATAGATATCTAGACTGTATATAATCAAATATTATGAAAATTGGCTCAGTATTTTCATTGAAATAGCGCAACCGACACTTTGTATTAATGTTTCCATTTATTTTATTACAAGAGTGCTATAGTAAGTAATACTCAAATACTTAGCTTTAGGCTAGACCTAAAAGATTGTTTTTCGATAAAACGCATATACATTACAGTGATATAGACTTGGTCACTTTAAAAATTTAACGACATTTCAGTTTTTAGGTAAAAGTTTTCTTATAATTTAGTATAAAGTTTAAAATTTTTTTATTGTTATTCATATATTTGTTAAGATAAATCAGGTACAACAAAAACAGCTATTTGCACAGAAAAAAATAGTCAGATTGCATTTGACGTGATATGCGCTTACATAAACTACCTACATTATAAATATAGAGTATGAGTATTGAGTTTGATGTTGCGTAAAACTATCATTTGTAAGAGTGAAGTCATACTAGTTATGTTGTAATCCGAGCGCAGTTTTCTCGTATAAGAAAAAACATCTATACGTATGTTTTACTCCCTACTTTAAGTTGATTACTTTTCTGTTCCGACTTCAGTAGTTTTTATGGTAATCTAATTCTATAGAATTAAAACAACATATTTTTGTATATTTGATAAATAAAAAGAACAAACACATTTGGTTATATGACGATGGAATTAAAGCATACTATTTACAGTATTTAATCCCTGCTGCTTTTAGCATATATGAATCGGATCGACCGGCAAAATATTACCAACTCTATCAATCTATATAGTAGCCGTATTATTGTGTTTTGTTTGGTAAGTGAATACACCAGAGGGCAGAGGCCCAAACAAACACTCGGTACTCTTCCTTTTCTTTCTACTTTCCTAATTGCATCTCACTTTACGGTTGGCAACTGCTTGATGGTGTTCTGTTAGCATTGTTACTGCAATGTTTAGAGACTACATTCATGTCCATCCATTGCGATAATCACTTACCATCACGTAGGCATAAAAACAAAAATACCAAATGCTCACTAAGCCAATTAAACCATTTGCCCTAACTTAATGCGTTATGCATAAATATATTACTTGTGTTCCTGTCATTATAAGTAATTTACTTTAGTACCTATCGATTTTATTTACTACTTCGGAAGGGACAACAAGGTTTGTGTTACACTCGATGTATTGCACTTACCAATTCGCATAAACAAGCAAATGTGTGTCAGCACAGTAAACATGCAAGTTTGAGTCAGCGTGTGACCAAAAACCGTGATAAACATGTTTTTATGTAAATGTTTCATCTGTGTAGAGTTACAATCGTATTAAACGCGATAGCTTTATAGATTATACAAGTCACTAGCTATAAAGAAGAACAGGTGATTCCTGTCTCCTACGCCAAAAAAACTTGTTCGGCGCTGAGGCAGTGAAGTAGTGGGGCTCGAGTCGAATTGTTGCGGTAGATCACAGTGGTGTAGAGTAGGTCGGTCTATTTGTGGTGACAGGAGAAGCGTGGGTGCCGCGTGTACTGAGCTGGAGTGGCAATGACCTTGACACTAAGCGAGTGGCCTTGGGTAGCACGTGGCGGCTGACACCCGCTGTCTGTTGTCGGAACGCCGCCGCCGCCTTTCCCAGGGGAGCCTATTGTGGACATGCCCTCTAACAAATACCGTTATTCGCAAATAGTTTTACTATGATTATTTTCGAAGTTTCACTATCGTATATTTACTAGATGGCTTCCATATTATTTTAAGACTGAAAATTTTAATTTGTATGCAACGACAATAATATTAGCGAATGTATTCTTACTCAAAGAAGAACAGTATAGTATGTTGCAGATTTTATACCTAAAACATGTTTTAAAAATATATCACAGTGTTTCGTATTATACTTAATTGACAAATATATTAGTGTCAATAAACGTTAGTGTCTCTCTACTGGGTAAGCCTTTATCATTCGCTTTTGTAGCCACGATGAATCTCTCTTGCTATAGTCTCGATGATCTTTTCTGCCAAGAGCTCGGCATACTGTTGGATGAGTGAGATTCTCAATTGAGCTTATAGTTATAAGTTAGTGGTAATGAAAAAGAGATGCCAGTGTTTTACGCAACCCCTTGAGTGTGAGTTGGTAGGTTTAAAACTGGATATCAATATAAGTGTTTAACTGGCAATCCGAGGTGCGAGTAAACTGTGTAAGGTCTACTTTAGTATAATAATAAAGGGTAGGTTCTAAATAATGTCACACACATCATCGGCTCGTAGATATCTACTGCTGTTTCACATAGGCAGATATAACGGTTGGTAACCGATGTAAGATGATATTTAATATGCTTCTGCACGTTTTCTGGTTCTCTCTTAGTTGTCACTTACAATATTCATCAGTAGATGGTTCTTATCATAGACCGTGGTTATATAGCATTGCAAAACAATTTGCAAATTATAAAATATATGGGTATATCCATTGTAAGCTAATGTGTGAATGGGTGCGATTCAGAGCGTCGGCGACGTGCGGCAGCGTGTCGAGTGCGGTCGCCGCGGGGCGGCGGCGGCGGCGAACGTTCAGTAGCCCCCGCCTGGCCGATACGTTTACGAGCCGACACTAACTTTAAGTGACCCCGCCCGCACTCGTGCGCCACTCTTGTTTATATCCCATCTCAATGAAAATAAAAGCGACGTCATTTCTTTGGCTTTCGCAACATGCTCAGATATTTGACGACATCTATCAAGATTTGTCAAAGAATGACAATGAAGACTATGAAGTGCGTGCTTAAAGCTTGTAGACTCTATCATTGATTAAAGCATTATTGACTAATGAAGCTCCAATCAGCTTGATTAGTTCTTTGATTTTACAAGAAAAAAAAACACTTTACGTTACGATCACACAAAAACAATAAACAACATCATCAAACATCGCTCGTGTGTAGCTCGCAAATATTTCATTGGATACTGATATTTATTGTAAAGAATGCAAAGGTACCTAATCGACGAGGTAGTAGTTGTCAAAGAATGCGTGTGACGTGACAATTTGTGAGGCTTTAGCGTACGAGTCGGAGCGTGATCGGAGTGCCCCGGCACGCGGCGGCTTCTCTGCACCCGTTCATACCATGAATGAACGCGCTAACTTGCTTTTTATCGCCATTTTCTTGCACCGAAAGTGACGGCTTAGCTACAGACACCTGCAATTTACTTGTTTGTGTATGCCAATCATTTTGATTGACGACTTCTGTACGTAATTAAGGTGTGAATTGGTTTGTTTACTTGTTGTACAAATGAATGCAACTTCTTACTGTCACGTGTTCATTATATTTTGCGATATTGAGACACATAACTACAATGAATTATGTTTTGTTACATAGTTACTTTAAAAGAAAAATGTCTCGAATGTCTCCAGTCTCGACACGAATGGTTAAAGTAAGTAGAGGTATTTTATTTACCTGTTGTACTATTTTTACTTACCTATCTTCAGTCTATTATTATTATTGCAGCTTTTTAACTACATACATTAAATAAAGATGGTTGTACAGATAAGGTTTAATTAACGCTTGTTCAGGTTGAATTGCCAATTTCGGACTTATTAAATTACATAGAAAATACCATTTTATTGTTTATAATATTTATTAATAGTCAAAGTTATTAGAACTATATGACGAGCAGTAGAATTCTAGCTAATTTTTTGTCATAAGTTCTTAGGTATTGGCTAAACATTGGTCAAAGACCTGTGTTTTGTTGGCTCGTTGTCTTGTTTCATTACTGTAGTGCGTAGGTACGTAAAGATATGTTGTAGTTTTGCGAACATCGACCAGTCGAGTTAGAGTGGTCTTTATCTCAAAACTGGCCGTACCTTCCTCTAATTTTTGTGTACCAATGACTAAGTCACCTATTTATAGCATATTTGGATATCCATTTTAGCAGATGAGCAAGCACAGTTCTTCTGGTTCAGACTTGTTGTAATCAGTGGCTTCACTACGAGTTCTTTTTCTTTTGACGAATGTGTCGGCTATAAGCCTGAACTCTATATTTTTTTAAAGCAAATAACGTCTCTCGTTCGTTCATTCGTTTTTCTTACAAAGTGACAGCGTAAAATGATGTGAAAATGTAGTTCTCGGAGTAAATACTAGGAGCGCTGTTTGTTTCTTACGTGCGTCGTCTTCTGTGACAGGGTGTACATATATTTGCTTTAATATAAATCGAAATTTATAAACAAAATTACTAAATTAACTGGATTAGATGTAAACAATTAAATAATAGATTAATACATTGAATTACAGAAACGATTATGATATAAATACTATGAATATAATATTCATTACAAGTTCTTTTAAGCGTTCTGAGATACCTTAATTGGTCATTCATACTCATACATTTGGTCCGTTGACTCTTACTCTTTACCCAAGTACCCCTAACTAATATTTACTGAGGTTCTCTATCTTAAAGAGTTTAAGTTTTTTTTGCTATAAAATCAAAAAATATATGAGATATATCTAATTTTACGATTGATAGTTTAAGTATAAGATGGATGGTAAATAAATAGCTAAATTATAGAAAACTAGCAATAATAATAATAGAAACAATAATTGCAAAATATTTTATTAATGCCTATTATCTTAAACATTCCAGAATAGCTACGAATTTTGGCTCTACGCCGAGCGCTACGAGATTGCTACGACCTTGTAAAAATAAATTAGTTAGCAAATACGATTTAATTGTGTGAACTGTTATGATCTTCAAATACAACTTTAGATAATTTAATTAATAGAAAATTAATTGATATTAGGGATGAAAGACAGCTTAAAATAGATTAAAATCATCTCATCCTCCTCCATCTCATCATCGAGAAAAAGACCATTTATGTGAATAAATGGTCTTTTTCTCGAAAAATTAACCGCCGGGCCTTCCATATCCAGAAACAAAAGTCTTCATGCATATTCTCAAATAAGCCGTACTGTTGATGTGATGCTACAGAGTCTAGAGGATAAGTACGATAGTATTTAGGTAACGTACGGAGGGCAAAGGGGTTAGGTAAGCAGCATGGCATATTGCCCCGCTCACCATTTTACATTAAATATAGTATCTTGGTACTTTAACATCCAAGCCTCATGTACTAGTTTTGTAAAATCAAGTTAAAGTAAAGTTTGTAACGTTATAACGTCACAAACTGACTAATGACTTGCTGACAGAATATAATTAGAAGAAGAATACAGAAACATAATTAGAAAACAACCAAATTCTTTGCCATGTGCCATTACGAGTAATGTTAGGTAAGTACCTTACCTGAATACTCTCGTACCATTACGACTATAGTCTTCTGCGAGGTGGAAATCCTTTTTATCACACATTTAAAGAAGATATATGTTGAGACTTTACGCTATTCTTTTGTTGTGTGTTAAAAAGGTAAGGCTATAGCTATCATGAAGTTCTATGTGTTAATTTAATTATAGAATTATTTATATGCTTTATTTATACGAAATAGTAGCTATTTAGCAGTTTCAATGAATCAAATGTATCTTTATGTTATTCATGTTAGCGATTTTAAACATGACATCACAAGTACAATCACTTTATACAAACTGAATTGTAGTAGCGTTCAGTGACTTTGTCGATCTCCAAGTTGACGGGCTTTATTAGGAGCGTTTTATACTCTGTCCCACTTGATGTTATTATGTCAACTTTTTCAATAATGCTTCTCTGTAGAATAAATTTCTTTTAAATTGAATTCCCAGTTAAAGATATTCATGAAAATATACATAGAATCTTAGATAACATTTGCATAATTGCGAAATTGTGTTCTTTTGATGATAGGAATAATAAAGCTATGAGCCAAGAAAATGGTAAGTGATATCTGGTCTAGAATATGAAACCGTCCTATTTCTTTCTGTGGGTGTCGTAAAGGTATTAAGGGAATAGCGTTACCTGAGTACATTATCTTACTGCGGTCACTAGTCCGCCTGCCAACATTCATCGAAGAGGGCCATGTTCAGCAATAGACGCCTTCAAATAGACGATGAGCCAAGAGCATGTGTTATAGTACTTATAAACAAATAAATGTAGTATTATAATAATATTAATACTAGGACGTTATTATTCCACTACAGGCCATTGATCTCTATTTATATTGCACTAACTTTCCGCGCCGCGTCTTCACCCGCGTCTTTGCTTACTGGTCTGCTCCCGTCGCCAGTACTATGATGGTACATAGCCTATAACCTTACCCAGGAACTGGGCAAACGCAAAAAAATTGTAATCCGACTAGTAGTTCCGATGATTAGCGCGTTCAAACAAACAAACAAACTCTTTCGCTTTATAATATAGTACATACGTGATAGGCGAGCGGTACGTTTCTATAGGCATAAAAAAGTGTGCATATCTGGTTCAGACTTGACCGAATTTCATACATTTTAGAGAGAATTATGTAAATGTACGTACAGGTTTAGCTAAGATTTCTTATTTAATCGTCAAATGATGCTGTAAATACCTAGATAGTAATACATTATACACAGAAATTGTATTTAATATGAAAAGCCTCAATACCTACCTATGTAATAGCTCTTGTATCGGACTTGATAGCCATTCCTAATGCTGCTACAAGAACACTGCTTAAATTATCTGATAAAGATGAAAAGGCCAGAGATGATGATTAATTACTTATACATAATAAATTAAAGTTAAAATCAAAGCGAGGACTTTAGTAATATAGTGATAGTGATAGGAGTTACTACTGCGCTATCAATTTATTAAATGTAGGTAAATATTACAAAAATGAATTTAAACACGTCCGCAAATAGCATGCACTTTGTCTCTTTTTATGAAAGTAAAAATGATATTATTATTCTCGTCCTACATTTGAATAAAATGGGTAAAGTAGCGCACGGAGGCTAAATATTTCCATTAGAAATTTGCTCGGCTACTGTAATACAATGTGCAAAATACTCATATTTTAAATATGAAGATATTATTTATAAAATATGCAGGCTTGTTTCATTTTTTAGTGTAATCATGTATCAAAGATAAATGCAGATCGCTCAAGGTCGGCCTTTGTTCCACAGTTGATATTCAGATATAGTGAACACCACCACAATAGCCCTAGTAGCAAACTACTGGCACACTAGTCTCTACTATGACTGCTTTGAAAGAAGATTTTTACGCGATGACGCATCTCCATGCTGCTGAAAATATAAACTCAGTAAAATAATATTTTCGGTAGGTACCCAATGCAGTTTTAAACTATACTTTGTTTTACTAAATAATTACATAAACTAAACCCCTAAACTGATATCTTATAAGGAGAGATACTTGGAGGGTTATAGAGAAACTTATCTTGATTTAGATGTTTTTTATTTTAACCTCTTCTCTTATTTCGTTTATTACGAGTAGGTAGTAGTAGTTTATTTACATAAAGTATAGCGATCTGTAGTACAGCTAATATTGTGAACGGAAATTTTATGTTAATTGTAATTTATTTTAATTAACGAGTTATTTTGTAATACAGTTTAATAAGGGTTTAAGGAATGTCTGACTTCTTGACTGCTATTTAATATCCTACTACTATTATAAATGATAAAGTTTGTGTGTGTGTGTGTCTGTATGTTTGTTACCATGGCTAAACCGATTTCAAAATTAGTATATATATAGATTTGGTACCGGAGACGGACATAGGCTACTTTTTATCGCGACAATTGGTCAGGTTTTCGATAGAGAAAAACTCATTCTGTTACTTAATTATTTAGGAACGGCCGAACTGATTTTGATGAAACTCATAACACGACTAATCGACGACTTACGTCACAGAAAAGAATTTGAATTGAGAAAGATTGGTTCAGTCGGGTTCAGCGGTTTTTGAGGCAATCGTTGTCAATTAATAAGTTTAATAAGTTGGTACTTTAACGGAGGTAGTGCTTAGGGATTATTTTCTTTTTTAAACTTTTAAGTTAAAATAGTGCCTGCCCGGTGAAATACCTTTAACACTTTATACTTTTACATAGTTTATTTCCCGCTGATGATTGGCTTTTCCTGTATAAATAAATAAATATTACCACAACAACCACACAATATGCCATCTAGACCCAAAGTAAGCATATATTAATAGCTTGTGTTATGGGTTCTAGTATGTCTAAGGAACGCACAGTGCACAGTGGTAATGGCCGAGCGGAGGTATTAGACACTGTCAACCTTGTTCCTGGTGCTTCCTAAGTTTGTGAGTAGCGATTGTCACTTACTATAAGGCACCGCTTGCTAGTCTAACACCATTGGTAATTAAAAACATCAATTTCAAATGGATCAAACTCATAACACGCCGTGCTGTGCAGTGGAGAATGATTATGAGGGGTGATCATTAAATCATTGCTTCCAAGCCAAACGAAACTTTCAAGGTCTAAATAGTATTTTAAATAATTATGTTTAAATGTCTAACTTATTTTTATGTAGATACTCCAAACTTGTATTTTCATAATTACAATCCTAATTTATGTAAATTTTATTCTGACTCTAAAACTAGTTATTTTCCTTTACTTTAAGTCACAAGCTGGCTTTATCTATCAGTATGATATAAATATATGTAATTTTATATTATAGTGTACTTAATATACTAATCGCAAATGATTACTTAATTAGTTAAAAGGCCCCCAGAGTTGTATTTAGATATATGAGAAATCTGACCTTATTAACATTAATTAGAGTGAAAAGCACTTTGAACTAAAACTCACAAGTCGCTCTTAATCTTAGTGAGTTCAAAGTTTTGATGAATATTGACTTCCTTAAACTTTAACGTTATAGTACCTACATATACTAAACTTAGGCATCGTATTATTTTATGTTTTATATAATACATGAAAGCTTTATGTACGTTTTATGTAGGCGAACTACGGTAACATAATTTCGTATAGTAGTCGTTTAATGGCGAGATAGAGTTAAACAAAGCGATACCATAAATTGAGGAAAATCAATGATAATAGATACCGTTTACCTAGGAAATAAATTTATCAGGCATAAGTAAAATACATTGGTGTTTTTTGGTGAGAAAGTGGTGAATGCTGTTGATGACCTTCATCATCCACAACTTTCTTAAACTCTTTCACTAAAGTTCCCGCTTATTACACAATTAACAGTGGCGGATCCAGACCACACACATCGCAAACACACATACACACACACACACACACAAATTTTCGCATTAATAATATTGGTAGTAATATAGTAGGATAGTAGGTTATTAAACAGCAGTCAAAGGTTACTCTGACTCTAAAACTAGTTGTTAACCTGTACTTTAAGTCACAAGCTGGCATGATATATTATCATAAAATAGTCAGACATTCCTTAAATATAAATTAAACTCTTTAGCTTGATGAAACTTGCCCCATTGGGGTCTAGCCTTCCCCAAACCCAAACCTTGGATCTCTTACTCTATCATAGACTAGCAACGGATGTTCTCGCAGAGAACTGCGAGGTTATAGCCTGTGACCTACACTTTTTGATAGACTATCTAAAATATATCTATCCATCTAACTACTAAGTGACAGCTAATCTACAGTCAAGACACTAATGTCCTCCAGAATCACAAGTCCGAATATGAAAGAAAACCTCAACAATTGATTAAGTGAACAGCTCATCGCACTACCAGCTATACCACTATGTTGGTCGAAAGCTCACCTGATGGTAAGAAGCTTATAATGTCAAAATGACTCTGATTTTCAAACTCTAACAAGAAAAATCATAATAGTCTTAGATAAAGAAACACGATATTTTCTGTTAGTAGTTATCACATCCACAAAGTTTTGGAACCTGTATCTACTTGGCAGCGTGCAATACTACCTATGTGTTTCGCTATAGATCTAATTACTATGATTGCGGTCTTCTGTAAGACAGACTCCTCCAGTATTCCTACTATTGCCGATATATTTTAACAGCTTGTAGAAGTACAAATGCGAGCCCATATACCTAATACAGCATAATACCTATTAATTTTCTTTATTTAAATATTTTGTGTACCAAGTTCCCGGCGCCATGATGTCGGAAAATTGTGATCTTTGCAATGCAATTGAGTTTAATATTATTCCCTTCTACGTTGAGAGCTTTAAATTTAATTACACGGGGACACAACAGCGATAACGCAGACTTGGTAGAAAGAGACAAAGTTCCCTTAAATATAGAGTATAATAAAGATTTATGTAAAACATAATAAATAATGGCCACCACTTAATATAAAATATACTTATGAGAGTAATCAATGTTAGGTACGCTAGAGCGAATTGAATTTAATATAAGTACGAAGATACATACAACGACAACGTGTTGATGCTACAGCAATACACATACAGAGCACTCTAAATGTGATACAGATAATATAATAAAATAAAATTGCGATACGAATTCGTGAGAAAATTTAAATAAATGACTTTTCTGTTTGCACATAAAAAGAAATATATTGCGGCACAATGAATGTTGGGGGTGGTGTGGGGGATGGTGGGAGTCGCGAGGCGGACGAGAGACGGCGCCGAAGAGGGGGCGAGTAGCGGGGTGCTCGCGGGGGGCTAGGGGGTGACCCACTTTAACGGGACAAGTAATATTACTTTTTACTTTTAGGCAACTATTTCATGTTTTATCGCGATAATAACATATATTACCTATTGTATAAACCTTACCCTTTTTACGAGAATTAAAATTGTTACTTATGTTTTTAATATCATTTCTACGTTAATATTAAAGAACTTCGAGTTTCCAATTGAACTAGTGAAACTGTGTAAGTACTTACACAGTTGTAACAATACCTCGTTTAGTAAGCTTTTCCTATCTCTATCTATCTCTATTTTAAGTTTGTATACAGTAAGCATATAGTTTTTGTTTTCTCTAATGAATTTTATCTGTCAGTATTATTTATAAAGGCAAGTGGTTTAGGTCCTATCCCGTTACAAACTTCCATTCCTATTTCCGCATGAAAATAAATGTAATATTCAAACAAACAAATAATAAATAGACAAGCAATAGTTGTTTTTAAACATAGAAATTATATAAACTTGCAATATGTTACAAAATATAATAGGCAATAGTTATTTATATCAAAGCAAACAATCAAAAATCGAAACTACCAATGCACCGACAAAATAAGAAAATAATGAAAGCAATCGTATGTGTGATCTAAACGAACACAATGTCTATACAATGTGTGCTCACATGTATGTGTTTATGTATATGTTTACTGACGTTGTCTTCATACGCCGATGTTTTCAGGGCGTTTGTTCGTTATTTCACATTTTCTATTTACCGTACAGAATGTATTTAGTTTGAATTAATTATAGCAATTAATTGGGGTCGATATGCATTCCGCATGTAGATCAAATTTTATATTTAAGTTATTAGTTCTTGTAAATTAATGAGTAGAATGGTGCTGATTTTTCTCTTTTGTAGCAATAACCTATTACTTATCTAATATGAAATGCACTTGTTATTAATGTCTACTTAAATCGGTTCTGTCAGAATGGCTGGTCACTACTAGGTAATACGGGCCATTCTGACATCAGGATGGCTAGTCACCTACCCAGTAAGAACCAACTGCGCAAATGAATGTAGTTTTTTAAACCAATAGTTGCTACTGCTACTTTTGTACATCGTTTTGGACCTCTTAGCTATTAAGGATAAAAAGTTATTATTAAAGTAGATTTGTGAAACTGTAAAACGGCCCTTAAGACATTAAAATAGTAGGTAAATTGATGGTCGTTGCTGACGGTGCCTGCTCTGATACCATGATAGTTAATCTTAATGTTAAAGAGAGCATTATTATTACGGTAAGCAGCGAATTCGTGAAGCCCCTAACATTGCAGTAGTCCATAACTGACAGTTACCACTCACCATCAGGTGGGCTGTTGGCTCGTCTGCCACTGGAGGCAATAAAACAGAAAGTCTTTGTTTTGTCCTTTTACCCGAAAGAAGGTCGCAGTCGCAGACGTAGGCGCTAGGATCATAGCTACAAGTGCTTGTGGTGGTTTTGAGGTTTCCTAGCGGTTACTGGTTAATTAACATAAAGCGGGCTATGTAGTCATCTGCTACTATTTATAGTAGCAGTGCCTATAGGCAATAATAAAAAAAACATTTTTTTTTGTTTTTAAACATTACAAATAGCCAATGTCCGTCAAGAAGAATACTGTTTATTTGTTGTATTTTTCAATTAAACTGCCGAATATAGGGGTTCTTTCTTGTATTTAGGTGTAAAAAATGAGAAAGAACCCCTAAATCATGTGAGTTATGGTCTCTCTAATACTCTTCTTATTGGTTATGTCATTTGTTAAATTTCTATTAAAGTAAATTCCTCAAAGTAGATTCCTATTTAGATCTCTGTGATTCTTATATAATCTCATCAGCTTACTAAAATATTTCATTTGATTTAGCAAAAACATATTTATTATCATCTTCTCTACAAATTAAGTGTTGCTATATAATGTTTTATACTGAGATAACAGAATTGAGGAATTTCTTGTATACTCTTGTACTCCTAGTTTACTCGAAGTCTATACGCTACAGCACCTCTCAATTTTTAAAACGCAATGAATGGTCCGGTCTGATCTCCCAGATCTGATCCCCTGGGGATCGGTTTATTTTCTATTCCGTTCTGATCCCCCGCACAGGGGATCAGAAACAAAAGAGAAATTTATATAAATATTTTATTCCGGTCCCTAGATAATTCAAAACGATCTATGCTCCTGAATAACATTTATCTTCTTATTTTTATCATAACTTGTATGAAGTGCCATAAATATTTTATGTTTGGAAAGATGTATAAAGGATAATTGTATATTGCTTTAACTACGTAACATTGATTGCTTCATGATTATAGGTTACATTGACATTGCATATCGTCATTGATAAGAGAAATTTTAAACGAATAGCGTTTAGAAAATATAGTACCGCCTATAATATAACATAATTTAAATGAAACTGATGATTTTGTTTCTAAGTGTTGCGTGTTGTTTATTTTATTTAAAAAATATTCTCTTTAATAAAGAAAATTTATAGAAACGTTAATCACTTGTATTACCTATGTTTATTACTTTGTAGAGTCAATTATTCATATTAAGAGTTTAGTACTAAAATTATAAATACGAGCACAAAACGTTGTCGGTCTGTCTATCTCCACTGCTTAGTTCAGAAACCAAGTTGCTTATTAGAATGTTGCTCAAAATTGTTAGGGATACCTATGAGAGATAAAAGAGGTGTGTAATTCTGTTATGTCACTAGATCAAATGGAATATCATTAAAAATGGTCTCATTTTACTATTTAAATCTTTTTTTATTACTGAAATCTAAATTACAAAATTTTAATGTGTATAATTTCTCTTTCATCTACAAAAATAGCCAGTTAGAAATATTAAATAATTCGGAATAATTTTGAGAGCAAAGTACTTACTTGTTTTGAGCAACGAAACCTTTGGCATGCGAATTCGATTTACTCATGCCAATTGGCATCTAAATTTCCGGGTTTAATATTAATGAATATTTTTAATCCTTTTTTTTTAAATAACTTCATAATTTTGTCAGGTTTTATTTCTAATAAGCACAGCATTAAATTTGGGTATATTATATGCTTCTTTTGGGTCTAGATGGCGTTTTTAGTAGTTGGTGTGATATTATAAATAAATATTTTAAAATAGATATTATAAATGCGCGATGTAAAGGTTTTGCTGTGATGCCGCTTGCATCGATCGAAGGGTTAGCCAAGTGCAACATTATCTATCACTGTACAATGTTTTGTAACTATTACAAGAAAGTACAAGCCCTGTACCTCGGCAATAATAATTCATATTATCAGTAAATCTCATTCTGTTTATAATATTTTTTCTATAATCTTTTTTCAATCTTTTTTCGATAATCGTTTTTAAGGTCGACAAATATACTAGACAGTTTTGGAAAGGTAACCAAAACCTACATATTTTTATAATAAAATAAATAACATAATGGATATCAAAAGATAACTGATTATTTAAGTCTTTAAGTTCAGGGTATTTCTCCATAGACTACCAATTTCCTTATTATTAGGTTTGTGTAAATGTTTAAACCATGTATAAATGGCAATATTCTCGCTTTAACTATGACCGCTACGAGGATTATGATTTTCAACACTTGCTTTCTTTTATTTTGAAAAGAGTACTTCCACACTAGTGAATACCCGATATTATCGTAGGGGTAGTACAGGCCACCATCTTAACTGTTGGATCATAATAATCCAATAGTCTACCCGAAATCGCAAAGCACGACGCTTGAATTGTTTAATCTTATTATCTACAGCGAAAGAGTTTGTTTGTTTGTTTGATTGTTTGAACGCGCTCTACTTTGGAACTATCAGTTGGATTTAAAAAAACCTTATTGCGTATGATAGCCCAGTTCTCGAGGAAGGTTATAGGCTATTTAACATCACGCTACTGGTGATAGGAGCAGAGCAGTAAGCACTAGTTGCTGTTTTTCCTTCACACAGTACATTATAACGTTTGTAAATTGTATTTTTAGTAAGTTGCTTACCAAACCCAACCCGGTTTAAATACAAAAGATATCTGATTGTTTGTAAATAGTTTTAGTTGTAACTACTGAATGGATTTCAATTAAAGTTTTTGCATTTAGAAATGGTGGGCGGTTCGGAGAATTTAAATTTCACTAGCAGTTTTGTTGTTATCAGAAAGTTTGTATTAAATACTTAAATAATGGCTAAGCAGTACCTGCATATAAATTTAGAGAGATTAAAAGTGGTGGTTGTTATTGACAACCAACTTACCAAGCTTAAGTCAAAACAAGAGCGTTGAACAAGAGAAGGTGGCTCTCTTATAAACAAAACAAGAAAATCCACAAAAGAACAGGAATTGATATCGTTTAGATGGAAAAGTAGCCATGGTTGTGGTCACGATAGGTGAGAGCAATTCGGAACCATAGCTGGCGAAATGTGGGTGTTATTTACCTCTGCCTACCTTTTTTAGAAAAATTTAAGCCACGTATTATAAATCTTTTTTATTTTTGTTCTTTGTAGATGCTTGATTTTAAGGAATCCGCAAGTAGTGTTGATCTTTCAGTAGAAAAGATGGTGATAGGATAGTAATTGCTGCTCATAAACTTTAAAAGTGCTAGAAGACAATTTTTGGGAACCGCTACCAGTTACTTGTATCGTTACCAGTTACTCGTATCAATAATAACACCGTACCAAAAAAACCGTAAAAATAATAGATAGTTACAATAACAGTACAGAAACAAGTGTCATTCACAATGACCCTATTGAATGTCAAGAATTATACCTGCTAATTCGTGTACCGCCAAGACACTGTAGAGCCGATGTACGGCCGAGCTTTCAGTAAGGACCCTTCGAGTGTTAAGATTTAACTGAATGAAGGATAAATTCGGGACTTCTTTCAGATATTATCTTTAATTGTATTATTGTACTAGTACTTATAATGCAATTAAAAAAGTATCGTGTAAGTACAGTCGTAGTTGCGCGGATCGATAGATAGATTGAAAGCATCGTTTAACATCACAGCTCTGTGCATTGAGAAGTAGTTACGTTAGACCATCGGAATCCTAGTTGTCATACCACCATTGATGACAATCGCTACGAGAAGTCAAGAAACCTGAGAAGGAATTACAAATCATCGAGAATCGGTGCCTAGTAATTGGCTTGGCAAGGTCAGACGATAGTCGCTTCATGAAAAATATTGATATTTTGTAGAATTAGAAGCCTTTTCCCATCTATATAAGAATTAGATGGGAAAAGAAGGCACATGATAATAAACTTGTATTTTAATACTATCGGTTCAGTAAAACATATTTTAAATGATTTAGTTTACCAGATGAAAGCTATGCAAAACAAGTCTCATCCAGTTGCTTATTTCTCGAAGCAAGACGCAGAAGAGCATTATAAAGCTTACCTGGCAAACTTTGATAGCAAAACTGGCGGTTAATTCCCTTCTATATTCACGCGATTTGTAATTATATAATTTAATTACATGATTGTGTACGATCGTGTTGATGAAAAACAGTCTACTGAACAATGTGTATCTACGTAATTTAAATGTCTGTTTCGGCCGCGTGCGGTATCTACGGCGGCACCTTTGGTACTCGCGTTGTTGACCTTTTTTAATTAATTCCGCTCAGCTCGATTAATGAGATCAAAGGGTTCCTGCTATCTGATAATCGACACCTAAACTAAAGCAGTATATTTTGTTGTTACAACAATGTTTTATTTGTGTACTATAATTGTTACTGTGAGTACTTTGATCTCTATCTTTGTAATAGAATCTCTGTAGACTGGGTCAATATCATTTTTCATTGCTTCAATTGAGCCGAGAAGGCACATGAATATTAAAGTTGTTGAGCAACTAAATAGGTATCTTGTGGATGAGATTGGATTTTGTTTTTTTGATTTTGTGAGGAAAGAACCTGCGATAAAAATATAAATATCAAATTTTTATTTTTTTTCGTGACGTTTATCCTACTAACATTATCAATGCGAAAGTTTGTGTGTATGTATGTGTGTGTATTTGTTACCACTCACCGCTTAAATGACTTAATCAATTTCGATTATAATAGGTCTGGTTCGCAAGGGATACAAAACATACTATACATGCGGGCAAAGCCGTGGGGCGTTAGTATAGGTATATTTTTTACGTAGTAGAATTTGCAGCTTTAAATTTGATATACATTTTAATTAAGGTTGATGCAAATTCATTTTAGCATGAAATATTCTAATAAGAACTATTTACGAAGCCTATCCTTGAAAATATTTAATCAAAAAGACAATCTGTTTATAACCATAAATTGAATAAATGAAATGCTTAGATGAAAATAGAATAGGATATATGAGAATAGAATAATATATTTGTATAAAAAGAAAATAAACAAACAAAACTTGAAAGTCAACAAGGCGTCAGATTCTTTGCCTAAAGTAAAAGAGTTTCCGCTTCGGACAGGACTACTTATCATGCTAAATATCACCATTCTAACACGTGCCTATTTATATAATATATTATTACTGATTTAATTTTTATAAATGTTTTAATATTGTATTTTAATAAATAAGGTTATAGTTATAACTAAATTTTATTGCTATCTACCTTCACTGTGCGTTATAGAAATATTATTAGATAATTAGATGTCTTTAATACAAATTATTAATAAAGTAGTACTTTAATAAAGAGAAAAACATAGTCTGAACCCATTTATGTAAGCAACTAGATTCCGTATTCTGTTTCTCATGTATGTTTTTGTCGCCGATACACAGGAATTTTAATGAAAACTAAACTCGTATACTTGAGCAATTTCAGGAATGAAACGAAGACGAGTGCTCGTTTATAAGCGTGATTTAACAACTCCAGCATATTGATTTTTACGTCGCCGTGGGCCCACCCCCTCCCCGCGGGAAGAGTTGTGCACGGGGGTAATGCTAAAATGCTTGTTCCCCTATTTGAGAGTACATGCTGGAGGGACGTTCAACTATGTCCACGGCTATGTTATGTTTTTCTTATCCATTTAATACGTACATAATTTTTTTACTTTATCATGAATACTTTGCGTAAGATTTACGACCGGATGCGTCTTCATTGGAACGTGAATGTGACACACTTTCTATCGTACACTTCTTATCTGTATTGTATTTTAACAACTAGTTTAGTGGCGCTATTGTTGTGTTTTGTTTTTACATTAACTGTACTTTAAAGAATTACTTTTTGACATTACTATTATTCTACATGTTTCAAATGTTTCGTTATATTAACATGTTTAAATGAACCATAGAGTGTCATCTACATATTGTTTGGAGATAATAATTAAAAGTGTTCATTATGAACAGATTGCTGATATACATATTTCTACTGAGCATATGAATGAGCTATTTTAACACTGTAATTACGTAACTAAGTTATTTACTTAATATGATTCGTTAAGTTTTTTGCAGTTAGTAACTTTATTATCTTATTTAATTAACACCTTATGGAAAATTAATGTGTTTTATCTGTAGTCATAAGGTGGAATAATTAATGTTTTTCTTTAAAATACAGTAACGTTGCTTCCCTAAGTTGTATGTCCCCGCGAGTTTGTTCAGCCCCACCCGCGCACTTTTCAGTGGGCCGCCCCGCGCCGCACCCTTCACTGCACCCCATGTGTTATTCTCCACTCCGTCCCGCGCCGGGACGCTCCTTCATTTTACTCCAATTTACAACCAAAAAAATTCAAACAAACATTCCCAAAATTAAATTTAATATTAGGCTTGGGATTGAATTCGTCGTTCGACAATAGGTTACACGAGTATGTACCTATACGAGTACTGTTCTACGATATTCTGTTTAAGTACTGTTTTTAAACCTTATCTATAGTCTACGGACCGTGACTAATTACTGACGCAGTCGAACAGCATTTCATGCCTTGAGCATGCTTGAAATTCGTTACCACATTTGCGACACTTTAGATTTATGTTATAAATTTGTCCGTCGGGTTCTGACCGACCTTTATTTAATACAATTTGTGTGCTCTGTGTTTTACTGAAACTGTTATCGTTTACTTTTATATTCATCGTCTTGTAAAATTGAACGGTTTACACATTTTATTTTTAACGCTCTCTATTGAAGCTCTCGTTTTATTATTTTGATAATAGAATCTTCACGGAGCGCGATATTAATTTTCTCAATCTAAATGTACACGATGTTCAATTATTCACAATGTATAATAAATAATAATGCATACATAGATTGTCTTTACGTAGACTGTAACAGAAAACACACACTCAGAATGAATATAGTTCGGTAGGTATAATAATTGAGGGGCGCCACCCCAACCCTACTGAGATGGAAAAGGAAAGCTTTTAAGAGCTTTTTGTTTTGTAATTAATTATATTTTTATTTATTTATTAATGCTCTAGTTTACTTTCTGTTAAAGTAATTTGGTAATAAATGACTTAAAATACGTGGTAAAGAGTAATTTAAAAGAAAAATGGATATTAGTGTGTCAGTAATAATTAAAGATCTCAAATTGTTTTTCAATGATCTACCTTTACTTATTTAAATTTCAAAATTATAACGGTTTCTACTTTTCTTTTCCTTGCAAAATTGTCAGATAATCGAAGTATAAAAGCCTAAGCCATGGACCAGCGAGTAGTTTAAGTTAGGATACTGTGGGAAAATATTAAGGAGGTCCAGAAAAACAACCGATAATTAAGTACTACCTTTTTATTATGCTGGTTTCAAATCAAATTCTGAATTACAAAACACACGCTAAAAAGAATGTGAGAAACTACACCTACGTTTTGAGCCAGTTTGATTCTCGAAATAACAGCAAATTGATAGTTAGTTTCTTGGCAAAGTTCTAAGTTAGAAGATATGTGACTTAAAATTATTATTTTAATTAATAAAGATATAGTACCTATACGTATAGTATTAATTTTTAATTGGAATACAATACATTACAATATTTGGCGATCCGAGGTTTGACCTTTCGCGGTCTGCAAATGGACCGCCATCCGCCTGTTACTGACCGTTGGCCGATTCTTATCAAGAGTGTTATTGAAACGACTAAAATAATCTAAAACAATAATAATTGTACTCAAGTATCGCAATCAGAACTTTTCTAATCTTAAATGAAAGAGTAACTAGAAATATGCTTGTATATTTAAGTTGCATGTCGAAGCGACGATGACATGAGAATTGCCTTACCTTAACTGAGTTTTACTAAATGCGCATAAAACTGTTTATAACTTTAAAAGTTTGTCCTTATACTCTAAATCATTTTTTGTTTATTTATTATCCAAACCCGATTTTTTCCTGTGCTTATACCAAGTGGTTCTTTAAAACAGGAATTCAATTTTCAGTAATTCATTCATTGTTCGATAACTGTTTAGTGATTGTAGAGCAACGATAGGTAAATCTTTACTGTTTACCATTATGCTAACTCTATGCCTCATATCTATCACACCCAAACTCTATAGGTACATTTTTATACTTATAAATATCACGGTAACCAAAGGAAAATAACATGCGGTTTGCGACTCTGTTCAATTATTAGACTGTTACAATGATTTGTAAGTTACCACAGTTACCAATTATTTTTAAAAAAAGTGTGTTGGTTTTAAGATCTTTTTTGTATGCTTATTAAAAAACATGCAAAAATAGCTCCCATTTTTATGAAATTAAATTACCTAGTCATTAATTTAATAAAGGAAGAAATAAATAATAGTATTTCGTTTAGAAATTTACATATTGCTGCAAAAATTATAAAGGCAACTTGTAAATTAACATAATTTATGTTGTTAATATGACTTTAATTTGTAGTATTAAAATAAAAGTCAAAGTTATCACAAATATTTTATGCTTCTACGTTATGGTACCGATTTATACTTGGTTAGAATAATTAGCAGGTACTGCTTAAATAGGACACTCACTTCAACACATTTTATTGTTTAAATATTCAATAGTATATTAATAATCATACTGTAGCAATGGTTGGAGGTAATAAGTGTAAGTAGGTATATTTCTATTTCAGTGATGGGGTTTATTCTAGATTTATAGGGTTTATTTGTATAGTGATTCCTTTAGGGTATTGCATAAACATTATTTTACCTAAAACTGATTATTATCGATTATGCGTAGCGTAGACAAAGTATTTCCTATTTATGTTAATAAAAGATACTTTATCGAGCTTTCTATCGTATTTCACTAGGTTTATTTTTACAAATCAAGGATATAGGGCAACGGCTTAGTTATATTTTTCTATAAACATATATTACTTCGACCTTGTAGTCTCATAAACCGTAATTATGGAGTATTTTCTATCTAGTACGAATTAAGGGTGATTAATTTATGTAATAATAACCAACGATAACAACCAAAGTGATAAAATTTAATTACGATATTGACCTCAGGTATAGCAAATTGTTTGTATACATCGTTTAAAGCACAGCGTAAGAGGCAAACCTGGTGTCTTAAAAATACAAGTATAGGTATTTTACGCACCACTTACCCACAAATTACTTTAACCTTACTAATAGACTGCGCATATAGTGTAGTACAGGGAATATTTCTTTCAAGTGTCTGAGAGTCTGTGCTGCATATATTTTGTAGTATCCACGATAAAGGGCTTGTTTACACGTAGTGGCCAATATGCCCTTACCTTTGTTACTTGTTTAGTGCGGCAGGTTGTTGTTTTAGGAAAATGATAAAGAAAATTGCGTTTTATCTATTATTATTATTTAATTAATTTCTAGAATTTGACACATTGATAAAATAAAGTCTGACTAGCAAAAGCATGTAAAGACTCTATCAGAACCTACATTTTATCTGAATTTTGTACACACCCGTAACGTGTTTCGTATATTATTATCTAAGTACGGCGAAAAATTCAGACTAATATTTTCTATGTTAGTAACATAAGAAGAAAAATAATCTGATTACGTTTTCCAAAACCACTTAACTTCGAAAGTACATATATTATGATAATAGCGAAATAAAGAGAATATAAAATTAGAAACATTAAAGCAATTCTTTTTATGAACGTGAGCAATAACTTTATAATAGCATAAGTACATTTCCATTCATCATGAAACGCTCATGGGCTGTTTAAAGAAAAGGTTTTAAATTGTTTCTCGATGTTAATAAATTTTAAACAGATAAACCTGTACATCTCGAGCTCGCGGCTTAAAAAACGACTATCATGAGTATAGAATCCAGACGAAAAAAGTAGTCGTGCAACATTTCACAAGGCGCAACGGCCCGCTGCACTGGCATTGTGTGCCTTAACAATATCCACAGGCCCACAGAACACTATACAATAAACACAACAAGTCTACGACGTCATTTCAACAAATCAAATACCCTACGCAAACAAACTCAAATCGACAATTCCAGCCAATTTAAATTTTATGCTCTCCCTATAAGCATGCATGGGGACGGGAATAACATGTTCATATCAATCGTATATATATATATATATATATAGCAACTTCCATACGAATATATTATAAAGGATTATGGTGTATCTTACTTATATTGATTTGTATGCAGACTCTAAGTACATCAGCTGTACCTCTCCTCTATTAGGTCTGACATAAACGGCAAGGATATAAAAACTTTTCACGATCAACTCAAGCTTTAAGGAGTGCTTTTTGATACATTTCCATTTATTGTTTTAAGTACTTGTTTATAACATTTTAATAGTTTTAAATTCTCTTCTTTATAGATCTGAAACGTACTTTTGATAACAAGTGTGATTTGGAATGGGTTGATGATCTAACAGACAGGACTAGATTTGAAGCCATTTATCCATTGCCCTTTGGGGACGATATAGGCGAATACAAAAGTAGGTAAAAGGCCTGGCTTGATTATGGCACGCACAGCGCAGTGTTACAAAATGGCTTATCAATTTTCTTTTAATTACTGCTCTGCTCCTGTCGCAAGTAGCGTGGTGTAAATATCTTCCACAAAAACTGGGTTATTTAACAATTATATTTATAATACACTAGCTGCGCCCTGCGGCTTTGCTCGCGCGTCAATGTATGTATATATTAATGTAACTTGGAAAATTTTCTTAATTTTTCATTCATAAGAACCTTCTCCAGATAATTGAATTTCAACAAAAAAAGAATTAACGAAATCGGTCCAGCCGTTCACGCGTGATGCCGTGACCAAGGGAAATAGGGATTCATTTTTATATATATAGATTACCAAATTAAACATTACTAGCAATAAATTCATATGTTGTAGTGACAGTACGAAGTAAAAGACTTGAGATAGTAAAATTTAAAAAGAAACACATGTATAGGCGACTATTTAATAAGAAAGAAAGATAAAGCTGAACAAACCAAGAAGCATATACTTCAAAAAGTAGATGTTCATAGGTAATTTGTAAATCAATTGCAAAAAATATTTTTTAATCTATAATAACACATTAATTGCAGCTAAATATAAAAGAATATAAGGAAACATTTTGATTGTTCACTAACCGAGCTCGGGTCACTAAAGTACACGGAGCGCTCGCGGTCCCGCAGGGAGGGGTCGCAAACAGGTTATGACCCCGACAAGTTACTTGTTCGAAGCCTCGAATGTAACCATGTTTAAAAACCGCCATTGACTCTGGCAACATCCCCGACGACGCCTAAGAAGTGCGCGCGTCACGGGGCGAGGTAGGTCAACGTATATTAGTCGTAGCCACCGAGACTCGATCCTCTCTGTCCCAAACCAGGATAAGATAAAAAATATTTCGAAGTTGAGTGTGGATTTCAGCCACGCGTATCTTTGATTATACAATTAGTCCAATAATATATTCATCTATACACTGATGTTTAAGTTGATACCGATGGTAAAATATGACAATGAAATGTGAGTTAAATCGTTTCGCGGTAGTATAAAAGCATGATGGTTGGAAAAAAGACACATAGGTACGTTACAGGTAAATATATATTATGCGGTTGCGGTTTCGACCCTGCGTCGCGTATAACAATGCTGCGATTTGTTTAGATACTTTTTTCCACGCATAAGCAAACGAATATATTTCTAATATTACCACATAATACGCCATTGTTCTCCAGTTCGTTGATATTTCTCTAACATTTCCAACGCTTGGACGCTATACTCGTATAAGTGATACATATACCTAGCGAAGCATGAATACCATAAAACAATATTACAGTTCGTAATTAAACTTCTGTCCATCGTATTACTTAAGACGAACTTTTATACATTAAATACTGGTTTTTTATTAATCACAGCTTCTATCGGTAGAAGTGTTATAATTCGCAACGAGGTAACTGTATGCTATTACATAGTAAAACGCTTTATTTTTGTAACTACCATTTATCTATAAATTTACATAATTAAGTTAATCGTGTAATATTGCAAATGACTGAGACCATATTACATTTTAAATTTTAATAGATTTACACATCAATGCATCGTCTACCTGAAAAAGAGAGCTCTATGGCCATCACTCAAAGCCATAGTCACTACTCTGCACTGGCTCTACTTAGTTGGTTGCCGCAGTTAGGTTGTAGGTATTTGGTACGTAGGTAACGCTGCTATCTATTACCTGATTTACGATATCCAGTAAGAGATTGGGTGATACCATATTTAAACTGAAGACCACGGTCTTTATTATCATGGCTGGCACAATAAATGAATTTTCGTTTGTGGCAAATCGTACGGCCAGACATGATTCGACCTTAGTTAATGAATTCGTCATGAGCGAATTAGCTGATATCTTCATTTTCTTAATGTGACGTTTATTAGTAATATCTTATAAATAAAGTAGTGCCAATACGCCAATTTCATATTAGATACCAAGAAAAGAAAATACAAGTGTATCAAGTGGGCTCAAAGATGCATTGTACGATTTTACTTTTATAAAGCGACTAGTTCGAATTGATTAAACCAAATTTTATTCTAATATGCAGTAAAAGTGTTTTGTATACCAGTTACCTTATTTGATCGTCTATTTAGGAACACAACACAAGTAGGTATAAAATAATAGATCCGGTTTTTAGTTACGGGCCGGCCAAGTATTAACCGGACCTATAGATTTCTTTACAAGCGAGTCGATTTGTTTTTTTAATATTCTGGATATCAGTTATATTATATAAAAAGTAGTAGTCTCAAAGAAATATAAGCAATAAGTTCTATAATATAATAAATAAATAAATAAATAGTAACGAAGCGTGCTTTTATACCCAGTGTAATTTTTTTGGGTTCGACTCCCAGTCATTAATATTTTACATGAAAAGTTTGTTATCTGACCTCGGCAACCTAATTATTAGACAACACCAATATTCAACACCCCTAACGATTGAGAGATTTGTAACACGAGTATTATAGAAAATGGTCAAATGGCTTGACCGCGACTTTAGATAAAGATCTATATCTATATCTGTGTGAAAAGCAACTTTACTTTTTTATTTTTGTCACCTGCCATGTTTATCTCTGCATCACCCTAAGGTTGACTGGCAGAAAATGCCTTAGGCATTAAGTCCGCCTTGTGCAATTATTTGCAGGAAGTTTTAAATAAATAAATAAATAAATAAATAAAAAGCGCTCTTAGCATGTACTCTGACAACAAAATTTTCATATAATTCTAACTGTCACCACAGACTACAGAACCTTCAGTTTTTATTGAGGAGTTACTGGGGAATCATTCTTAATTTTTTTATTAATTGTTTTAAATGACTTGATTGTATTGATAGTGGTTATCTGAATGTAAATCGCGGAATTTGTTTTTACATTATATTTATTTCTTTAAAAGCGCTTTTTTGTTTTAAGTTAAGTTAATTTCATGGCTAGATTAAGTATTGGTGGCTAACAAATTTATAATAATTTGTAGAAATAAGCGTTAAGTAAAACTTTACTCTTGTTGAACACAAAATTTAATATTCTTTCAAATACTACTAAAACTAAAAATAGTCTCTACATAAAACAAAACGTGCTCTTAAAATAGATGTAGACTCGAAAATGAGAGCTAAGAGTAGTTTCTATACTAAATTATTTTAAGAGAGATACTCGTAAATAGCATCGAAGCTTTTAGGAAATTTTGCGTTTAAATCGTGATAAACGAAGCCATCTACTTATCTGACAGTTTTACTGGTAAATAACGGTTTCCAGTACTTCTAACAGAGAAACAGGACTGGCGCCTGAAGATATAATCATGTCTTGGGCAGGCAATTACAGCATTTTTTTAATTTTTTTTATTTGATTGTTGCACGGTCATGACAGTCAGATGAGTGCCTCGTAACTGAAGCCATGTAAATTTGCACTACTACGGTTATAGCTTGACGTGTATTTCATAACATTATGGTTTGGTTTCCTTTAATAGTCCTATATATCTATATATGCGGCATCTAAAACGCTATGCTTATAGTTCATGCAAAATGAACAGCTCTCCTGGTATTTAGTTAAGGAACTAAATATTTTAAGTTGTCATCAACGAGAAAAGACTCTTTATCTTAGACCTGCGCAAACAAGTGAATTTTAAAAATCTCCGAATCGTGTAAAAAATGTACATATAGTACTTTTCACAGACTCAACGCATTCGGTGTGTGGTCATTTGTTGCCCGGAAATTGAGTGAAGCGTACGCTATGAAAGTTCGTCGAGTACGTTGTTGCGCATAGTTACGTTAGTTCTATTTTTTTCGAAGACTTTCCCGTACTTTCGTTCAGTCCGGTCTCTCAGTGTCCACCTTAATTTGGGGGACTTTTAGTTCTTCGTGTACGTTATTTGATACAATTTATAAGAGATCTATATCAATGGACAAAAAGTACCCGGGGGACAGTACATATTCGTCTGCGCAGGCCTTTATAGTATACAAATAGGTCAGTGAAGAGTAACGTAGTGTAAGTGACCCTGGTATTGTAAATGGTTACGAGGTTAGACCTGAAGCTTAGATATATATAAAAAAGGTCCTTGTAATTGTCTGCTGCCTTTAAATATCGGCGTGAAGTGTTACTTAATTTCAAATTTTAGGGTTTTCAAACTAATTGTTATCCATACTATATACTATAATATTATAAATGCGAAAGTAAATCTGTCTGTTTATCTGTCTGTCTGTCTGTTACGCATTCATGCCTTAACCGCTGAGCCGATTTTGATGAAATTTGGTAAAGAGATGGATTAGACCTCGGGGAATAACATAGGCTTGTCTGTCAATGTTTTATCGCAAAAAATAGCTTAAAGGGGTTGAAATAGGGGATGAAAGTTTGTATAAAAAATAGTCAATGTAAACAGAATGATATAACCGACATTCACGCGGGCGGAGCTGCGAGCAACAGCTAGTAGTTTATAATCGCAAAATCACAAGTTCTCATGAAACAAATTTTAAGAATTACCTATGTTCTTGAGTTTAAATTTATTGAATGATAAGTAATGATTATGATTAAAAATGCTACATGGGAAGGTTTACTCATAATTAGAACCGATAAATAAACGTGACAAGCAGACCACCCCGTGACTCTTACAGTTATTATTATGTAGTGTTTAAGACTTAAAGACGCTTCTAGTCTCAGGTGCATTATTTGCATCAGCTAAAACAGAAAAGCGTAATTAATTACACAGGTCTGAATCACACAATGGTATGTATTTAGTTGATTGATAACAATTATTTTCTACGGTATTTCGGTTGTATTACGTGTTACCATAAATAAATCATACCAAAAAAACTAGGCTGAGTTTTAAATAAGTTTCTCTCACGGCTCTGCCTTTGTAGCAAATTGGCTTACGTCTCTTTTATTATGACATACATAAGTATTAAGCTAATAAGTATAATAATATAAATAAATAAATAGAAAATGAGTCGTTTTACATGTAGATACATGTAAAACGACTCATCTGTGAAACTTAAGCAGACAAATTTATTAATGAAGACAGTCTCATTATAGAGAATAAAAATTAAAAAGCATCACCCCAAGCTGCCAAAGTATCCATAGTGCCATTCATATCAGCAACTAAGATGATACTCCTGAATTCCACTGACTACTAGCCGTTAAACAGAATGGTGTTATTTTGCCAGATAAATATTATTAAAGAAAACCACTGCACCGTGGGGGATTTTAAATAAACTTAGACTCCCGAATCACATATTAGTGAAATATTTATATTGAAATAAACTATTATGAAATTGCATAATTAATTACAAAACGATAAAAGTTATGGTTCTAGTTAGCCAATCACTACTTTTTAAGAAAAAGATTAACCACTCGAGTGCATTATTTTCTAAAAGTTTATCAGAAACCGGCTGCCGGCCTGTCGTGGATTAAGTATTTACCAGACAATGTTGAGGTACGTTAGGTATTTATTTAAGTACTTACTCAAAGCCCGCTCTTGAGAGCTCAATTTTAATTATCTTTATGTATAATCGATTATTTAATAAAATTTTAACAATAATATATTTAAGTATTCCTGTGTGGTCACGGTAATTGATACTATGATTATAACTCGTGATTGAATATGATGAATGTAGTCTGGCTTTCTTACTTGTAGATTCAGTTCAATACTACAGCTTTAGATCTAAATAAATATTAAAATTTTAATAGACTAATTGGATGGATAAGAAAATTTCATAAGTCCAGTTAGAAAGACATCTATATAGATGAAAATAAGGAGTTAGTGATAAAGCTTTGTTATTAAAAATCAAGTTTCGCAGCAGTAACTTTTAAATTTTATATTATGTATCATAGTAACAGATAGTAAAAAAAATGTATTTACATGGTACAAACTTAGACTTGGGTTGGTTAGTTGCAGAATTCATATAAAACCATAGTGAAATTTCCGTGAATGTGAGATTTGAACACAACAAAATTTGTTATAGGATAAAATGCACAGGAACATAATATTTAATTAAAAAATACGCAAATACCTACTAACTACTCTAACTTGTTTTTTTGGGAAAGCCCACAACAATCTTAACTGCATGTTGCAATATGCGCCTATTTACAGTGTATGTGTGTGTAGAAAAATTCCATAGTGAGACACGAGGGGTGCCATGTTTATAGTTGTTAAGAAATGAAACACAGTATCTACACTGTGAACACCGTGAACTACAGACACGCCATCTGGGGGCTATCATTCGAGAAAAAATAAACTTTGTAAAAATAAATAAACGCAGTAGGTATCGTAAATAGAAAGGTTTGTCTTAAACAATATCTATATTTCGATTTATTATTCTATAACGTGATGTTAGCTTTTGTTTATAAAACTGTGCTCTACATTTATGGAACTCTTTTCTAGATTTTTACTCTAGGCGGGGTGAACCGGATTTTTTGAAGAGCAGGCGTTGCTAATGTTAATTTATAATTAAAAATAAAATAATTGTTTGTACTTACAAAAAATAAATAATACATTTATCTTGTGCACTTCACTTCTACCGTTACGTCGAGTGTCGTGAGTTCGATTCCCATCCGAGATAAACATGTTTTAAAAGTTTACCCAGATTTTACGTACCATAATTTTATTGTATGTCCGTAAGGTCTATACCAATAGAGAACTCTGCTACGTATTAAAAAAATAATATTTGTCTATGTTTTAAAAAAAAAGTATTCGTAACTAGATAAAACTTCCAATTATTAAAAAATTGGATTCAAGATCAAGAACTTATTAGATCCTGGAAAAGTAATAAAATAGTTTTATTACTTTTAATACATTAACAGGACACACTACACACCATATTACATACATAAGCATTGCTTTAGAGAATTTAATAATCTATCACTGTAGCGGATAAATAATTTGGCCCTATCTTAAATATTTTATTTATTTTAACCTACCTTAAAATAAAAAAGTTAAGAAAGCTTTTGAAAAAAAAGCTTAGCAAACACATATTACATAGAGTTACGATGCTACAAATAGACCGACAGAGGTTTCAAACAAGCTCCTTTTGAGGTCATGAGTAAATTTTGTGTATGATATGAGGTGTAAGTCAACGAGATTCCGAGAGTAAACTAAACTGATGAAGAAGGAAAGCTGCCGTAAAAACGGTCTTAGCTGGATTACTATTGAGAAAGCCGTTTATTATTAGGAGATTATGTTTCTTAATCTGGCTTCGTATTAATATTCGTCTTTACAGGGTGGCAACGCATACCTCACACACCAGACATTGCAAGCATCCTTAATACAGGGTAACTCGCCTGCCTGGTAATAAAAAAAGTTAGGAACAAATCGATCACATTAATCCGAAGTAAGTGGTTATTAATATTCGTAAAGCATTACGGCTTACGATATATTACGATGATTATAAAGTTGAATTATTTAGCATAGATTTAATATCTATGTGATTTATATTATAACTATAAGACAGTACCTATTTAATATTATAAATTTGAAGAGTTAGTAGCTATGTCAGAATGAGAATCTCAGGTTAACAGTCGGATTTGAAATTCTTCTCATCAAAAGCTACGTTTACACATGAATGTTTTCATAGGCTACTTTTATCTATATACTACCTAAGCAGAGCCAGAGTCTGTAAAACGTCGACTTTAACATCTAATCTTAAACTCAATAACATATTAAAATTCATATAAAATTATTTCAGTTGACCACGCAGTAAAAGTTAATTCGATGCTGACTCGTATAAACATTGTTTAGTCTCAGCGCCGTGTATACAAAAATGAAAATAAAAAGAGACTAAAAATTGTAGAACCGGTCCCTGGAATCGTGGCTCAGAGAGCGTCGGAGGACTGACCTCAGTTGGCCTTGACAGCTGCGTTCGCTCCGTCCAACGTGAGCCTCTCGGCTGATTCAACCACTAATAACTTCACTATAACATTATAATGCTCTCGATGCAACTATGCGTTACATATTACTTACGTTTACATCCTCATGCGCTGCGCTCGGCGACTGACACACTCAACCTCCCTCTAAACATGATTTGTTGATGTTAATTTGTCTTCAAAGTAAACTTTCTGTCTGTATTGTGCAGTTGTGCTGCTCTCGTACTTATCTACATCTTTTATTTGACTTGTTAAAGTATGCATTGTTGTTTAGGTATGTAATAGCCTCTTAGGGCTTACCGCTTACAAATCATCATAACTAGGTCATTAAACAATAATATACTTCTAAATAATATAATAAGATAGCATATATTGTATATTAAGGAGATACTTACACTCTCATGGGACTTACTCGTCAACTTGGCCGTGGAAAACTCGTCCACGTGGTCGAGTAGGTAAGATTTAATTCTACATATTCTTTTATTATGCATCTCAAACGAAGGCATATCCACTACGCAGTTGAGTTGGTACAGCTACTTTGGATCTTAATATAAATATAATTTTTAAAATTCCGAAGCGTAAGAAGCCTTAGTATTTGTTGTAGGAATTTAATATACTCAATACTCAAAGTCACCATCTGGTTGGTTACCTACCGAGATAAAAATAAATTACTTACATTCTTTTGACAATTGGGACAAACGTTTGATAAAATCTGTGGTAGGTAATTTGTTTTGTTGGTCAGAATAAAATTATCAAAAATAGTTGTGCGTCGTTGTAAGTGCATTAAGAAACAGTTGAAATACTTTTTCCAGTAATTATTACAGATAACTGTCAGCAATTTCTGCACGGTGTGGTATTATTAAAGCCTTAAAACGATTTACTTCTACGTGTTAAACTCGTTAAATTGTTTTTATATGTTGTTGTCTGCTGGTTAAATTAATAGGTACTTAGTTCAGTTAAGTATGAAAATAAGTATATAGGTGATTTTTAAATAATTATAAAACTAGCTCTGGCCATTATGCGTTCCAGTGCCTGGATATAAAATGACTATTATGACGTAGATGATAATAGCGAGCTATTGTTTTTTAATGCTAATTTAGGTTTTTGTATAGGTAGTTACTCAGCAGAGTTTAATAGTAATCGAAACACTGGTAAATGGATCTTTTCGGTCATCCAATAAATGGTAGGTACCTAATAAAAATGATGTATTTTTAGAACTTGAAATCGAATAGGAGTACCTATTTATGCAGGTAATTTTGATCTTTTAACATGGCCTATATATTATGTACCGAATTTGATCTTAAAAAATACCTTCTTAACAATAAGCATATGTATAGTTTATGAAATTAATATTTTTCTATATTATGTACTTATATAAATAGGTAGTTATCTATATACCTGTCTATACTTTCATAGTTTAATTATTGCAATCGCGCCTATACCATTTATCTGAGGAATAGTATAGATAGTATAGAGCCTATACCATTTATCTGAGGAATAGTATAGATAGTATAGAGCCTATACCATTTATCTGAGGAATAGTATAGATAGTATAGAGCCTATACCATTTATCTGAGGAATAGTATAGATAGTATAGAGCCTATACCATTTATCTGAGGAATAGTATAGATAGTATAGAGCCTATACCATTTATCTGAGGAATAGTATAGATAGTATAGAGCCTATACCATTTATCTGAGGAATAGTATAGATAGTATAGAGCCTATACCATTTATCTGAGGAATAGTATAGATAGTATAGAGCCTATACCATTTATCTGAGGAATAGTATAGATAGTATAGAGCCTATACCATTTATCTGAGGAATAGTATAGATAGTATAGAGCCTATACCATTTATCTGAGGAATGGCGGGTAAATTATATCAGTCGCATCAACAGGCTGATCTAATTAATAAATATTATTATATTTATCGATCTCGTATATCCTCACTAGCTTGCTGCGGCGCGGTTTCACCCTCGTCTTTGCTTACTGCTCCACTTCTGTGACCAGTAGCGTGATGCTACATAGCCTATAACCTTACTCAGGAACTGGGCTATTAAATGCAAAAGGAATTATTCAAATCCGACTGGTAGTTCCAGAGATTAGCGTGTTCAAACAAACAAACTCTTATGCTTTATATAATTACTAGCTTTCCGCGGCGCGGTTTCACCCGTGTTAAGTACATCTTTGATTACTGCTTGCTTCTGTCGCTAGTAGTGTGATGTTACATAGCCTATAACTCTCCTTAAGAACTGGGCTATCAAACGCAAAAAGAATTGTTCAAATCCGACTGGTAGTTCCAGAGATTAGCGCGTTCAAACAAACAAACAAACAAACAAACAAACTCTTCTGCTTTATATATTAGGTTGTATAGATATATCCTTAAATGAGGTTTATTTACGTATGTAGTCCTCGCACATAACTGTATGTTTTTAAATTTTATTACTTAAATGCCTATTGATGTAAGTATTTACTTAGTCCTACTCACCTAACACCGACAATCTGTTGTAAGCACAAAGTCTACATTTACATACTATTGAGTAATGTATGTAGTAAAGAAGGTGAAACTTTATGACTAAAAGTGAAGCAATGTATAGTTACCTAAATTAATAAAATTCATAGTTCATACAAACATAAGTGGCTTGGCAATACTTGGCATAACATCATATCGACGGGACAATGGGCATTCCAGTGCGGGCGGGCAGCGGGGGCCGGCGGCGGCGGGCGGCGAGGCGAGGGGGAGAGGGATCGACGTGTCCCGTCCTATCCTATTGTGCTAGTCGACGTTTCCCGGACACCAACTTATTAATTAAGTACATAATGTTAATAACAACAATGTTTGCTTTGTTTCATCTGCACTCGTATAAACATGATGCTTGTAATTGTTAAATTATTCCTTTGTTTTCATCTCTGCGTCTGTCGATATTAGGTACAAATTAAGCGTGTTATGCTGAAGGAACGCTTAAATCAATTTAATAGTGTTCAATTCAACCACTTTCTTAGTGTAATAAGACCTTAAATTCTTATTACACTAAAATTAATACCAGAATCGAAAATATTGATTTATATTATAATAATATAAGTAAGGTTATAAATATTTTTAGAAATTTACTACTAAAATATATGTAGGTATGCCGCCATTCCTGACCGACGCGTTGTAAAGTTACTAAGCCGATGTTTAATCACATAGAAAAGTCTAAATCCAAATTTATTTATTAAAACGGTTTAAAATTATAATATTTATTTATGTTAATTGCGAAATTAGCTTTTCCATTTCATCATTATCATATCAGCCGAATGACGTCCACTACTGGACATATGCCATTCCATTCTTTTTTCCATCTAATAAACATTAAATATTACTCTTCTTTCTCTTTTATTATTAGATTATACAATACAATAACAAAACTACTTATATTTTTATATTACAAAGATTATTATGTTACATTTCTGATATTGAAAAATGTAAAGCTCTTTCTGATACTACGTACCTGAAACATTGAACGTTTATCCACACACATGACGTGTGTTACCTACATAGATCTGTGTTCGTATACATTTGTCTGCGGTTTCCCATTCAACCGCTTGCTCCTCTGTAGTGATGCCAATATTTGTAATTGGTTTGTCGTTTTGCCTATTTTTTAGTATTTATTAATATTAGATTAGGTAGAATAGCCGATGAACTATGAACAACCTATATGAACCTTACTACAATAGCAAATTAAGATTGATAGATATAGATAGATAGATAGTTTATTTAACAAAAAAAAAATCCTTTTTTTTGGGTACAAAGTGTCAACAAGCCTATGTTAGGTTTATCTAGACACTAAGTTCTCACATTAAATATAGAAGGTAAGTACATATTAAACAAACAAGCATTAGTGAAAACAACAAGAGAATCTTAATAACTAGGTACAATATGTAGGTAGGTAGCTCGATTTTAACGAAAGCGATCGGCGCGCCCCGGAATAAAAATCTACCTTACGATTTTACTTTATTCACCACACTTAGATACCTAGTTATTGTTTTACTTGGCACCAACTTCAAAATTATAAAATACTTATTTGATTATTTCTGATTAACTAAATCAAAATACGAATTACTTTGTTCTATGTAAATTTATTTTTTACTTTTTAGTTTCCTTCCTGTTTGAAGTCGGTTTTCTTTTTGTTAAAAATTATTTTAACTTCTTTTGTCATTAATATTCATCATTATAATTAGGAAATTATTGACATATGGCAAAATAAAACATCATGATGCAACCTGGAAGATAACAAATAAAGCATGTAAGAAAGAGAAAAATGTAGCATTGTATGATTCTAAAGATCATAGAGACGTAGAGCTTTGACATACTAAGAACAGCCTCTATAAAATTAAGGTAATAATAGACGCAGAGTGTTTATACCGCAAAGCTAGGTCAATCTACTCTATCAGTTGCACTGAAATCCAAACATAATTTCTTTTATGTACCTATTATAAAATAGAATATTTAAAAGTTAAACCTACCAGCAAATTTTCAAAATGCTTGTAATGAATTAAAATCAAGAAAGAAAATAAATAAATAGGTGTATGCGGGTATATCGTACCTAATAATTTTTACACTCCTCCACTCCAAAATATTTTATTCTTCTCTACTACTAAGAAAAATGGAACCCTAGCAAAAATAACAGAATTATATGCGTGCTTTTAAAAACATAAAATGTAGAAATGAGAAATTTCGTTTGTTTTAAGAAGAATTTTACGGTAGTAAGATCCTTGCTGGTTTCAGCATGAATGGGACGCATCGACCGGGGAAGTACTACCCTCATTTATAAGATCGACGTAAGAATATTAGTTTTCATTCTAATGTGTTTCGCTCGGTGAGTGAGAGCACCGGCAGCCCAAATACCTCCTCGGACCTCTTCATTTTCCCTTTTCCTCGTTCCCTTCTCCCTGGTCGGCAACGGCTTGGTTGTATTTGTAGCTTCCAAGCATTATTATTTCTAAAATGCTTGGAAAACACAGCCATCTCTATAGGTTACGGTTACCACTTACCATGTGGTGGGTCTTACGCTTGTTTGCCACCAAAGGTGTATTAAAAAAATAGCAGCCTTCAGGCATACCTGCTATTAAGGGACACCAATAAAAAATATATTCCGCAACTAAGTACTTATGTAGTTTAAAAAGGATAAACATTTACCACAGTTCTCAATAATTGTTGCCTTTACCTTTTTGATGCAATATACAAATTGAGGCAGCCTGTAAGCACACATTTTACTTTTATTTCTCTTTCACAACATAGAAAGCTATAATTACATAGTGTTAAGTGTATTGCCTGCGTCACTTTGCATGCTATTGGAAATTGCAACTTACAAAAAATTTTAATAACCAGGCGATTAAAAAGAGTGGCTGGAGTTTCTTGCCAGTTCTTCTCATGGCCTTACCCTACGTTAGCGAACTGGCTGTAGGTTAATTCGCTGACATTTTCTTATTTTAACGTTCATAAGTGTTAATCCAATTAACCCAAATGAATGTCTTTAGCTTTGACTTTGATTCAATCTATACTTAAATATAAAGCGGAAGAGGTTGTTTATTTGTTTGACACGCTAATCTCTGGAAGTACCAGTTAGATTTAAATAATTCTTTTTGCGTTTAATAACCCAGTTCTTAAAGACGGTTGTACGCTATGTAAGATCACGCCATTGGCAACAGGGGCAGAACAGTAACCAAATATGTAACTTAACGCGGGTGAAACCGTGCTGCGGGCAGCTAGTAATCATATAAAGTTCTTTAACCACAAAAACAATAAAATTAATGACTACTTAACTTGTAATTTTTATCCATTTTTTTATTCGAGTATTAAATGATAATAAATTTGGATAATTTTATAACACTAATAAAAGTTAAACTATACTTAAATACACATCTATTTTTGATTGGTGGTGGCAAAGTAGAAGAAGTGTTAGAGGTTTTTCAGTCTTTTGACAAAGCTATGATTTTAGACTGTTAAAGCGTGATGTCAAGTATGTATATTTTAAATTAAATCATCATCAACTTGGAGACGTCCACTGCAAGAAATAAGCCTTTCTCAAAGTTGGCCATAGTCATCAACTCATCATGCTTGGCAAGCGAGTTGGTGATGAATAAGGTAATAGTAAAACAGCTGAGAAGAGGTGGGTGACTCCATGTTTAGGACCGGAGACAGCAGTTACTGCCCAAGTTAAATTAAGTAATAATATGTAACCTCAATATTCTTCATTACAAGGAATTTTATATAATTTTGTGAGAAAGTAATTGTTTTACTATATTCAATCAAATTCAATGTAGTAAAAACTTATGTGGTAAAGTTAGGTCAACGAACATAATTATATCTTTATTACTTAAAAATAACCAGTCCCAAGTCATAAAGCGTACATAAGTAAGTTTGTTCAAACTTAAAACCGGTCCTCGGGAGAAATTGTTAACTGTACTTGATGACTTCGTAACTAAACACATATTACGGAATATTGTATATAGATTATAAGTTTTGAATAATGAAAATACGTGTCGATGATAGCTCTCAGATCTGTTTACACTACGTACATTATGTCCAACTACTTAGTAGCATGCAAGTATTACACTGCGATGTATCGTTTTGATATTTTTATGTCAAATGCTTTTTATTTTCTATTTGCTTATTACCGAATCTTTTCTGACGATAACGATCTGAAAATAGTTAATTAGAAACGCTGATTGCTTCATCATCATCAGCAGCCTGTTTTGACTCATTGATAGATTTCCCTAGTTAGTTAGTAGTTCCCCTTTGTTTTTTATGACACCCACGAGAATAATGGATGGTTCTATAATATAGACCATATACCACAGGGTTAAATATAGCTTCGTATAAAATATGTGGATATGTGTGTATCTACACTGACGCAATTAAAACAATTTAATCATATTTATAAATAAACTCATTAACTCATAAATTAATTTCAGCATAATAAAAGTTATAAAAACAAGTTGAATTACTCACTTTACGTTCATTAGCTTTAACATTTTAAATAACATAATAATTTACTACCAAGTGGAGAGGGAATGCCTTCAAAAACGTAACTTAAGGTAAAGTATTCAGTAAGGTGCTGCGCTTGTTCATGTGACTATTGATTTTGAAAGACAGACATTGAACATATAAAATTGAAATATTTAGATTCAAGTATGAGGCGGCACAAATAATATACAAACAACTAGCGAACCCGACAGACGTTGTCCTGTCTTAATTATTATCTAATTTTTCGCAGAACCTTCTCCTGACAATAACAAACACAACAAAAAAAGAATTAACAGAATCGTCTCCCATTCTACAAACCCTCTTTAACCTACCTACAGTTATCCCCCGTGAACTTTTCACTACTTTCCCCTATTCCCCTCTCCCTTCTTCCCCACTCTTCCCATTCCGCTTCTTCCCTCCCTCCCCTCCCCCTACCTTACCTCTCCTTTCCCCGTCATTTCACTCTGCCTTTTTTTTCCCTTTCCCTGGCTTCTCCCTCATTTCTCCCTTGCTTACCCCTCACTTACATCTCCCTTCTCCTACCTTGTCCTATACTTCCCACTCACTTCCTTCTCATCTTTCTCTCATTTTCCCCTCACTACCCCCTCACTTTCCCTTCGCTTTACCCTCACTTCCCCCTCACTTTCTCCGCACTTCCCCTCACTTCTTCTTCCCTACCCCTCACTTCTCTTTCATCCCCCCTCCCTTCCCCCTCTTTTCAAATTTCAAGTCGCTAACTTCAAAAGCAAATATCTTTCCATATAATATATTTCATCTCTAATTCCGTTCCTCTAAATCCAACCCAATTAAAAAAAAATAGAAAAAACTATGTAGAAGTTTCATACAATCGTTTTCATCCCCTTTCAGACCACCCTTAACATTTAGGGGGATGAAAAACAGATGTTGTCCGATTCTCAACCCTAGCCGATATGCATACAAAATTTCACGAAAATCGGTCGAGCCGTTTCGGAGGAGTTCAATAACGTACACTGTGACACGAGAATTTTATATATTAGATAATATTTCTGAGAGGCCTCTACCTCTCATACATACCTATTGTTTCACAGCCAAATTAAAGCAATTACTAAAATTAAAGCAGCTCCATCTTACTGAAGTCTTGTCATAGCTACACCGAATAGGTTGTTGTGATTCTTTGGTATCCAGTACTCTTCAGAAAAACACTATATTGGTAGTAGTAGATAATTAGAATTGAATTATCAACTGCACAAATAATGTATTACTTTTTTTAGGCAGAGAGATTACGAGTAGGTACAACATTGGTGTTAGTCTTCCTTAGGTTCATGAGCAGCGGTTGTCATACTCGTAGCATATATTTCACCACCTTTGGCAATAAAAAACACTAAAGAACTACCGCTGCGCTCTGAATACCATAATGTTTTTTTTTACATCATTCTATATAGGTATTATAACCTTTATTTTGGTTTTATTAATACAATTTTGCAAATGTGTCACATGACTATCAGGACCGCGTGGCATCTGACCGATGGTGGCGCTTGCGTGCGTCGCTCTGTATTCTATCTATTATCATGTTTTAACCTTCCGACGCCAAAGATCCGCGACGTCATTTCCGTTAAGTGTAGCGTAGACCTTAACGCTCTCAATTTCCACCAAGTGTAATAAAATTTATCAAATGCATATAAAATTGCGTAACTAATTAGTCTTTTCTTGAACAATAAGCACATTTAATAGCAACTAAGTATAATAACTGACAGCTTTTTATTTAATATATCTATATACAATTGTATATATACTAACTGTTGCCTGCAGCTGCGCCCGCGTTAATCTCAGTTATATCGCACATGAACATATCTCTGTGAAAATTCAGATGGGTGCCTCTATGAGAATATTGCGTGCCTGATTTTATGGCAATCGTACATTGTATCAGTATTATCCTTGTATTATCCGTCTCTATGGCGAATCCAGTTTAAACCCGCTACCGCTAAAACTGACAAACCACTTTCTCACAAACTTGCGACTCTTATTTGACCATTTAATAAGGGTGGTTTCTGAATATTAAAAAAAGAGTATTTTCTAGTAATTTGGTAATCCTACTATAAAAACTATAGAAGTTTCATACAAACTTTGCCACCCCTTTATACCCCCTTAGGGGATGGATTTCGCAAAATTCCGTGAGCACCTATATTCTAATAGGAATGACAATGCAAAGTTTGAGATTCCTAGCACTTGTTGTTTCTGAGATTTCGTGATAAGTGAGTGAGTGACCTTTTGGGCTTCGCTCGCGTGAATGTCGTTTTTTCCAATAGACATGTTTATATTGTTTAAATACTGTTTTTCATACTATTTTTTATCTCCCCCTCACTCCCCCTCACTTCCCCCTCACTTCCCCTCACTTCCCCGTTACTTCTCCGTCACTTTCCTCTCACTTCCCCTCACTTTCCCCTCACTTCTCCCTCACTTCTCCCTGGCTTTCCCCTTACTTCCCTCTGACTTCTCCCTGACTTTCCCTTCACTTCGTCCGCATTTCCCCCACACTTCCTCTTCACTTCCCCCTCACTTCCCCATCACTTTACTCTCACTTTTCCCTCCCTTCCTTCTTCTCCGCAGTTCCTCCTTTTCCTCCTTCCTTTCCCTCCCTCCCCCTCCCTGTAAATTTCGAGTCACTAGCTTCAGAAGCTAAAGATCTTTGTATAGAATATTTCATCCCTAATTTCACCCCTCTAAATCCACCCCTGTTAAAATAAAATTATAAGGATATTTTTTATTTAAATAGAAGTATTCCAAAATAAAATTTCAAAACTGTAAGTTAAAAAATGAAGAAGATTCATATAATTGATTTCATCCCTTTTCACACACTTAGGAATTAAATTTTAAAAAACTCTTTTTTAGTACAACCTCTAGACATTTAGACAAACACACCCTCCAAATTTCAAGTCGCTACGACCAGCAGTTTAGGCTGTGCGTTGTCTGTTAGTCAGTCAGTCAGTCAGGACAAAGCCTTATATAATAATGTATGGATTAGACGTAAAGTATACAGGCTGCTAGGAATGCTAACACGTGATGAGCCACATAAAGCTGACCGTGCGAAAAACAGTTAATACTTAGATCCACGCCCACAACTTTTAGTTGTGTCTGACCTTGGGCTTTATTAATTGTCATCGCGAAACATAGGCTCACTGGAAACTGGACTCATTTAAAACTAAACGGAAGATTGTTTAGAATGAGCGGAATCCGAAAAATAACAACGCTATCAGCTATTCCGTAACCTGTTAAAGTCTCTGTTTCTATCAGATTTTGTAGTAAATTAACAAATGTCCGACGTGATTCTTTAAATTGGCATAACTTTTTTATTTATGAACCGATTGACATGAAACAAACACTAAATGTTAAGTGAAGCTTACCACAATGTATTAGTGAAAACCATATCTAAATCGGATAAGCCGTTTCTGAGATTAGCGCGAACAAACGCACAGACAAACAGACAAACAGACAAACAGACTAACAGACAAACAGACAAAGAGACAAAAATTGTAACAATCATTGTTTTGGGTTCTATTTGCGTTGGATAAAGGCCCCAATAATTTTTTTTCTCATATATCTTCCATGTACAGACAGCGATCGGTTACATTTTTATTATATGTATAGATGAACATATCTCTGTTTAAACTTTAAAGTTTAATCCTCAATTTAAACCCCATCAAGCTATTTTTCGCGATAAAAGATAGCTTATGTTGTGCCCCAAGGTCTAAACTATCTCTATACCAAATTTCATTAAAATCAGTTCAGTGGTTTAGGTGTGAAAGCGTAACAGACAGACAGACAGACAGACAGGCAGAGTTACTATCGCATTTATAATATTAGTATGGTAGTGTGGTTTTATATAATATCACAACATATTTTGGGCAGTAAAGGACCGAGAAAGATCACCGACCAGATCCTCAAACTTATGGACGAAAGGCGCAGGATGGTACTGCGTTCCCCAGAGGAAGCGACTGACTATCGGTGGCTCAACAGACGGATCTCCAAGTCTTTGACTCGCGACCTTCGCCAATTTAACACACAAAGTTTTAAAGAGGCCATAGAGCGCAACAAAGGTTTGAAAGTGTTCGCACACGATCGGTCTGTCGGGCAGAGCCGACTTGTCAAGCTGAAGACTGGGGACGGCAGGTTCATCTCGTCTAAGCCAGAGGTTTTAGAGGAGGTCGAGAGGTTCTACGGACAGTTATACATGACACAACATGCACCTGTTAGCTCCCTAGCATCAGATCCAAGAGCTAAAAAAAAAAAAGGTCACTCGTCGAATCCAACTCGGCTGGGCAGCGTTCGGGAAGCTACAACATATCTTCTCGTCCGCACTACCGCAGTGTCTCAAGACCAAGGTCTTTGACCAGTGTGTGTTGCCAGTGATGACATACGTAGCAGAGACGTGGTCGCTCACTATGGGTCTTATCCGAAGGCTCAAAGTCGCTCAGAGGGCGATGGAGCGGGCTATGTTAGGCGTCTCCCTGCGCGATCGTTTGAGAAACGAAGTAACTGACGTAGCTCGCAGAGTTGCTTCTCTAAAGTGGCAATGGGCAGGACACATAGCTCGCAGAACTGACGGCCGCTGGGGCAGAAAGGTTCTAGAGTGGCGACCACGAACCGGAAGACGCAGCTTGTATACCTATGTTGGACTACACTACTACGTAAATCACATTTAACTTTGGCTAAGAACCTTAGAATCCATATATTTGTCCAAGAAAGCTAGCATAACGAGGTTACTCGCTCAAAAATATGCCGATTGATTAAAAAGACCTGAAAGAAGACCATAAAAAGACGCTCTGTATTGTGTTACGTTTTTGTTACTGACTTTCCGTTTTCAGTGCTTCCAAGGACAATTTGTACGAGCCACATAATAAATTATGTTTTTCTCTTTTGCATAGTGTGGTGACAGTGGCAAGTAGCGGCGGTAGTAGTCCAGGTAGCAATGCTCATAGCGCTTTCGAGATTTAGGAGGATCCATTACTACTTACAATCAGATGCACAGAGCCTGAGAACATGGACTCCTTGTTCTGAGGACAGAGCACTGACCATTGATAATAAGAAACAAAACCTTTATTCGAATTTTAAATGAACTCGAATAATTTGATTACACTTTCAAATTTTATGAAATTCTGCGATACCTGATTGAGTAGTCTTTTCATTATCTTTTTTTATTGGAACCTTTAGGTACACAATTAATAGATAGTCTAATAAAAATATATATACGGTCGAATTGAGAAACCTCCTCATTTTTTTGAAGTCGGTTAAAAATAAGGTTAGCCAAGCTTATTGATGTAATGGGCACAACTCCAAACTGCGGAATGAGGTTTGTTGACATGTATAGTCGACCGTAAAATTAGATGTCGTTTGCATATCACAAAACAATAATGTCTAGTTTTGCTTGCAAATGCCCAGTACAGTACAGTGAAAATTGTCACTGTCATAATAAGTTTTATTAAATCATAATTTTGATAGTTTTTTTCCTAAAATTGGTAAAGCAAATATGACTATAAAATAAATATTCTCTACCTGTCCAAGAAACGAGTCCGCAACTTAGGCACGATTGTCTTGCACCACACTGTAAGCACGTCTATTACACCAGCTTTGTAACTATGAAATTCTAAATAGATATGTAATGCAATATAAAGTATATGTACTTAATGTTGTTTATTAATGGTTTAATATTTCGCTCATGGTATCAACATATTATATAGGTATGTAATAATGCAAACTAGTGATTTAGTACAGGTTTTGCTCGCAAGGATCTATATTTCTTAGTTCGCATCGAGGGAAGACGTTATGACTGGAACTTAAATCGGTAGAATAGTGTTTTGATCTTATATTTTTTGAGATATTGTATTTCGTTAGCGTCTTTTGTTGTTTTTTAAATGGTTTCTAGATATCCTATCAATTTTGACACAATTTCTAGATAGTCAAGCAAGTTAATTGCCTAAGTTTCGTTTATCAAAGTTATCGCGAGTGACAAAGAAAACTGTCCATTGCAAAATTTAAAAATTTCTTATATTTAATAAGTCTATAACTTGTCAGTGAAATGCGATGATATTAGAAGAGTTGGAACTCACACTCGCACATAGTGCCACTGAGTATAAATACAGTGAAATAATGCAAGACAAGACATTACATCGAGTTTTAAAATTTTTGCTGATGAGATTTAGGCTAAGAATTCAACGATGCAACGAGCTAATTTAAGTTCTAAATAAATAGGTTGCACGCCAAATATAGTGTTCATTATCATTAATTTAATTTAATATTTCGCTGTAACACGTTACTATTTCAGTAATAAACAGAGGTACATTTGAATAATAAAAGTGGTAGAAAAGGACATTCGTACAGCAATTTTATTTCATTAATAGCTTTCCGCGGCGCGGTTTCACCCGCGTCTTTGCTTACTGCTTTGCTTCCGTTGCCAGTAGCGTGATGTTACGTAGTCTATGACTTTCCACAGGAACTGGGCTATCATACGCAAAAAGAATTGTTTAACTTCGACTAGTAGTTTCAGAGATTTGCGCGTTCAAACAAACAAATAAAATAAAACCCCTTTCTCCCTTAATAGTATAGCTAAGGCGGATCGCACACTGCCACGCACCATGCTGCATGTTGCGTGTCAACGAACCTACGCGCGTACTTGCGGGAGTGCAGATCTGCCATATAGTGCGTGTTTTTCACACATTTACGTGCGTATTTGCGTCATATTGTCATAGATTCACGCATGCATTTTATTCAAACCATAAACTGTGGCGATAGTTCAGTACAGAGCGTTGCGTCAGTTTTAATATTTATGGTTACGCCAACATTAAGTTTGCGTGTAATTTAATTTATTATATGATTATTTACTGACGTTGTATGGTCAAATTACCTGGTGAGCTAAAGTTGGTTTACTGTTCTTGTTAATTTCATGCAATCCAAAAATATTGGGCTTGCGTGGAGTTCAAATATTCGCGCGCTTTGTCCATTATGACATTCGCACGCGCATGTACGCGCTTCAAGCGCCGCCACGCGAAAGAAAGAGAAACCTTCGCCGTGAGACCGATAGGACACGCGTGTGTGTGGTGGTTCTCAAAAAATTCGCATCGCATCTGAGTCCTCGTCAGATTACCGCAATTGCCGAACAATATCCACCCGTGAAGAGTGACAAATTCTGTGGAAGTGATCTTCGACCGCAGTGCAGCCCCCAGGAGAGGGATCCCTCAGCTTCCGGATAGCAGACGTTGGCAGGTCAGTGAGCCGACTATTATCATTAGGGTTTTGATCGGTACAACGTCATTATAGACCTTCGCAATTGACTGTAGGAGGTTTTTATCATAAAACCAGTGCCTATACCCATTTGTGGGAATCTCGCGCGTACTGCGTTTGGCTGGCATCTAATTGTCTTTTTTGAAGCCGAATACTGTACGCTCCATAGTTTGGTCCTTCGAGCCGGATCGGGTTAAATTTGCAAACCGTGATCAGATTGATCCTTAAAATCATTATTCTTATCGTTCCTTACGATTTTTGATAAAAATTAAACCTACAAATTTCTATAATTAATTTACGTACAATTGCATACCGTCATACAAATATCGCTTTTATTGACTTAGTAGTAAGGTCTATATTCATCTGCACTAATCACGAACTACCGTAGTAAAATATCGCATTGAACTCTCTAGTTACACTTTGGGATAATTATAATTCGCAAAGAAAGTTATTAGAATTTGTTTTAAGCTCATTAGTTCATGTCGCGTAATAAGTTATTTCATAAAAATAGTGAAATTCCATAAAACATGCAAATTTTTTCATTATCTGCGTTTTGTTGTGGGTAGATTTGTGTCGCATCGCATGACTGTGGTACACACAGGGAACATAGCGTGTTCGGGGTTCTCATACAAACCTTAACCTTAAACAACATCTAATTACTTGTAGGGTTTGGGAACATTTGCTTATCTCTGTACCATTGTCATATTTTACTACGGAACATTGTGTTTACGATCGAGATTATTCAATTGATATTATTATCTGATTGAATTGAATGTTTATGTTCATTTGAGCATTACTTGATCACTTTTTACTTGAAATTAGAATTTCTTGTTCGGCAGTTTTTATTTTTATCGCCTCGTCATAATAATTGCATTTGACGAGTTAACGCATCGCAAATACAGTCCACACCGCATTTGTATGAATTAATGCAATTCATATAAATTATTCGCATTCAATCTTAGATTGAATTTAATATTGATATTTTTATCAATCGTATGAGTACGTACCTACTTATGTTATTGTAGTAGGTAGCTACTTGTTACATCGCATCGCACCTACACTTGTTACGTTGGATAAGTTATTTCCATATGCATACAAGTTAGGATAAATACTTCGAATCTTTGTTTGAATTATTATTTTTTTTGTGTTTATTTAACTCGCACCTACACGTTCGTGTTAGGGTTCCGCAAGGTCGGATAATTGGTTCCGTACCTATTACAACTTATTGTAAGTTTTTTTTGTCATCATCGCACTCGTGTAACCAGTTTACCAGAGGTAATTCACCGCCTCGCGCTTGCGTTTTTACGTAGGGTTCCGTGTGGCCGAAAAATTGGTTCCGTGCCTATTAAAATATAACTTTTGTTCATATTTTATTTTCATCGTGCATCTTGAGCACCAGCTTGCTTTAAGGTATCGCGGGTTCGGATAAGTGAATCCGTTCAATTATAAATTAAAGTTTCGGTCGTTTGGTTATATTCATTTTCTGTTTACCATGGAGGAATTACAGACTAAGCTAAAACTTTATGAAGGTAAACGCGCCGCATATTTTGCTCGCATTCAAAAGATTTATGATTCGATCTCATGTTTGAATGATGAGAGATCGAGGAATACTTTTATCGCGCAAGCAAAAACAATAGATCAGATTCGTAATGAACTGATTACAACGATTGATAACATCAATCTGTTATCAATGAAAATCAATCCTAAATACGAGGTTAATTATAATTCATTGTCTGCCTTTGACGATCTTTCTTGCGAAATCAAAATTGTTTTCAGTTCTTTAACCGCGACCAATGATCTTACTGCGAGTAGCTCCACGAGTACACAGTCAGGGTCAGGGTCTTATCAGATCAAGATACCAAGAATTGAACTACCTACTTTTGAGGGTGATATTCAAACTTTTCCGTTCTTTTACGAGACGTTCAAACGAGTTATTCATAATAATCCGAGTCTCACGGATTCTGAACGCATTCATTATTTATTGAGTCACCTCAAAGGAAAGGCGCGAAGCATCGCGGCTGGTGTGGTGCCTGCCGCTGAGAATTATCGTGTTGTCTGGGATGCGCTTATCGCTAAGTACCGGGACACACGCGCATTAGCCGTTAACTATCTAAATCAGCTGTTCTCTTTAAAGTCAGTAGGTTCCTCACCCGCTAATGTAGAAAAGGTATTTGATAAATATACTGCTATTGTGGCTGGACTCAAACAATTAAAAATAGATAACATGGATGATTTTATCTTCATGTACGCGGGTCTCAAGTTAATTGACTCCGACATCGCAAAACATTATGAAATGTCGCTTCGCAATGTAAAAGATCCTTCTGGCACAGACTATGACTACTTCGTTAGGTTCGTTCGCGAGCAGATTAAAATTCTGCACCGCACCGCGCCGCAGCGGCCCGAACGGTTGTCTGCCAGCAGCGGCGGCGCCAGCGCTTCGTCCACCGCGCCCTCTCGGGTTCCGCAGGTGTATGTTACGACTTCACCTAAATGTTCACTCTGTCAGTCGACACATACACATCTGTTCAAGTGTAGTGCCTTTCTAAAACTAAACGCCAATGACAGATTTAAATTTATAAAAGATCACAATATGTGTATTAATTGCCTCAGTGGTCAGCACACCGCATCTAAGTGCCAGTCTTCTGCCACATGTAAGAAGTGTAACAGTAAACATCATTCCCTCTTACACTTTAATCAACCGCGTGCGCTACCACAAAAACAGCCTTCAGCCGACAGCGTTTCTCCTTCTATAGGTACTGTAGACCGGACGCCTGAACCGGAACGTATCTCTTTGTGCACACATTCGGCTACGCTTCCAAAGACTACACGCACTACTGAAGTGCTAGCTACTGCCAAGGTGTTAGTTGTAGGAAGAAAAGGGAAGGACGTCGTGGTACGCTGTCTTCTGGACCCAGGGTCCCAGAAAAATTATGTAACGACTCGTTGCTGCCGTCGGATTGGGTTACCTATTCGCGGGGATTCTGTGGTCACCATCAAAGGTATTGGTGGAACCTCACAATCGGTAAGAGGTTCGGTAAACCTCACATTTAGTTCACGTCTTCGAGCACATCCTAAGTACACCATCGATGCATTGGTACTTGACGAGATAACTGGCCAACTCCCGTTATGCTCGATCGATGCCACTAATCTAAATAATATCGATCCACAGTTGCTTGCAGATGATACTTGGGCTATGCCGGGGGATATTGACATTCTGTTAGGGGTAAAACTGTTTGCTAAGTTGTTGCAACCAGGTTGTATTACTTCGTCGACTGAATATCCGAACGCATTAGAGACAGTGCTTGGTTACATACTTATGGGAGACGCGCCCGTCTTAGAGCCTCCTGGAACCACACTGTCGTTTTTTACGACGTCTTCCCTGAAGGAATTCGACTTGCGCAAGTTTTGGGAGATTGAGGAGGTCCAGGTCTCTTCCATCACAAGCGTGGACGATAAACACTGCGAGCAGTTTTATTGTTCCACCACAACTCGCACCCAACTTGGCAAGTATGTAGTTGCTTTGCCACTGAAGACAGACGCATCGGCGTTAGGAAACTCTTATGAAATCGCACGTCGCAGGTTTCACAGCCTAGAACGAAAATTTAAATCACATCTTAACGTTAAGGTCCTATATGACGACGTCATAAAGGATTATATAAAAAATAATTACGTTTCTCTAGTGAAGGAAGTTCTGCCCGGAGAGACTTCTTTCTACCTTCCGCACCATGCGGTCATTCGTGACGATAAAATAACAACTAAGTTACGCGTGGTTCTCGATGCGAGCGCGAAGACAGATAATGGTGTTTCGCTTAATGATATTCTGCACGCAGGTCCAGTTCTTCAAGCTGACCTTCTCAATATTCTTCTGAATTTGAGACTTTTTCCTGTGGCCGTCACTGCTGACGTGAAGGCCATGTACCTCAGAATCGCAGTACGTCCTGAAGATCGTCCTCTTCTGCGTATTCTATACCGTTTTAATGAAGACGAGGTGCTTCAGGTTCTGGAGTTCTCTGTGCTCCCCTTCGGACTTAAGTGCTCGCCCTTTCTCGCAATCCGCACCATTCAGCAATTGTGCATAGATGAAGGACATCATTTTCCTCTCGCCAGTGAAATACTGGGTCGAGATATCTATATGGATGATATTGCAAGCTCTATTTCAAGCATTTCGCAAGCAATTGATGCTTCTCACCAATTGATTCAATTATTTTCTCATGGTGATTTTGAATTGACCAAGTGGTCAAGCAATAGCTCTGAGGTTCTTCAGGCTATTCCAGAGTCATTACGACTTTCGCACAGTGTTGATCTAAGTAAGGATCCAACACTGAAAATTCTTGGTCTTCGTTGGTTTCCTGGCGAGGATTATTTCGCATTCCAGGTGAATCCCGATGATCGCCCTTGCACTAAAAGGAATATTCTGTCGTCTATCGCACGTCTTTTTGATGTTTTGGGTTTAGTCGCACCTGTGATATTACATGCTAAGCTATTGATCAAAAATCTTTGGCTCGCTAAAATTGGATGGGATGACATTCCACCAAACCACATTGTTCGTCTTTGGGAACAATTTCAGGCTGAACTGCCTTGTATTTCGCAACTGAAATTCGCACGCCACATTGGTGTATCGGAAAACTGTAAGTTTTCCATCGTTGGGTTTGCAGACGCTAGTGAAAAAGGTTACGGTGGTTGTGTTTATGCTCATGTCGTTAAGCCTGACGGAAACATAGTGGTCTCCCTCGTCTGTGCAAAGTCGCGAGTCACACCTCTGAAGGTTGTTTCGCTAGCTCGTCTCGAGTTATGCGCCGCACTCCTTTTATCAACTTTGATAAAACGAGTTTTCGATCTCTACTCAGCTCGATACGCGATCGAGGCTATCGTAGCGTTCTCTGATTCTACTGTAGCTTTGAGTTGGATTCACTCATCTCCACATCGCTGGCACACTTATATTGCCAATCGCATCGCTAAGATTCACGAGAATCTTTCGCCTGATCACTTTTTTCATGTCAAAGGATCTGAGAATCCGAGTGACTGTCTCTCCCGTGGCTTATCGCCAGCCCAATTAGTCCAACATCCATTGTGGTTGAATGGACCACTATGGCTTACACTACCTCGCCATGAATGGCATGTGAAGCCATTTATGCCTGGAGAATCGCAGGAGGCTCCTGAAATGAAGCCTATTGCTTTACCTGTACTCTCGAAAGAAGGTTCTGATGCTAGTTGTCCTGCAGAAGACATTATTTACAACTGTTCTATTAGGTTCTCCTCATGGACAAAATACTTAAAAACAATTTGTTACATTTTCAAATTCATAAAACGGCTTCCCAGAGGGCCCATAACCGCATCTGACTTAGAATTCGCTGAACCAGTAGTATGGCAATCTGTTCAACGAATCCATTTCGAAACAGATCTTAACTGTCTGACCCGCAACAAGTTATGTTCTAAGCCATTACAAAAACTTTGCCCGTTCTTGCATAATGGACTTATTCGCGTTGGTGGACGCTTAGGTAATTCTACGTTAGACTTTGACTCGCGCCACCAAATCTTACTTCCCCGACAGGATCATATAGTGGAACTTTTGGTCTCCCACTATCACATCAACAACTTTCACACCGGTCCAAATCTACTTTTGTCTCTTTTAAGACGGCGTTATTGGATTATATCCGCACGACGTATTGTACGTCAAATCACGTTTAATTGTAACGTTTGCTTTCGAGCCAAGCCTCGACCGGTATTTCCAACTATGGCCGAAATGCCGAGTTTTCGTGTGGAATCCGCCCCAAAGGCATTTTTTCATACAGGCTGTGATTATTTTGGTCCGCTTCTGATAACCTCAATGCGAGGCAGAGGCCAAAAGAGTCGCAAGGCTTATGTATGCCTTTTCACTTGCCTAACAACGAGAGCTCTGCATCTTGAGGTCGCCTCAGACCTTAGTACTGCAAGCTTCTTGTCGGCACTTAAACGCTTTCTTTCTAGACGTGGTCCTGTCACATGTCTGTACACGGATAATGCCACCAATTTTATTGGTGCAAGATCATATCTTCACGAACTTTATCAATTCTTGTCAAAAGAATATCGCCCCTTTTGGGAAAGGGAACTGGCGGACAACAGAATTACTCTAAAAACGATTCCCTGTAGAGCACCTCACTTTGGAGGTTGCTGGGAAAGCGAAGTGAAGAGTGTTAAAACGCACCTTGTTAAGGTAATCGGTAACCAAATACTCACCCTTGACGAGCTCAATACTGTATTAGCTCAGGTTGAGGCCTTGTTGAATTCGCGGCCGCTCTATGCCCTCAGTTCAGATCCGTCAGAACCTACCGCACTAACGCCTGCACATTTTTTAAATACCAAACCACTCATCTTTTTTCCTGCTCGTGAAATAACGGAATCGCGCTTACACCTTATCTCGCGACATGAATTAACTGATCAATTTGTCCAATCCTTCTGGAAGCGGTGGCGCAATGAATATTTGCACACCCTCCAATCCAGGCAAAAATGGAACACTCCATCCAATCCAATTCGTGTTGGTATGGTTGTGGTCTCTATGCAGGACAACATTATGCCCTTGCGTTGGCCGTTAGGTTTAATTACTGATATCTTTCCGGACAAGAAAGGAATTTGTAGGGTTGCCTCAGTTAAAACACAGAATGGAATTTTCCAGAGGCCAGTTGTAAAATTGTGTCCTCTCCCAACGCAGTAAGGACTTCTTGCTTGCTGTCATCTTTAGATTTAGGGTTTAGATTGGTATTTTAGTGCAGACATTAGGTCATTCGCTTCTAGTTAAGATTTTATTTATTTCATAAGTTCGTGACGATATGCAATTTTGTTTCTTTATTTCGCTTCCTTTGAGTATTGAAAGCAGAGCCTTTCAAGCCGGGGGAAATGGTTACGCCAACATTAAGTTTGCGTGTAATTTAATTTATTATATGATTATTTACTGACGTTGTATGGTCAAATTACCTGGTGAGCTAAAGTTGGTTTACTGTTCTTGTTAATTTCATGCAATCCAAAAATATTGGGCTTGCGTGGAGTTCAAATATTCGCGCGCTTTGTCCATTATGACATTCGCACGCGCATGTACGCGCTTCAAGCGCCGCCACGCGAAAGAAAGAGAAACCTTCGCCGTGAGACCGATAGGACACGCGTGTGTGTGGTGGTTCTCAAAAAATTCGCATCGCATCTGAGTCCTCGTCAGATTACCGCAATTGCCGAACAATATCCACCCGTGAAGAGTGACAAATTCTGTGGAAGTGATCTTCGACCGCAGTGCAGCCCCCAGGAGAGGGATCCCTCAGCTTCCGGATAGCAGACGTTGGCAGGTCAGTGAGCCGACTATTATCATTAGGGTTTTGATCGGTACAACGTCATTATAGACCTTCGCAATTGACTGTAGGAGGTTTTTATCATAAAACCAGTGCCTATACCCATTTGTGGGAATCTCGCGCGTACTGCGTTTGGCTGGCATCTAATTGTCTTTTTTGAAGCCGAATACTGTATGCTCCAATTTAAATGTGTATTAGTGTGGAACTTATTCAGGATGCTGCAGTTATACTAACTGATCGATATTGAGATCCATTTTTAAAGATACGTCAAGCCCCTTCCGAAGTCATGCATGGCACTGCGGAACTCAGTGTGCCATACCTTGCGTCTTGCCCCGCATGTGGGTGCGTGTTTCGCCGCATGGAGGCGCGAGATCTGCATGCATTTTCGGTGTTGGACCATGCTTGTTTTCTATACAAACGAAGATACTTAAAAGCAACGAAAAAATACGCACTTCCGCACCACGCTGCATCATGCGGGGCAGTATGCAAATGACCTATATAAGACAAACTAAAACACATATCGAACGAACAGTGAAAACCAAAATGATATCATTTTAAAGGGCGAATCTGTTGAAGAGACTTTCTACTAAGTAGGTATTTTGTAAAGTGTAAAATTAGGTATTTCTTAAGTTATTACCTAAGTACGAAAATCCTATTAAAGATTACTTCATGTTGATTTGAAAATGATTATCTAATCGTGCGATTTATAAGTAAAGGTACTCACTTAAAACTGTTATTGCGATAGTAGATAATATGTGTGTCATATATTGTAAATTGTATTTTCAACATAAGCTTAAATTACCTAAGGAATAAGTTCTGAGTCGTTTTATATTAATATTTCATGAATCTCCAAGGTTTCCCTGTTCTCTTTGCAAAAGTAGGTTTACTCACACTAGAGAAAATCCAATTCGCTCTGTCGTGCACACGCGCGCACACAAGGACGCATGACTTGAGGGAAAAATAAAATTTCTCGCTAAGTTTATAATGGGAAAACTTTGAGAACCACTTAATTATGTTAATGTTTGAAACAAAATTTTAGAAAAGACGTTTTAACACGACAATGATTTAATTTTATAAATAGTAAGTAATACTTATTGAATAGGTATAATTATATCAAATATTCAATCGATGTAATAGTCTACGTCGGCGTGTCGGACCTTTTTCATTTGCTTACCTATAAATAAGTGATGAATGTGTTATTGTATCGCGTAGTAATATCAAATTATTCAAGCATTTTACTCATATATTATACAAATGAACTGATCTCGTTCTGAATACCTAAGTGAATAATCCATTAATAAAATTATTATCAGTGTCGAATCAATTTATATACTTACTTAAACTTAAAATACGATCAATTTCTCTACATGTAGGTACCTACCTACTTTTTTAATAATAAAATTAAATCAATCGGCAATTATAGTAGATGATATTTACTTAAATATACAGGTACACATACAAAGAGAATTTAATATATTAGACTTATGTAGATGTACCTAAACTATGTTAATAACATTGCACGGCTTTAATTGCATTTTAGTAGAGGTGGGAAATTAATATCTCGAACTAATCAAACTTTAGTTAGTGTTGCTGTAACACAAGCGTTTCTAACTATTCTATTCTTATTTCTTGAATTAATTACATGTTCTGTTTTGTTGCACAACACTTATACATACTTACTACCTATAGATATACTACTTATCCATGTTATGATTGGTTTTATATGAATAAGGCGAAAATTGGCAATATCAAAGAAAAGCAAGGATAATTAGGTATATTATACCTCATTGTATCTTTAGTATTCATATATAACAGACGGCTCATTAAGGCTGTGCTCGCTTCAACCATGTGTTTTGAAAGAAAAATCATGAATCTCATTTTCATTTTAATGAAAATATCATTTCCTTCCAAGGAGGTATATCCAAAGTTTACATCCGTCATTTTGCATGGGCCAACGGTCGAGTGGCGGTGGCAGGGGTGCAAGGGGGTCGGCGCGGCGGGTGGAGCGGTGCCACCCCGCGAGCTTCCCCCCGTCCCCTCCGCGGGATCGATACGTCATTTGAGCTGGTCGCCATGGAGACCGCGAACGGAGCGGGGCGGCGCCGCGGCTTTGGGATGGTGGGTGCACAGCGCTCGCGGAGCCCGCGAGCCCTCGCCAAATGAAAAAATAGATACAACCTTATTTGGGACAAATCCCTCTATAAAAATTTGCCATTTTGTAGATTCCTTTAAATTATATCTGCTGTTTGTATTATTCCATCTGGAGGTTAAAGGCTCTGAGGAACATTTTTTGTAGATATTTATGTACCTATGCTTTTTTAATAAAGTTAAACTCATTTATATAAATTGCTAAGTTTTATACATGGATTGTAGTGAATATGAATAAATAGATATATTTCTATTCGTAGCTTTTCCATATTTAGGAAAAGTTTTTCTACATAATTGTGATGGGGGGTCTGAAGTTCTAAGATACAGGCTTTTTGCTTATATTAGAGACTTCAGATCACCCACTAATTACTAGTCAAGAATAACACTGTTAACTATTGAATATAATTATACTATGTTTACGTGTGGTGTGTAATTTGTGGAGATGAATAAATAAAATTATTATTATTATAATATTACATATTGCGATTTTTATTAATCAATTGAATTTGTATAGACTTTTATTCATGTATTTAATCATGAGTACTGAGTTTAATTGTCTCGAAGCCTTATTCGTTAGGTACCTACAATTAGGAACTGTAGAGTGTAGACGGTTATTTTTTCAGCTTGTGTCATTGCCCTGTGCAGACATCAGAGGGGAGTAATCACTTGCTCGTAATGATATTATGTTATGATTTACTTTTAGATTTGTTTTATTTAGAATACATTACGCGCATAAACTGCTAGTGTTTTTTCTTTAGATATTTATAGTGATAAAGTAAATAATCAATAGGTATGATAATTTTAAGTAGGTAAGAAATTTTATATTTCTTAAATACCTACCTAATTATAACATTATTTTAATAAACACCTACTTGTTTAGATATAGTTTTATTCTTGAAGTAGGTTATAGTATCAGGTTATATTTTTAACCTCTAACAAGAAAAAAGTCGTAAAAAGTAGGTGCAACAATAGTATTTAGAGCTCTTAAACGAACGGACCGATTACGATGGATTTTTTTTTTAAAAACTATTTATTCAAGATGGTCCTAAGCAATGTTTGCTAAAAATTATTTCCGTTAATTTTGTTTTTTTTTGCTGCCACATGTTTGTGTCCAGGGCTTTCAGTATCCTATTAGAAGTTGTAAGCATACGTACCTTTATGGAAGTAGACAAAAATAGTTAGTATAATAAAGTTAGGAGGATCTACCTAGTTATAGTTACTGTACCTACTTAGTCATCGACTCATCGACTTGAAATCAAAATTTGACATTTTCATATTAAATTACTATACATTACTTTTATTTTGTATAACTTTTACAAGTTTTGGTATGTCTTTTAGGCGTATGGTTACAGTACATTAATTTGTAATTATGTAATTCCTTTTGCAAATATAAATTTAATTTACACTTTAATTCGTACAAGCTTCCTGCGGCGCTTTTTCACCCAGGTCTTTGCTGACTGCTCTGCTCCCGTTGCCAGTAGCATGATGTTACATAGCCTATAACCTTTCTCGAGAACTGGGCTGTCATACGCAAAAGATTTTTCAAATCCGACTGGTAGTTTCAGAGACTAGCGCGTTCAAACAAACAAACAAACTCTTCCGCTTTATATATAGTATAGATAGATAGAGCAAAGTTTAATGCAGAAGCCTTTATTTATTACGAATTAGGTACTTTGAAAAATAAGTAAAAATAAGTTAGGCAACTATCTATAAAAGATACCTCGAAGAGTGTCCAACTATTTTTACCACGTATTCTAACAAATGATCCTGTAAGTTTTTATAGCTGAAACTTCTTACATTAAAAATCATAAAACTTAAATAAAAACCAGTTATATGTATTGAAAATTTTAAAAGGAATAAAATCTGCGAACTTTTTATTCTATTTCTACGTACTTATATTTTTATTATCTGTCTTTTTGGACTTAAGTACGTAGCTATACCTGTTTAGCCATATACTTTATATGGTAAATGCATCAGTAATGGACACGGAACCAGTAATGGACATATCTTGTAGAATAAGAGACTAATAAGAGTAGTGTAGGAATGAGTTTTTATGTTAGTGATATTTAACCATAAACAACAGATATCGAGCTATTAATGTTTGGCGTTTTTTTTTTTAAATTCAGTATTTGAATTTAATTTGTCGGCAGACACAAGGTGTTGTGGAATTGAAAAATAATATTCGCAACTGTTGTTACGAAATTATTGGTGTGGTACTTAGGAAAAAGTTTTCTTTTCAATTTATTATAGCTTTATTCAAACAAGATTTTTTTTGTGCTTAGGTTAAGTATAAAATTAAAATAAAAACACACTGTGTGTTTCCATCTTATCTGTTTATCACTGGTGCAAAAAATTTAAGTTTTATTTGTTAATAGCTATAAAACCAATTGCAGTGTCTTACATTAAATACAGCAGAAATGTAGAAAAACCACAGGATCTAAGTACATTGAACTTTTTAAACCTTCATTTAATACAAAATTATATTTCAATATATACATGTATTGTATTGAAACAATCACTATTATTGAAGAAATTGTAAAAATACTAAATTTTCTTTATAGTAGTCTACCAAAGTGACTTCATCGCTCTGCCTACACTGTCCATTACTGGTGCCTTTCCTATTCTTTTAATATTCCGAATAAAATAATAGATTCTTAGTTGATTGACATCGTTAAATGGTTATTACTATCGATACGTGTATTTGGTAGAGCAGTGCTAGGGATGTACCTACTTCTGCCTTCAATCAATCAAACTCCAGATCGGATCGCATGCTCTTAAAACTATTTCTTTTAAATCGTCCGTAAAAATTGTTTTAAAATTTGTTGATAAATAAAATTAAGTAAGTAAACTTTTTGGTCTTATTCGGTTACGGCGATATTAGATTTAAAGCGATATTAGCCAGTGAAAATAAACGTTTTGATGGCACAAAAAAATTAGTTTAAAACTAAAACCCAACTGCGTCAAGGAATGTGCTCTTAAATGTACAAAACAAGAAAACATTCTTCTCTAACATATTCGTGGTGGTCAGAAGAAGAACCTACCTCATGTACCTACCTTACTTACCTATACCTAGGAATGATATACTTGCGAGATTGAAAGACGGGGTAATGTGTGGCAAAGCATGCGACAACGGCTTTCCTCTATATATCTTTCCTCGATAGTGCGATTAGTCCACTGCTTTATGTGCCATGTGGAGTGTCAGTGATGAAGCTGAAATTTTGTTTATTAAATGTCTATCCGATCTATTTAATCTATTTAGTGACAGTTTATAAAAATAGGACGAGGTTTTGTATGAATATGATGAGGTAAATCGATTCGGCTTACTTTTGCATCGATTCTCTTTCTTCGTTTTATTTATTTTATATCCTATTTATATTAACAGGTAAGATCGTCATATGATGTTCCTATCGTTACATTATACAATATTTTTGTATGAAATGAATCGATTCAAAAAAGATACTAGTCACATCGCGTTCACATGAATCGATTTACTGCATCCCTAAAGCAGTGCTGCTACGTGCGGGCAGTCTGGGGAAGGCTGGACAATGTTTACACATGGAAACCCCACCGTCTGTGTTATGTGAGGAGAGTGCGATAGCTCGCGTGTCTGTTTTGTTACGCAATCAGTTTTAAATCAAGATAACTTGCAAAACTAGTACTTTTTGAATACGAGTAATGTTAATATTCGGAAAATAGTATAAGTACAAGAAATAAATGATTATGTGCACCGTCTTATTATCACTTACGGCAAATAGGACTAAGACCCACTGAATAGCAAGTGGTTAGCGTTCATAGACGTCGAGGATAGTACAGATATCCAAGGATTCAAGGCATCTTCAGCTGCTGCCATCATGTAATACCTAATCAGGTCATGTTTACAGCCAGTCCAGCGCTTCTGATCAACAAGAACACAATACTAACCTGATAGTGAGCTATGATTACATTCTTCTGAAAATCTTAAGCTAAAGAAAATTTACTGAACACTATTACATAAAAAAATAAAATGTAATCTAATAAGAATTGTCACACATCTTTCAGATGTGGGTGTAGTGCAACAGAGGATAATTTACATTAGGAATAATACACAAAACCAATCCCTTAAAACTGTGCCTGAATAGGGCTATAAGCTAATTTCCTATTACATGGAGCCTGTTCTGATGAAACGTGGGTGTAATATACAGAGGTATGTTACACTCACGTTTCATCAGCAGCGAATACAAGCTTGAAGCTATAGATATCCACAAGTATGCACGTAAATACTAATAATACGAGCCGGTAACTATCGCACTGAAAGGCAAAAGAAGTCTCATACAGAGCGTGATCATTGATCACCACGCTTTCTGAAGGATTACGTAACTGGTATCTAATTTAAATTATACAATTGGTTGTAAAACAATAAAGGCCGTTAACCATCAGTAGAAGATTTTCCCGTTTTGTACAAAGTAAAAGATACGAATATAACATATTTCGTCTATTCTCGAATGTTTTTCCCTCCCAGCTTTGTTTATTTCTATCCTAAGTTGAAGTAGAAAACTATTGGTATACGTGCCTAGATAAATTGATAATATCGAAATAGCTGAAAGAAAGAAAATAATATCAGTTTGGCCTTGAGTAACATATTTTTAGGATACGAAGTTTTCTGCGAATTTCGAAGGCGGATAATTGAAAACACCAAGGTTTAGTGTTTTATTTATGTTCTATTATTGTTATAGGGGTGAGTAAAATAATATTAAATCTTGCGATTAGATTTTCATGTTTTTAAAATCAATAAAATTTTGTATTGTTTATAAAATTATTGTATTGATTGATTAGTTTCATTATTTTCCGTCGAACATTCATATTGTTATAGCTTAGAACAGAAGATTAATGTCTTAATTATGTTGCTTTGTATCTAAAGATATTAACTTTATGAGGCGGCTGGCGTCATTTCGCAGAACTCAAACTTCATTAAACTGGTCAAGCGTGAAGAGGAAAGGTGTTGTTAGAGATTTCTAGTTCTAGGAAAGACTATCATTTTATCAAAGAGTGCTGTCATAGTATCACTAATTGGGATGGTGCATATTTTATTTTTAGTTCTCCTTAACTACTTAGTATCACTAATTAGGATGGAGAGTTTTTTTTGACATGGGGATAACGACAGGATCAACGACCACTTATGGTTCTGGCTCTTACAAGATAGTGATTTCTATCACATCATCCATCTGAATATTAGGCAGGTTATATATCTTTATCTTCAGTAGTGGATATCTAAGTACTATGACTGAAGACCACACTACATAATGCTTAGGCTGACATATGCTAGGTACTTGTTTTCTGGTATTTAATAGTTACCTCAGACAGTACTCGCGACCCGGAAAGACTGGAGGCTGATAACACAGCCATTTTCTATAAAAAACAATTTTCTATAGACAAGCCAAAAACTGCCAGTCGTAGGTATATTTAATATCAGATTTTTCATTTTACAAAATTATTTATTAAATTCTACTTTACGAAAGTAGCTACTAATAAAGTGCATATTTTATTTATGAAGATATAACGTGATATTTAAGGCTTACTGAAAGCTTAGACATGAGCAAATAAGCCCCATTCTCCGATACTAAGTCATCAATACTTGATGAGAGAGTACAAAGCGGAGGCGATTAAATTCAAATTGCCTTATTTTTCGTATAAATGTATTATGTTTATAATATGGTTTTTTATATGTGGATTTTATATATTACTAGGTATTTTCTATTAACTACATATTTAAAATACAGCAATACCTATTTATGAACACAACTTAGCATGATAGGTTGCATCTTAAACCTAAGACTACCTACACAATATAATATGTATGTATACATCCTTTTTTTAAATGTTGGCATAATCGACAGAGCTGCAGGTGCTTCTGAGATCCATGAAAATTGAAAGGCGACCAATGACTATCAGGGTAGGAGGACGTCCGTAGCCGTTAGCAAATAAGAGTTTTATTTTCTTATATATATATATATACATATACATATTTATATACTAGCAGCCCGCTCTCGCTTCGCTTCGGTATCATGAGTTTTTAGAAGTCCTATCTTCTAACATAGCCTGTCGCTTTCTGAGTGACTATTTTAAAAAAGAAAAAACACCATCCCATCATCACATATCTGTTCCCGCTGTGTGGCATTATGCCCTTGAGCAAATTCGTACCAAATACCGTATTTTTCGATATCTTTTATGGTACTTATACGTCAGATTTATATAGTGTATTATTATCTACGAGAAACGGTTCTAATGATTGATGATATTACTCTGATTAGGGTTAAATTTTTATTGAGTTAAAAATACTTTGAACTTAACCTATATTATAGTACAACGTATTATAGTGCCCTGGCGGCTAACTACTTCGGTTTTTAGTATCGTAATTTGCTCAGCTCCTTTATGTGATAGGTTGATGTTTTCTTGATGTATAGTGCAAATATTGATAGTGTAATCCTCAGTAATCCATAATATAATAGTGAAAACCACATCCAAATTCATTGGGTAGTTCTCGTGATTAGCGCGTTCAAACAGAGTGACAGACGCTTTCTAGCTACTTCCTTTTAAACTATGTATAGATGATGCCTCACTTATTTAGTACAGAGTGATTATGTGAGTTTGGAGTCGATAGCTTAAAAAGTAAAAAGATTTTCCATACAAACTAAACATATACCCTCATTAATAATATAATAAAACTACAAAAGTTTCATACAACCTTTGCCAACCCCTTTTACCCACTTAGGGTTTGAATTTCGCTAAATACCGTCTTAGTGAGCACCTGTGGGTTGCATCCTAAAAGGAACCACTATGAAAAATTTCCCTAACACTTGTAGTTTCTGAGATTTCGTGATGAGTGAGTAAGTGACCTTTAGCTTTTATATACGAGTATATAGATGTAAGTTTAAAATTTATGTTTTTATATGTATCAATAGTTTTTAATCTGTATATAAATTTAGCTATTGTACTTTTGTTCAAGTTTGCTCAATATTTTTGTCACCTGCCAAGTTTATCTGTGCATCATCCTAAGGCTGATATATTCTGTGCTGGAATTAGGATAAAGCTGTTGAAAAAGTAAGTAACCATAAAGCTTACAGTTATTTTACTATGAATATAACGCAACATAAGTTTAAAATGTAATATTTGCATATAAATAGAACTGTAAACGCAATGATTTCTTACTCTTTATACGGCTTTCACTTAATTCTAGCATTTGTACAGAACATATTTTTAAAATGTAGCTCCGATTAAATGATAAAAATTGAAAACCATGAAATAAGACACTAAATTGCGACTTATTGCCATTCATGACGCGTAAACGCTTTTATGTCCACCTTGTGCATAAATTGGTTGGCTGGTATTTTAACTAAATAAATAAAGTCACGGTGACTTAATTTATTTATTTAAAACTTCATATACTTACAGAAGAAAATTGTTAGACAGAGCATAAAATGTTAATGTGTAAGAAAATACTCTATTCCTCATGCTTTATATTTACGCCTAGGTATTTCAAAACATGCTATGAGCGATTACACATTATTTTACTTAAAGCTTAAAATTAAAAAGAGTAACCTGTATAGCGAGCCTGTTTTTCTCATGACTCTTCCATTGCCAGCGAATTAACTGTAGGCAAATTAGGCGACATCTTTTAGTTGTGACGCTGACGTTCTGTATCTATGAAGCAAGAAGTAGAGTAACAAATGAGTTTGACATTGACTGACATCATGACCATTTCAGCCGAAATGCGTTAACTGCTAAAGACCTCCCCCAAGCAATACATTTTGTCATAAATGGCCTACGTGGCAGACAGATCAGCGATCGCAATCTTGCCAGTCTTATCTCAAGATTTCCAGCTTCCTAGTTGATGGTTTGATGACCATTATTCGATTATAGGTAAATTTTTATATTATGCGGTAGTTTCGTTCGTCCGTTTCCAAAACACATTTTTGTTGTTCTCTATCTCTTAGGAATCACTTTTATTAATCATTTTTAATAGTTATCTGCCTATTCCTTTACTAAAAACGCATGATGATACTTTTATATTAACTGCGTCTCTACCAATTACAGTTTCCAACCAATTATAATAACAAACTCGAACAATGTCTGATCAAATATTAAAATCTTAAAACTGTACGTACCGACATCTACTTATCATCCTACAATACAATCTACAAATATACAAACTTTCAAATACGTGTATTTGCTTATACAAACAAGAAAGTTAGCGAACAATATAAAAGTAATGGGATAGAGCGAGACAACACAGGCAACCGGCTCTTTGTGCGATAGAGATAGAGTTACTTAAATTGAGGGTACATATTTCTACATAGGTTACAAATAGCTTGTTGAGAAAAATATGGATATTCCATTTACAGTCTTCTAGTCTCGGGCAATGAATTATAAATAAAATGACCTATTTATTATTTATAGAACGAATTCCACTGAATGTATTAGAAACCTGTACTTGTGTTGTTCAAGGGATATCTAAATATGGGCTTATTATACATTAGTCCTTCCCCGTGACTTTGTCTATATTCTTTATTAGATTAATATTATGTCTTTCTAAATCAATTCAACAATGTTGACTTAAAAATGTTAGAAGCATAGAGTTTTTTTGGAACCAAACTCATGCATCGATTAAAAGTCTTTTTTAAAACTCTTTTACAAACAAGTTTGACTAAAAACTCGTATGCCTATGATTTATGAAATGCAGCCATTATTGTTAGCAATTATGGATAATAAATATTTTTTGAATCAACATTAACCATCACTTTAATGTGTTTCGACATAGTAACGTATTATCACGGGGAATGAGTCCAAGCCCTCCCATCAGCATCGCTTCGTAACAAACAATATACCTAATATAGGTACACCTATTGTAATAATCATCAAAGTTTATACTAATGAATCGATTTAGTTTCATTTTATATAAACGATGACAAAGTTTGAATTTGGATTATATTGATGAAAGAAAGATGTAGTAAAATAGGTGTTTAAATAATTATTGTTAAGACTGACTAAAATCGACATTTACATTTCACGTAACGTAACGTAAAATATAAAGTACTTAAATGTACAGTTAATGTAGTTTATAGTAAGGTGAATCAAATTAATAAAAATTGAGAATGTCTAAGCGACCAGAATGGTATTTCCACGTTATGATTATTGAACAAAAAGTAGAAAAGTTGAAGAGAGTTGCAGGAGCAACTTCAAGAACAGGTATTTACACTGTTTGAATATGTAGGTTGTGCAGGTAGTTTGAAATTATTTTCTATAAATTTTGTCAAAGGGAATGGGTTATTATTTTAGTTTTGAATACAGATTTAATTAAGTAGGTATCGTACGTTTATTTAGTTAGGTATGAGATGAATTATTGTACATATTTTTGAATTAATGGGCTTATTGATGTTTATCTAGATCGCATAGTTAATGATAGGTATTAAATTTAGTTACCTAATTATAGGTTTTAATTAAAGGTATGTCGGTATATAATAGATATTACATTATAATATTGTATTTTTTTTTATTTAAAATCGAGTAGGTACTACTAAGACAATGTGCAGAGACATCCTACCTAATAAATATTTTTAAATTTGTTATGAATTTGTGAAAATTACTCGAACAAGGAATGAAAACAAAAATATTATCTCATTAGTTAACGTTTTATGCTCATATTTGGTCGAGTTAAATCATCTTTTTGTTTAAATCTTGATAATGGAATATATACTTGTACTTAAATATTTTAATTTGTGTTGTATTTATATATGTTGTACCTAAATCATACATTGTCGAATTAAAATTAAGATAGATTTAGATAGATTCGAGTTTCGTAGCATAACGACAAACCTCAGTCGTTTATACCTCAGCTTTTATGTTTTATTTATAGGTATCCATAGTTGTGTGACTGGATAATAAATAAATAAATAATATAAAGCTATCTCTTTGTTGGAGTCACATAACGACACCTATTAGGCCAACTTTGTATTACGATAGTAACGTTGTAGTTGAGAGGCAGAGCCATCTACACGATGATGTCCGAACTTTATGAGACAGGACTCTACCTACAATGTTCCTTTAAGAAAACATGTTTGGATTTAGTTCAATCGTTTACCACATCTACTAAAGCCCTATAATTAAACTAATATAATATTCTGGACGTTCACCCTCGCTTCGCTTTGGTATCAAAAGTTTCAATTAGTCCCACAACAAACGCCTACGATAAATATCATTGCAATGGTGTCGTATTGCATCATTCAGATTTACAAAGACTTTTATGACTTACATACATAGCTTCACGCCTTTTATACCCGAAGAGGTTGACAGAGGTTTAACCACCCACTTTACGACATTTTTATTTTTTTTGGTCCCATGTAACAAAAGGCGAGCCTGTTGAATACTGAGAATTTTTTTCAGAAAAACCCAATATAACATCACTTTACCCGACCCGGGGATCGAACCCGAGACCTCTGCGTGGTAATTCATACACACTACCACCGAACCACAGACGCTTAAAATATGTATTGAAATTATGAAAAATACTGAAAAAATATGTTAATTTTTTAAATCGGTTAGGTAGATCTTAAGTTAAATGGCAATATACAAACTAACAAATATACAAAGAAACAAATATTAGTTTACATATGGCAAATTGTATGAATTATGAATCCACTGTTTACTTAATAATGAAATGCTGTTCGTTGGAAGGATATTTTTTATAATTGTACTAAGGCTGGATTGATTTAGTCATTTTAGTTCTTTATGTTTGAAATAAATAATAGTATACAAAGAAATTTAAAACTATCACATAAAATGTGTAAGTTAATAGAATATTAACCAACTGTTAAATAGGATACCGTTGCCCGCGTCTTCGTTCGCGTAAAAATGTAGATGTGTGCCTGTATGAGAAAATTGCCTACATGATCTTACGGCAATCGTACAATGTATCAGTAACAATAAGTACAATCTGTCTATAGGGCAAATCCCATTTAAACGCATTCACCCATCTTGACATGATTGAGAAACAAAAATCAATACTTTTATCCATACATCTAAACTTTCGTCTGTAAGTGTAGCTTTGTTTTCCCATTTAAGCCCATTCACCCATCTTGACATGATTGAGAAACAAAAATCAATACTTTTATCCATACATCTAAACTTTCGCCTGTAAGTGTAGCTTTGTTTTTTGATTGAAACCAGTCTTTAATCTGATTAAGCAAAATTTATAAACTTTTACCTCACTTCCAGATACCCCTTTTCGATTAACCTTCCAAAAAAATAAAAGATAAAATAAACTATTGTTTTTAATTATGTACTCGACAATTCTGACGAACGCTAACTATTTTTATATTTCAGTCAATAGAAAATGCCTATCACAATAAGCAACTTTTTTTGAAGAACCGATTTTTCCCACATATTGAGGTAGTTATAGGTACTTTCTATTTATAAAAAATGATGCCTAACTAATTTTAGTGAAGTGTATAATTATGTGAGTTTGGAGTCGATAGCTTCAAAAACAGATTTTTCATAAAAACTTACACCCCTTTGTAAGGGCTGTTTAGAAAAATAATAAACTTAATATGTATTTTCTACTAATTTCGAAACCCTATATCAAAACTATAGAAGTTTCATACAAACTTTGCCACCCTGTTTTACCTTCTTAGGAGATGAATTAAGCTAAATCCCCTAGTCTTAGTGAACCTACGTCTTAAAATAAACCCTCATGCAAATGAGACCTAAGAGTCTCATTGCATTGCACTTGCAGTTTACGAGATTTCGTGATGAGTGAGTGACTTATCGCTTTTACATAGATCATTTATTTTATTTATCACCATAGTATAATACAGGTTTATACAATATAGGTTTAGGGTAGGTAAACATATAAACTGTTTTACAATAAAAATATACTATAGCGGGTTGTTACCTGAACTAGGATAGTTCCTGTGTCTCAGGTTAACAACCCTCCACCCCATACAAATGGTCTTATGTCTAATATAAGTGCCAAAATAAAAAGAATAAAAATAATACATTTCATTTCACACATCGCAATAAAATAAGTTAGTGGGTAGTTTCTAACGACAGCGACGCCAACGCTTACATCGGTTAAAATGTTTAGTCGATGACTTTAAACTAGTGATGGAGTGTGGTACAAGTTACATGTTGACAGCGGTGACATTGAGCTGCTCGGTTCAAAAGTTTAAACGATTTTTATTCATAATTATTTTTTTACCGGACTAGAGATGGGTTGTACTAGGTAAATCCGGTACAAAGTGCGCCTATTCCTAGTCAGTCTGTACACTAGATCCAAATACCTGTTCCACTTAGTCCACCTAGCCTCAACCATATTAAGATAAGTTCCATTACTTGGTTCAATTTTGGATCTATGTAATCCACAACAATATGGTATCAGGGCAATGTGAAGTATTTAGTATCTAGTCCTAGCATGATACTCGACTACGTGTGCATGCGAATATTACCTCTAACATAATGTTATAGGGTCATAATGAAATCGAGTAATTTTCAAAAATACTAGGTGGATCAAGTATTTCGATAATTAGAATAGGTGCGGCCTAGTATTGGAAATAGCTAGTGCGCGGATCTGTTCTAGTAAATAGGACCCTAGACCGGGCAACTCATCGTCACGCACGGTCCAGTCTACTCTGTGGACTAGCCGTTGTTGGACGTATAACTAGCGCCATGTCTTCAATTTCCAAATAAAATAAGTAGTGTTTCTTTTGGCAATAGCAGCCACTTCACCATCGCCACTAATGAAACGAAAAATAAGAAAAGAATGGGCAATATTATTTTTAGTGTTCCTAAATTGGCACGGCAGGCAAGAATGGGTTAATCCATTCTTGCCTGCCGTGCTAATTTGGGAACACTTAATTTTTAAGGGTGAATGCAAAAATTGTTGACGTTAATTAATATATTCTAATAATCGGATACTTTAAACTGCCTTGGTTACATATAATATTAGACAATTTACCTATATTTTGTATGTTTATTGCAAAATTTGATTAAATTTCTTCATTGAGGGAAATGGTGGTACGTAACTGTTTATAGTTATTATAAAAATATTTATTTATTATAAATATATTTGTTATTGATTTGATAATTGATTTTATAAATACATTTTTTTACTATTTCATAGCACCTAGAATGTTACTGTGCCAATTTTGGTACACCGGCCACAAGTGTATTAAAACAACAACAAAAGAAGGTTAATTTATGCAGATTCTTAGGATGAGCCACCAAGAATGTTATAGTGCCAGTTATAATTACTGTGGAGTGAAAGAAGCGATAAATAATATTTTCGAAAATAATGACGATGGCTTAAAGTAATTATTTTGCGATACTTCGACCTGAACTTGTATTATTACTGATGGATGAATCACGGATGGATGAAGAGTTTGACGACGGACAAATTTCATCAGCGTTGCTGAATGATGTTTGTGGAGAAGTTGAGATATAATATGATCATAACGTTGGTACGTTTTCGGATTTAAAAGACAGCAGTGATGACGAACCGACATTTCGACCGTTGGCGAAGAGTTCGTACTAGAACAAACACTAGTCAACGCACTGTAAATGCAACAAAATTCCCCAAAATCGGCCAGTGTTGCATACTCCTGCTAGGCAAAAGTGTACTCTGTGTACTTATTCTCAGACTTAGGCAGCATCTAATGACCGATTACTAAATGAGAGTCGTATGATAGAAGCATGGAAAGAACTGACGCCAGTTCAAATACCTATATGAAAGATATTCCGACGAAGAAATTCTTTCAATGGTAGCCAGGCAACTTTTCACATAAATGATTGATATGGGCGTTTGCAGTTCAATCTAATGATGATGCTATGAATCAGTAATCATTTCGTCGCAGTATAGCTAGGTTTTATCTAAAACAAACATTCTAAGGACTGATTTTATCATCATTCAACATCGATGGGTTACAAATAAACAGCGCCGACTGAAAAGCTTTCAAAGTATGTTCATTGTGTTATCTTCACATGCCATGACAGAAGCTGCTACGGTTGTAAGAAATGAAAAAAGCACTTTTCACTTAAATAAATTTTTTTACACAATTTCACTCTTACGTGGCTACTGTGCCAATTTGGGTACACCCCTATAATTCCAAAATAATAAAGTATTTTGTTTTTCTTATTCCAACATTTTTTTTGTATCCTTAACTACATATATTATGAATAAATATAGAAATTTCAAAATTTTCTCTTGTCGTTTTTGTTTGACCACAAATGTGTAATAATGACCAGCGAAGCTCTCCACACGATCGACTATGGTCCGCTGCGCGCCAAAGTGATGGTGCGGAGCACACCAAATCCGGTCGTCTGTTAGGACAATAGGGTTTCTAGTTTTGTTTTGTTTTGTTTTTGCATTACAGAAATCAAACCCACAGACATATATCAAGATCAAACCTCTTTGCTACGAACCAGTTTGAGGTCGAATTAAAATCCCTTTTTTAATTAACGAGATATATTATGACTTTTTTTGTTTAAATAATTCGTGTAGTTTCATTGAAAGAATTGTGTATTTTTGTCAGATTATAGTTACCGGTAAGATTGATGGACTATTTCCAAAGTACTTCTAAAACAGTTCTCAAACTACACCATGCAAGAGCAGAATGCTCTAAATTTGATGTATCTTACCATAATTCCAACAAATATATTTAATTACAACGGACGGACATACCGTCACCGACACCGAATCTATCTACATACATACCAATTTTCGCTGACACACTTACATACACACATGCAAACTTTTGCATTTATAATATTAATAGGATAATATTTGATTTTGATTCTTTGAAGTTCAAAAATCAATAATTCGAATTTTAGTAGGTTTTTTTTATTTTCACTAACTTTATTTGTGTGAATGACACTATTTATAGTTGTAGTCTTTCATGCGAGTTAGTTGCGATTTCAAAAGCTTTTATCTGTAAATACTTCAACTTCTTAAGCTTTTTTAAGTACCTATCTAGTTTAGTAGGTATTTGTGTATAAATAAATTTTAATAAAAGAAGTATATTTTATACTGATTATTCACAAGTACAGCTATCTACTGTTAGAGCTTTTCAATAGACATTTTATACAAATATTACCCTTTTTACATTAGTCTACCAAAATTACTTTATCCGAAAGTAAGCATTGAGTGAGGTCCGTGGTAGATATCATTTCAGAAGTTACCGTGTTTAACTATTAGGTAACTTTCTACTATGGCGGCTTTATGATAATTATCTAAGTATGCTTTTTCTTTACAGACTCGCGATCGTGATTGAAAGGAAATAGAAGCGCTGATAAAGAGTTTTGAATTTCAATTGCACCACTAAGTAAAGAACTACTGAACAGTTTGGTTGTGAAATGTTGGCAAGTACCGCACTTGTCCTTTTCAATAGAAAAGGGAGAGGGAGTTCAGTTCAGCTCTACGATTCCACTTTTTTTTAAATAGTTTTGTAACATAGGCTTAAAATCATACCTCCGTATTTATTCCGTATATTGGCTCACAGAAGGAGATACAATCACAAAGAAAAAAAATCTAGGATTTACATATACTTAGGCATTTTAGGCATTTAAAAAATCCGCAGCCAAATAGCAGCATTGTCTCTCATGTAAAGATCTTATTAAAGCATTTTTTTTCAAGCGCAAGTAAGCCCTGTAATGGTATGTGACTTTTTATTAATACGACGATATGTAATGCCTGATGGTAAATTTAGTGATCGTAGGAGGTAGTGCTATTTCCATGATTCAGAGATTTTGCCATAGTATGGATACTTATTTCCTCTGAATCCCTGAAAATTTTTTTTTTTTAATTTTTAAGTGGTTTTTAGATTGATTGATGATTAGAACTGTTTTAAAAATTGGTAATTATATCTCTTCTCTAAATAAATACAACACAGACGTACATAATAAACATACTAAACGGTAGTGCCGACGTTAACCGCTATTGTACACGTGCGATTAACTTTATAAAAGCTTATTACTTACAAATTAACATTTCAAAGAAACATATCGCATCTTCAGTGGCATAGGGTCATAAAAGGTAATATGCTTTTTAATGGAAAATTAAAAGATAGATATTCATTTGAAATATTTTATTCAAAACTCATTCGCACAGTTGTACAGACTGCTGGGTCTCGCTAGTCTCGGTAAATATCATAAACAAATAAAATATGATTTTTAATGATATAATTTGTTGCGATTGAATGTATTCCTTTTTAAAAACGGCAAAATATTCAATCCACAATATAATTTTAGACCAATATTATTATTGCTACGACTTTAAATAAATAAGAAATATAACTACAACCTGCGTTCAGATAAAGGTTGGTACGAATTAATGCGATCACACGTTGCATGCACCTGCTTGGGTCCATAAACGGTTCACAATAGCTTATCAAACTTTCGTACCCATCTCGATCTGATTTTCTTTAAAAACTACCAGCACTTTAATATCAAAAGTTACAAAAGATCCTACAATATGTTTCCTCATGTAATCATATTGTAAAGTTTTTTTTACAAAACGATTTAAATATCGGCCACCACTATCACTGAGTAAGTGCTAGCAAAAATCACGTCTTCTCCACGAATTAAAGAAAACAAGAATCGTCACTTTCTGTAAAACGTGAAAGTAGGAAAAGCACCGGCCAAGGCTAATAACGTCGATCGATGCTTTTCTCATCTATCGTAAACGGCCTTTTATTTCTAAAATTATAATAGTCACTGGTCTCAAAACATGGCTTAAGTACTATACACCTAAAATATATAAATTATTACAAATTAAGTAAGGCATTTACAACATCAGGGATCCTTAAGATAACTTCATGTTTACACGATACTAGATCGCTTATTGTAACATCGTGTAAAGACAAAGTAATTGACTAAGCTTATATCGGTAAAACAATTAAGTTTACATTTAAAATGGTCAAGATTTCGGCGATCTAAATGACCTTTGAAGCTTGAACTTGGTCAACATTGTTTCCAATAATGTATACCTATTATATGAAAGAGTATGTAGCTTCGCTTTGGTCAACAGGAATTTCTGTTTGTCGGAGATGTTACATAATTTTGAACTTCATTACGGCGTAGTTGTATACAACTTAGTTAGCACTATCGTTTGGCACTGACTTTTGTTACAAAAATATAAATAATAAAATAAATTAGCCCTAAATGAAGACTCGTTATTTGTAAAAATTTCAGTTTCAGAAATTATCATTTAAATTTAATACTTTAATCACAGTCATGAACAGTTAGTTATTTCCTTACTAAGGAACCTGCACGTGCCACGACAATTTTATGAAAGTAAAAAATCAATAATATAGATTACTACATATGACACGAAATCTTAAACTACTCCATGGGGATAATTTGAGTTGAGCATTATTCTTGTGCATAGAAGAGTACATGGAATTAATTATCACAAAGTCGATCCTTGTGATCACGTGTACGAGATATCTTAAGAACTCTCGTAAGGATTTCACCTTCGTCGCTTAGCTGACACAGCGGCTGCTATCATTTGTCTTAACATTGGTTCCGGTGTGCACGCCTTGGGATCACATTTCATCTGACCGTCTCCTCCACATCTGGAAAATAGTAAAACAGTTATATGAGGCCGTACTTATTATGATGGTTTTCTTTTCTCGCTACATAACGTAATTAATCTAGTACTTTATAACGATTTATGAATGAGTTTAAAGTAATATTTTTTTCTAATCTTTATTTATTTAGGAGTTTTTGTCCGACAAGGCACGTCTAAAGTAATTAATAGTTTGGATCGGCTGGAGAATTGTCTAGGGTGGATGGTTCCCAGCCTATCCGGCCCTTTCATGCTAAAACCAGAAAAGCCCTACTTCACTAAAAATGAATGTTTACAAAATAAATACTATCTTCCGAACCGATTGGCACTCACTTGTAAAAGCGGGCGCACTTTATGTCGTAACACTCATAGACTGGTCGAACGGGCAGTCTTTTACGAACACAGTAAAGTTAATTAGTATAGGTTCAGCAGTTTTACGCGTTTTGAGACATAGAAACCGCCAATTTCCTAACGTCGGACTACTGTGTACATTAGAATAAGATATTAAAGAAAAATCAATTAATGATATTTGAATTTTGGTGGACCCGAGACCTTGAAGTCAGATTATAATACATTATGTTTATAGAGATATAACAAGCTTAAAATACTTACGTGCAGTGTAAACATGGTCCAGACGATGAGCGTACTACTTCTCCTACTTTATACGTGTGTCCCTTTATTTGACAGCCTCTCCTTTGCGCCGCACCCTTGTAAGAATGCGTCGGGAAATGGGGCGGCAGTGTGGTTGTTGTAGTGGTGGTGGTCGTTGTGACATTAACAGTGGTTGCCATTGATACAGGGCACTCATATCGAGGACAGCAAAAACCTTGTATCGGTTCTTCATGGCAGCCATGGATTGGCGGTGGACAACTTTGTTGCAAACAAATAATGTCACTTCTAAAGCAGAAGCAAAAGTCACATGGATCGTCTCTTGGTATCTGTTGAGCAGAAACATAAACCTTGCCTCCATAACGACATGTTCCAGGCCCAAATGCCTGATCTTCTTCCACGTAGTCTGGTTCGCCGTATCCAGTTTCAGGAAAGTGTCCACCTTCATCTGGAGTTGTTTCATCAGTAGGTTGCATTTCAGTAGGCGGTTTTGATATATCTGCTGCTGCAGTCGGTGGGACAGCTTCGCTGGTAGGTTTCTCTTCAGGTTTACTATATTTATCTTCAGGAACGGAGGTCGATACTTCCTCTTTAACAGGTGTAGCAATAGTTGTGGAGAGAATTATTTCTTCTTCAGGTACGGTTGTTCTTCGTGAAGCTTCGGTTGGATGCAACGGTTTTTCTGTAGCAGAAGTTTCCTTCTCAATTGGTACGACGATATCTAATTCAGAAATAGGTGATTTCTCAGTAACAGTAAGAGCAGTGGGTGTAGTTCCTTCTGAGTCTTGAGATAACTTAGATGTTGTAATATCTGTTTGATCAACATCAAGTTTATCATGAACAGGTGGTAATGCTGTTGTCTTTTCAGTTTGGTCAGGTTCTATTGATGAAGAAACTTCGGGCATTTTCACAGATTCTTCTTCAGGTATAGATTCAGTAGGTTGATAGGTTGATTCATCAGGGAATTCAACTTGTTTTGTTACTGTATCAATATCTTCTTCAGGCTTCTTTTCTGTGGCTGCTTCAGAGCCTTGAAGCGCACCTTCTGTCTGTACAGTCATCAATTCATCCTCCGGCAACTTATGAGTATAATCTACAGAAGGTGACGCAGTAGAAGCAGGTTCCTGTGATTTTGGAGTATGATCTTCCTCAATTAGCAAAGGTGTCGTAATATCTGCATCTGAAGGTGATGCCATTGAAACTTCTTCGACTATCTTGTGTGTATGTTCTTCCAATTCAATTAAGTACGGTGTTGTTTCCGAGAATTCTGTCTTAGCAGTAGTTTGATCAGCAGACTTTGTGACATCTTCAAGTTGTTCAGGAGTAGTCTCGTCCGGCACTACAACAGCATCTTCTAGTTTATTAGTTATTTGCTCGTGAGACTCTGTGTGGGCTTCATGTAACGTTGGTTCAGTAACTTGTTTCTCTGTGCTTGAGTCTTTGCTAATGCTGACATCGGGATTAGATTCAGTGACAAGAGACATAGATGGCTCAGTGGAAATTTTTGTAGGTGATAATTCAGTACGTGTTTCATCAAATGTAGTACTATACTCTGTCGAAGATTTTTGATCCTCTGCCGGATGTAATTTCAAATCTGTATCGTGTGCAACAGTATGCTGTAATTCAGGTGCTTCGGTGACCTCTGGCTGTTCTACTATTTCTGGCAGTGCTGTTGTTTTTGGAATATCTATTAATTCTGGTTCTATTGATATTGGTTTCTCTGGTTGTTCTGATTCCGTAACGTAATCATTAGAAATTTTTGTGACTGTTTGCTCTTCAGGTGTAGAAGGATTGCCCGTCTCTGGAGTTGCGGTCGTCTTTTCTTTCTGACTAGTTTTATCATTAACTGAAACATCTGGCTTTTCTTTGGCCTCTGTTACTTTAAATACCGGTGGCACTGTTGTCAAAATTTTAGTAGGTTGATCTTGATAGCCGGTGGTAGGTTTACTGGGTTCAGTTTGCTCGGACGATTCAGTGGTTGTAGCGCTAGAAACATCTGAGTCGATTGGTTTGGATTCTTTAAGTTCTGGTGATTCAGTTTGCTCTTCATGAGCTTTTGTATAAGATAGTACGGTTTCTTTTGTAGTTGTCGAGTCTGATATTATTGATATTTCTGAACTTGTAATTGCAATCTCTGAGCTTTCATCAAATTTTTCAGTTGCAGTTGGCTCGAGACGTTCAGTTGTTTCTCCATAATATTTAGTAGTAGAATCGTGTCTTGTTGTAACAAGGGAATCATTAGTTTCTGTAAATTCTTTGACAGGCTCTGTTACTTGAGAAATAACCGTACCAGTTATCATTTCCTCTTTTTCAGATGTTAATATTTCAGGTTGATCTGTTTTAAAGTCATCTTTAGTCAAATCAGTCAAACCAACAGATGGTGTAGGTGTAACCTCTGGTTCCGGTTTGTGAGGCTCAGACACACCTATTTCTTGTATTTTTGAATCTACCACTTCGGGTAAATCTGTAACTTTGGGAGTTTCTGGTTCTGTTATTGGGGATGAGCTTTCATATTGAATACTTTCGGTAACATGCGATTCAGGAACAACTAATGTACTGTGTTCTTCGAATACTTTAGCAGTAGTTTCATCAACGACTACTTCACTTACAGGTGATTCTGGAGATTCAGAAGGTCGTCCTTCTTGTGGTTCTATAATAATTTCTTCTGGAGATTTTGTTATTGATGGCTCTTGATCTGGCATATCTGTATATATTTCTCCTTCAGTAATTGTCTCAGGTTCAGAAGATTTTGTTATTTTCTCTGTCGATTCTGTTGTCACAGTCAATACAGGTTTTTTGGATTCTGCACTACCTGTTTCTGGTTCCTGAGAAGTTGTACTATACTCAGACGTGGGATAAGTGCCTTGATCTTTTGAAGGTGGTAATGTACCGTAGGGTATCGTCTCAGATAAAGGCAATTTTGTAGATATTTCAGCATATTCAGGTTCTGACACTAAAGTAGGTTCCTTCACACCAGTGGGCTGTTCGTCTGGTTTAGGTTCGTCTTCATGTCCAAATTTATCATCTAAAACATGGGAATCAATCTCAAATGTAGTTTGTTGTTCATCTGATGGTGATTTAGTTACTGGTTTTAGTTCAGTATGTACAGTTTCTGTATGCTCCTCTACTGGAGATTTAGATGCAGCTTCCATTTCAGGTTCTTCAGTTCGTCTAGTGTCTTGGTCACTTGGAGTTTGTGGGTAATGTTCTGGTTGTTCGCTTGTTTCTGTTCCTTTATCGACTAATGCAATTGGCTGATCTGTATCATCTACGACGGGTACTTTTGTATCTTCTTTAATTATTGAAACCTGTTCTCCAATAGTTGTAGGTTTATCCGTGATTTGAATGTCAAACGCTGTAGAATCTTCGTCAATTAAGACAGGCCTCTTAGTGCTTCTTTCAATTTCTTGAGGATATACGCTGCTTTCAGTTTCAAAAATAGCAGGTTCACTTGTACTTTCTATATCAATGAGATCTGGTTTCTTTTCAGAATCACCTTTTATTACAAAAGGCTTTTCTGGAAGGTCCTCATCCACCAAAATAGGCTTTTCTTTGGATTCATCTTCAGGTAAAATAGTAGTGTCGGTTACAACTTCAGGTTCAATAGAAATTGTTTTGTCAGTATTATCTTTTTTAATATCAGTTATAACAGAGCCTACATCGTCTATTACAGCTGGCTTATTGGTATATTCGTCCGCTATATAAGGTGTCTTCGTGGCTGTTTCTTCCAACAAAACGGGTACATCGGTATTATCTGTAATAGATTCTGGCTTGTAAGTTTGTTCCTCTGTGACGTCAGGTATTTTAGTGCTTGCTCTTTCAAACAAACTTGGTTTATCAGTTTGTTCATCTGCAGCCTCAGATACTTTTGTGCCTTCCTCTTCATCTAATGCAGGTTTATGGGTGTGTGCTTCAATTATTTCAGGACCCTTTGTACTTTCTTCTTTAACTAAAACTGGTTTATTGGTGTAGACTTCTGTGATATCAAGTGTCTTCGTACTTTCTGTTTCCACTATTCCTGGTTTATCGGTCTGTCCTTCGGCAAAAGCAGGGATCTTTGTGCCTTCCTCTTCAGCTAAAGCTGGTTTATTGGTACTTTCTCCAGAGATACCAGTACTCTTTGTTTCTTCTTTTTCAATGAAAATTGGGTTATCGGTAGGTTCTCCTTCGTTATACGGCAGTCTTGTACTGCCCTCGTCTAATAAAGCTATCTTAGTGGTCAATTCGTCTATGACATTTGGTTCTATTGTTTTATCTTCTTTCTCTGGCATTACTTTATCGGTATGTTCCTCGATTATATCTGGCAGTATTGAAGTATACTCTTCAACTGGCATTTTGGTGTGCTTTTCAAACATATCAGGTTGCTTTGTACTTTCATTTTCAACCAAAATTGGCTTATCAGTGTGTTTATCTGTGAAATCTGGAATCTTAGTAGCTTCTTCTTCGACCAAGTCTTGCTTAGAAGTATGTTCTTCGGTAACTTCAGGTATCTTTGTTCTTTCAGTTTCATCAGACTCAGGTTTAGCAGTTATTTGTTCTGTGGTAACGGGTACCTTTGTGCTTGCCTCTTCAACTAAATCTGGCTTGTCTGTGCGTTCTTCGCTTACTTCGGGCATTTTCGTACTTTCAGCATCTACTAGATTTGGTTTAGCAGTCTGTTGTTCTACAACTTCAGGTACCTGTGTACCTTCCTCTTCATCTAAAGCGGGTTTATGAGTATATTCCTCAGTTATCTTAGGACTCTTTGTACCTTCCTCTACAATCTTTGTACTTTCTGTTTCATACATACCTGGCTTGTCGGTCTGTCCTTCTTCAAAATCAGGTATCTTAGTGCCTTCTTCTTCAGATAAAATTGTTTTATCGGTATGATCTTCTTTAATTACAACAGAGTCTTTTATACCTTGCTCTTTATCGAAAACAGGTTTTCCTATTATATCAGGTATCTCTGTACCTTTCTCTACAACCGATGAAGGTATATCCGTGTGTTCCGTAACTACAATATCAGGTTTTTTAGTGTCTATTTCGACATCATCGATTAAAATTGGTCCTTCTGTTGGAAAATCTTGAACAGGTTTTCTGTCAATCTTTTCCGTTGTCTCTGGTGCTTCTTCAGGTAAAGATTCTGTGCTTAATTGAGATACTGGTGTGTCTGTTTTTTGTGCACAAACGACGCCCTCACATTTAGATGGCAATACTTCAGCACTAGGTATTTCTTTTCTCCTACATGGTAAATCTCCGGTGCAGTCTGATGGTATAGTTTCTTCAGGTTTACAGCCATCTTCTTCTCTGCATAGTGAATGCAGATTATCTTGTGACGGTACATTATGGTCACAACCGCCACCACCACAGTCAATATTTTTACATGAATCTCCTTCACAAGAAACAGTTTGAGTAACAGGCAAATCAATTTTTTTGCAGTCGTTTTCATTTTCACAAAGTTGTGGTGTCGGTTTATCTTCACCAAATTCTTTGCAATCGTCGCCATCGCAAGGCTTCATGGGAGATATTTGACTATGAGTCGGTGGTAACTCAGCAGGCTTACATTTTTCATCAGTGCATTCTACTTTCTCACCTGGTTGTTGTGAAAAACTCGTCTCTTTTATACCAACACAGCCTTCAGGTCCACATTCACTATCTTGTGGCTTATGATCAACTGTAGGTAAACAGTCGCTAGAAGTGCAAGGTTTATATGACTCTGTCGGCACTTTTGTAGACTCACTTAATTCACATTGATCGCCTCTACACTCAATTACTGGATGGGGACTAGGAGGCTCTGTTCCAGACATTTGATTATCGGATTGAGGTGGAATGGTTTCTTTGGGATGGTCACATACATATGTAGGACAACAAGAATCTGATGTATCGTAAATGGTTTGACAATTATCCATGTGGTCTGGTGGTGGCATGCATATAATTGGATCACATTTAATAATGCTGCTGACGCACTTACAACCAGTGTGGCAATTATTGCTACTAGGTACGATCGTATTATTTCTGTATGTCACACCACTTAAAAGGCAATCTCCTTCTCCAGGAATACGACTTTGTTCTTCATGGTGATCAATTTCCGCAGGTAAAGTTATCACATCTACTGATTTATCAGTACTAGTCGTCAATTCACCTTCCTGTTCAGGACTCGACTCGGTAATTTTCTCTGGTAAGCTTTCAAAAGTAACAGAAGATTCTGTCATTGGTTTTTGCGAGTCAACCGTTTCTTTTACATCTTCTGGTATTACAGTAGTAATATCTTCTTCCATAATAGAAACATCAAAGCCCGTGTTTAATTTTTCATCATGGGTTGATGTAGGTATTAACCCTTCATCAATAAACTCTGGTTTTATTGTAGTTTGAACAGGTTCTTCTTTAAGTTTTTCGGTTGTAATAGCGGCCTCATCTTCCCTTCTAAATGATGGTTCAGTGGTAATGGTATATTGGTCTGCTTTAGTAACATGACCCTCTGATGATGCTGGTAATGATTCTGATGATATTATGTCTAATTCTTGAGGTTCCGTAACATCAACTATGACTGATGTTTCAGGAGATTTTGTTTCACTCGAGAAACCAGTTTTATCACTAGAAGAGGGAGAGCTTGATTCGTCATCAATATCATTTGGTATAGTATTCAATCCCTTATCAGGTTCAGTAGTTTTTTCTTTTTCTGCTTGAACTGGGACTGGAGTAGTTGTATAGATGAGAGATTCTGTGCTATCATATTTAGTAATTTTTTCAGTACCGGTTACACCTTCATCTGACGAAGTTAGTTTATCGGCTTCCTCTGAAATTGGACGTGGATAGATATATCCTTCTTCATTCACAGCAACAGTATTTAGTGCATTATCTAGTTCGGTACTGCCTGACACTGAGCTACTTGTCGTACTATGATCAAAATCAGGTTTTGGACTTTCTTTATCAGTCAAAATATCACCTGAAGTTGCAACATCTGTTTCTTTTGGTGCATGAGTTTCACTTTCTGCTGTGACTGGAGCACCAGTCGTCTCACCTAATCTACCTGGTTCTGTACTTTCCTTTTCAGTTAAATCAGCTATCGGCCTCTCAGTAGTTTCAATCGCTATGTCATCCGTCACACCGGGACTAGTTGCAAGATGTTCGAATTCTGTTATTGAATTATTTTTCTCATCTTGTTCTACACCAGCAGGAGTGCCTTTGGTTTCTTCATATTGTGGTGTAGTATTACTACTATCTTCTACGGTTGGTGTTGTACCTGTGGCACTAATATAATGTTCATGAGGTTTTTCATGTTCCTGCTCAGGTGAAATATATGGGACAGTATTCAGAGATTGACCTGAATCAGTCGTAATCTTTTTATCGCTTTCTGGAGTGAAAGTACTGGCGATAGTTACGTGTTTATGTGGTTTCAGATATTCTTCGTCTGGTATTTCCGTTGTACTCCTTTGAACATCTTCATGCACAGGAGAGTATGGTTGATAAATATCTGGCTCAACTTGTTTAGTTGTTGTTTCAGGTATCTCAACAAAAGGAGCTTTGGTTGTAACCGGAATATATTGCTGGGCGTCCTCCGAATCTGGAGACATTTCGTCATGCTCTGCCGGTTTGTCAGTAATTATTGGTTTATAAGATCCTGTAGTCAGTGTCGATTCGTGTTCTTCACCACTACCTTCTAATTCAGGTTCTTCTGTAGACGGTTCAGTATATACACCTTCACTAGGTTCATTTCTGTAACCACTTCCTTCGACACTGGTCCTTCTTGGTGGCGATAATGTAGTAAGTTTTTCTAGTATAGAATCCGTTGTAGAATCAGTTGAGATTTCTGAGCTAAGATCATCACCTTCACAGATATACGTATCTGGGCAGCATTGACCTTCTCGAGGTGGCAAAGAAGTACAATTCTTGCCTTCATTTTCCATTGGCGCACCACATTCTTGTACTACACAAACAATATCTCCTTTCATACAATAGCAATGTTCACAGGCCTTCTCCGTTGTTATCGAAGCACCATCGGCAATAACTTGGTCATTGTGAACACAATCTTGTGTCATTTGAGTGACTGGTGATAAAGTCGTGGTTGTAAGTAAAAATCCAGGTGTTGGGCGTACGGTAGTAGACATATCGTCCAAAAGTGGAATTTCATCTTCAGGATGATCTGTAAACAAATAAAAAATTAATTAGGCTAACATGTTATTGATACTTCTAAAACTCCAATATTAATTACATGATTCTATGCAGTTTCTTCATTATTAATATTATAAATAATGTGTGTAGCTGGCAATTAAAGTCGTCCAATAATTTACTTATTATTACTTACCGCATGAATATCGAACCGGACAGCAAACATCCTTATGATAAATAGGCGTACAACCATCTACATGAAGCGTACATTCTTGCATTACGCAAGTCGTCATATTTCGAATACAGTAACAATGTTCGCAAGGTTTGTTCGGTGTTGGTGGAACTTTGGAGCCTTCTGGGAAATATTTCCCGCTGATACTGCAACCATATTTGTCCAATTTGCCGAGTCCAGTTGCTCCATATTCAGCTGGAGATGAGGTCGACGTTGATGTGAGTAGGTCAACTGGAACTGTTAACGATAGAAAGTTAATGTCGTAATTAATAAAGAATGACCTAGATGCACTTATTGAAAATATTTAATCAATTGCCATGTAGTGAGGTTGTTGTAATAATTTCAACAAATATTACGTTAATTTTTAATAACGACAGAATAAACGAAGAAGACGACGAATAAACGCGGACATATATTTGAAGTAAGTTATGATATTATAAGGATAGTAAATTTCCCTGCATCCACTAAAATCCATTGTAAAGATCAATTCAAGCACCTCTTTCACAATTCCACAAGCTAGTGACGTAAACTGAAGACGATATGATAAGTCAATCAGTGATAAAATTATCTAAATCATATTTTCTGTAATTCAAGCATCTCCACCTCGATCGGCATGGTGCATTGGCTATGCTAATTTAATGAGGTAATTTGTGCTCTGACGATTTAAATTTTCTGTTGATCGATAGCCATGAAACTACATTACAAAACAGATCGCGTCCGTCTGCTCGATAATTCGAATGTTTTGTTTAGGTACTGACAATTTTATTTTCCAATGAGCGACGTATTGTTCGGTGTAAGTAAATAAGAAAAAGAACATACCATCTGGGCAAGTCACGATAGGACAGCATTGATCAGCTCGCTTCTCGACACTGCAGTCCTGACCGATAGGCTTCGTGAAGGGACAAACCCTGAGGTAGCACATAAGCATTCGGTTGTGACACGTGCAGTTTAAGCATGGCTCGTTAGTCATGATTCTGTCTCCTTCGCCATAATGTTGGAAGTTGTAGTAGCAACCTTCTGAAGCACCTGCAAATTTATTATATATTTATTTATTAGCATTTATTTGACAAATTTTTATATTATACTAAAATGACTATCATAAGCGGCAGCAATATAAATATGTATATTATTGTCAAAATAATAAGTATATATTACCATAAGGAAATTCGAAGCCCCACACAGTAAGTGTGTATTCTTACGTCTTTTAAGCTAAGATTTCAAGCGTATAGATATATGTAAATATGCATATCTCCAGTATCTCGATATATTTCATAAACGGGAGTAATTTAGAATTACGCCTGTCAGATGAAGAAATGATAATACATAATATTATTATAATACGAGTACATTATGATACTTAATGCGCGTGTTATAGGTAAGTATAGGTACCATGTTTCATTTAAAATAAATATCCCGGCATGTACTCGTTGTAAGTGTAGGTACATTAATTTACATTGTGCCTAAGATGTGTGACGGTCATTAATCGCTTTTAGTAACAGAAATTCAAAATTAGGCATCATTAATGTTGCTTACCTTCATACAAATCTAACGCTGTGTGATTACTTGCCGTAGGGGCTGAAATATAAACAACATAATATTAATACAATATACATAGTTTTATTTAAAAAGTTAATTAACTTTTATTTGTTAGTCTTAGTTTACCGCAATGTTTTTATCAGATCTTACGGTTATAAAATACGTTACGGTTGCATTCTAGTGGAATATATAATTATGTTTAGGCACCAGTAATGGATACTTTAGGCGCAAATTTGTAGTATTTTTGCAGGGTCATTAATAATAATGATTATTTTAATACAAAACATATTAAAACTTTAATTTCCTGTATTTTTCTACATTTATGCTGTATTCAATGCAGGATACTGCAATTGGTTTAAATTTTATTAACAGATAAAAACTTTAATTTTTTGCACCAGTGATGGACAGAAAACCGTCCGTGTTGTTAAGACGGTGTGTTTTAATCTTAAACTTCATGTTTAACCCAAGCACAAAAAAACATCCTAGTTTGAATAAAGCTATAATAAATTGAGAGGCAAACTTTTACCTACCTCACTAATAATTTTCGTAACAACAGCCGCGAATATAGTTTTTCAATACCACGAGCATCTTGTTCCTCCCGCCAAATTCAATTCAAATACTAAATTAAAAAAAAACCTCAAACATTGATAGCTTGATGACTTTTGTTTATGGTCAAATATTGCTAACATATAAAAATACATTCCTACTCTTATTCTTTAAGATATATATCCGTCACTGGTTCCATTTCCATTATTAGTGTAATATCTGATTTCTTCAATCAGTTTCAATGTCATTTTAACTTATAGTGAACCTATGTAAAGAAAATAATCTTATTTTACGTGTCAAATTTCAAATCGTAAACACAATATAATATAATATAAGTATCTTTATCTGCATTCTATAGCCCATATCACAAGCTTTGCCATGCTTACTTTGGATCTAGATAGCGTTGTGTAGTTGTTGTTACGAACAAAGCGCGCAAGCTATCTAATTTTTTAACTATCTTGTGAGAACCGCGACGGTGAAGTTGAAAGTGACATTGGCTTTGGTGATTAAAAAAAAAATTGTTAAGCATCAACCTTTTAAGAAAAATATCGATACGGGCATTAAAGTTAGAGTGTTCTGGGAATTTTTTACTGCTGTTTTTACGACTGACTTATTAACCACGTTACAGCTGGGAAGGATATTAGCTGCAAGTCGTTCGAGACCCGTGATCGGTCATCGTCTTTACGTCGTTTTACATATCCGTTTTATTGCGTATAATTACTGAAGCTGAGCGGCGAGGCGACAAAGTTGTAATTAAACTAACGGAAAGCGTCGTTAACATCGAAACCGCGACTTCTCTCTCGATATTAAGGGCAAAATCACCACGCTGCAATAGAGGAAATGGTTTAATATAATTTTCCAAATATGGAAAACTACTTCTTCCATCGGATCACTCAGTCGCGAATTCAAAGGGAAGCGAAGTTAATTGGGACTACACTCTCTAAGCGCACTAGCTTTTAAAATTTAAAATTTTTAAGTAGGTAGATTAAATAAATGTGTAAATACGTAACTGATCACATGTCACATATTACCATGACATTAGATAACAATAGAAAAATAGATTTAAATTCCTAAGCAAGTTAGTATACCGACTAATATTTAAATAAACGATAAAAACCGGACCGTGGACCGTGACTAATTCGCACCCGTGGTAGTTAGTATAGTTTAGAATTGGACAGTAGGTAAAGCAAGAAGCTGCTTGTGTAATTGATGATGTTGGCGAATGCAGCGTGTGTCGCGCTTATCAGTGACTGGTGTGGCTGCGGGTAACGGTGCGGCGGTCTCGCCGCGCCTGCCTCGCATATGGCGGAGCGCGCGAGCCTGCGCTCGGGCGCAGTGCGCGCTGCCCGGTACGCTGGCGCCGTGTCGCAGCCAGATCGTCCACCTAACGGTCGCCAGGAATGTCGTTAGCATCCAGTTTTTGCCAACCGTAATTTCAATTATACTATTTCCATTCTCACGATTGATATTGATCGTAAAAACAACGGAACACAGATCTAACGGATTAAACAAAATATCCTGTTTGGACTCTATGTATTATAGTTTGTAAATGGAAATAATATTGGCCGAAATCTTAAAACAAAATGAACTAAGTGGGTTACTCCCACGTAAAGCGAGTAGGTGTCGGTGCGCGACGAAATGTCCAAATTTCAAGTTGCCTGACTGAATAATAAGTACCGAATCATACCCGAGTTCTGTTGTACGTGATGTAGCATCTTTAATTCCCAAGATACCTAATGAATCGCGTTTACGTATAAGTGTGACGTTATAAATGGCTTTGCACGAATAAAAAACCTACTTAATGCAAAATCGTGCGCTTAGGAACACGGGTCGAGGCAATCTAAATGAGGAGCCAGCATGAATTTAAAATTTGCACTACATTAATATGGATTGCTGTTTCAATGAATGAATGTTGGCGTGGTCGCCATGCGTGATGAAGTTCACACGGGTAGACCTAAACATTGTAGGCCGCATTTAAATATACTTCCTATGTATAACATAAATTCAATTCGAATTCTTTGAAGGAACCGTGCTGCGGATACTAAATCTGCACGGACCAAAATAACCTCATCTAATGACATGCATCGCGAAACAGACACGCACACAGACATTTGTACTGTTATTGTGAGGAAGGGAAGGTACGGTCACATGCCACGCAGTCCTACTGTCCTCTCTACACTTTTTATAAACATTAAGAGTTTATTTTAAATTACAATAAGTTGGTCAACCTACATTAACCTAAACAACCTGTGTCTAAAAAAATGACTGTGAAAAATAGATACTTATACTTAGTAACTTCTTATAACATTATTCTACAAATATAAGAAATTATATATTTTTGTATATTGCATAAAAACAATAATTATATCAAAAGCTGGAATAGGCGATAATATCCGATAATATTGCGAATATATACAAATTAAAAAGTACCACTAAGAAAATTTTTAAATTATTATTTATACCATTCTCATACCTACGTTAACATTACAATAATTTTATGTTAACGTAGGTCCTACTATTTACGAATATGTTGTACTTATTAGTAATAACGTTCAGTGAAAATAGTTGTAAGTAAGAAATTCTACCTTCAAATTGCTATTAAGTAGGTTCAGGAAGGAAATTCACAAACCGATATATTTCAAGTAGCTAATGCCATTTTACCTCGAGACGGCGATATTATCTCATACGTGTATCTGATACAATTTGTATAATGTTCTCCACATTTTATTTGTACTGCATAATGCCGGGATAATAACAGGTTTCCAATAAGTCATAATTTAAAAAAGCGGCAGATATGTTGTATGTTCTTAAAGCTCTGTACAGTAAATTATTATGATTATAGCATAAATGATGATATAATAAATAAACTGCATATCGGAATCAAATGTATAATATATTTTTATTGCTGTAGATCAATAACCTTACAAATGGTTCGATAGATCAGATTAAGCATTTTAAGATGATACTGATAGTGAACTGACTCTAAAAGAAAAATTATACATTACAAAAAAGTTTGTAGGTACTTAAAACGATGTAAGGGATAGCGTCATTACTAATTACCAATAAAAATGTGGCACTAAATTGAAGATCACCATACCTGTTTTAGGACCACATTGACCAATACAGATTAGGTACAGAAGCTGAAATAATAGATACTTTTTTAATCGCGAATTTAAAACGAGTTCTCTTGCAGTATAGACTTATATTTATATGCACCTATTCTTCGCTTCGCTTCTGTTCACCTCTTCGAGGCAAAATGGAGGTAGAATGCAACCTGGAGCACAATCTAGGGCTGAAGTACTTTACCAAAAGGATTTGCCTGATCTTGTCGGCCTGAGCACTTTCATCTTTAAAGTGTTAAAAAGTGCCTACATAAATATTATGCTCTATCTTTTGCTATCTATTCGTGTATATTGCCCGTTATTTTAACTAATCATGTTATGGTATTTAGGTACTTACTTTAATATTTTTATAATCTCGAATTTAATTGTATTATTAATGAATAGAGCATTGACAGATGGGTTACATAAATTAAACATTATTTGATAAAAGCGCCCCGCAAGCTTTTTGTAGTTTTGAAAGGTCGTCTTTAGACAAAATTTTTCGTGAATTACAAAGATCAAACTGGGAAACCGAAAGTTTGAAATCCTCTATTGTGATCGTTCTACAATCATAACGCAGAGAAAATATAAATGGTTTGAGCATTATTTTGTCTTCGTATAGATATTTAATTGATAATTATCTGACAAATATGGTCAATCATATAATCTTCGCAATGGGTCTACCATTGTTTGTAGAAGTTTGCCTATATCAAATATAACATAACATAATTTAGGCCCAATATATCATTTATAATTTACTTATATGTTTACTGATTTGTAAATAACTAGATGTACTAACATTACATATTAATGAATTAAACAGAAAAGGAGGAGCAAATAATGTCGTTGATTGCATATTAAGTGTTATGTAGATTATTGATGCAGTAGCATAAGTTTCAGTGTGCATTTTTAATTAACCATTATTAACTATCACAGGAATTATTTATATCTATTTATCAAGTTGTATTGATTTATATTGTTAAGTATACCTACTTATTAGTATAAGCCTAATGTCTTACTAATAGTTAGTGACGATATTGACTTCTACGTATTTGAGATTAGTTTTTATAATTAGTCATATTATTGTATAAAACATTTGGTTCATCCTACATTACTTTGGGCATTGAAATTAAAATTTTAAATACACATAAGTTAACAACACATTAAAATAAAAAGTCAGACAAGAGCTGTAAAAGAACAATTGAATGGAATGGAATGGAAAGGAATGGTGTCCATCACTTCTGGATTCCACTGACTGCTAACCATAAGGCAGACTGGAGTCATTTTGGAAAGCTAATATAAGAAAAATTAATTTGATGAAAAATTGAATCATGATTGGGTCCATGCTAAAATCATAATATTTTGGCCATAATTAAACAGCTTTGTTTTTGTTTCTCACGTAGTTTTGCTAACAATGCACCGCACAGTTGTTGAGGCGGAGGACAGAATGAATAGTGCGCGGGGTGTGTGGAGTAGGGAAGGTACTAACCAGCAGCCGAGCACGCGATGCACGCGGTTAGCGCTAGCAGCGCTCCCGCCGCGCGCCTCCGATCCATCTGACCCCGTCCGTCTGCAACAATCACACAATCGAATCAATTGCTGTCACATCTTATCATCTCCATCACTTTTACAACTATATTTAGCACACCATTTTCCATGGCAAATAAATAAAATTCATTTATTGCAGATACGCTAACTCGTATTTCGTTAGACTATGCAAAATCGTTAAAAGAATCGATTCTATAAAAACCGCTTCCCATAGTTAAAAAGATTTTATTTTATAAAAGAACGAAGTAACAGCCGGAGCAAAGATGTCTAATGACGCGGAAAAAAAACAATTATTTTATCTCCATAAAGCAGACTACCAATAAAAACGATGACGAAGCAAACAATTCAACAAAACTGAACAACATTTTTATTTTTCCTGGAAGTGCTTTTCGTTGTACGGCAAATTTGTATTACGTAGCTGAAAGCATTAAATATGAAGTATGTTAAGTAACAGACACAGAGGAAATAGAACCTATTTGTACAAAATGCATTATGTTTATGTAGGGTAAATTAAGGAAGAAACTGGACTTTTCTAAGTCCACTGCAGTGTAAGAAATGTTTGTGTGGGAGGAATGTTAGAACCAACTTACTAACTAAGTATTTGAAATAATCTTTGAACAGGTACTAAGTATATATGTATGTTATTATCAAGTGAGTATGAGCACAACATAGTATTGCTGAATGGTGTACTTTATCCATGAGCTAGGCCAAGGAACGCGGAAACGTGAGGTTCGCACAAAAATGTGCCCATTTACCCGTGAGTGAATGGCGACTTTAACTGTCCATTCAGAGTGGCTAGAACGACAGCAATTCAAAACAATGTTGGCAGTGGGCAGTTTTAAAGGGTTTTCAATGAAACATAACATGTGTGCCTACATTATTCGCAGAGACCACTTCGTTTGTTACATGTAAGCAATTTCTGTCACTTGGCCAACGGTAAAATACCACTGAATTTCTACGTACATATTGATAGCGAACTTTGAAAATAATTTTATAATAACTTAGAACGTAGAAGTTCGTCTTTTATTGAACTGGGCAATAAAATCAAACACTTAGTTATTGCAGCACACAGACCTTTAAAATATTAAAATAAATGTAGTAAAAAAGGACCATCAACAACAGAACTAATTAAGCGAAAATTTGTGAATATATTGCCGTTTTTTATATTTGTAGCTTGATAAAATTAAAAGCGTACGGATATCTCAGAGCCTAAGTTTCAAAGTACTCCGCTAATTACACATTTATAAGTTACAAAAACATCGAAATTTGTATATCCTTAAAGAGTTGCGTTACCAGTACTGATATTAAGAATTATTTAATGGACAAGTTATGAAACTAATAAGTAACATTACTTAATAATCAGATATCGTTTACTTTCAACAGGACTCTGCAATATTATTTCGAATTTATAACTGAAAGAGTGAATAACGATGGAGCAAATTATTTTAACTGCATGTTTTACTATAGTAAGGCGAGCGTTACCGTGGGAACGCACCAGTGCGAGACGAGTGCACACACGCGTACTACATACAACCACATACCCACTCATTACGTACCGCACCTTACACGCACTTTCAACAGACACCCTTAACTCCTCCACTCGTTGGGGATCCTTTTCTATTTTTCTTGTTATAAGAACGCCTTACAAATACTCGTATACAGTCTACGGTTGAGCACCTCTCACATTTACCTATAGTTATATCTCTATCCAGGTTAAATCACAAAAACATTATCTTGGATAACTTTATTTCCTCAAATGATTAAATACCCTCTTAGTATAAGGTGCGCAAATATCTATACGTATAATGTATTGTATAATATGGTTATTGCAGGGGTCCCTCCGTCTAGACACTCTGTGCGAGTCACCTCTGTAGAGAGGGCGAGGGTGCGCAGAATTCACCACTATCTATTTATTTGCTCTACTAAAATACCACGTGCATAGGACATTAAGAGTCATTCACGCTGTATTTTGGCAATTTACTTATTTGAAAAATAAAATTTTAAGTAGTCAAAATAAGTCAAACAAACTATTATTTTAAGTGGCCATGTACTACTTATAAGTACCGAAATAATTAACATAATATCATGCTGAACATTTGAGACGGGGAGCTCTAATTCTTGCATTGTACACAATAGGGACCCACTTCTCAAGAGTAATTTGGCGTACCGTTTTCCAGTAAAATGACGTCAAAGTAACAGTTAATCTGATTAAAACAAACCAGATTTAAAACGCACTCAGATGGAAAGTCACAAAATATGTGGCGCTCTTAATTGTTATTGTTCGCTCATGACAGTGTAGAGCTTGAGACTAGTCGTGTCGCCGTCATTGATCAAAAGCACTTATCTACACAAACGTCGAGGGCTACGAGCCTCTACGCACGTACGCTGTAGACTAGGGAATTTATTGGGCGTTGCATACGCAAACTACTTTGTCACATGCGTTTTCCGTCTATATCAATCTGTATAATAATAGTATAAATGGGTAAAAGTTATCTGCTACGACATGAATTTAAAGTAATTTTGTTTTTAAGAGTAAAGATCACGTCTTGTATGATAAGTAAAGTATGTCTTTACCCTGATTTTGAGCCACTATATATTAATCATCACGCTTTTCTCCCATTTGTAAGCTTTTTGCTGTTGATTTGGGCATTTTTTAATACATTAGCTACTTGTTCTATAGCATTTAGGCTAAATTATCTCTGATCTGTGCCAATGGAGTAAAATCAAAATATGCATCGACTGTCTATTTGTGGTAGATAAGTAAAATGATTGAAGTGGAAGGGCATGTTTGGAGCTGGGCCACGGGTCGGTGGCCAGTCCGTGCGCCCGTGTAGCGGCATGTCCGTATTGCGATGTTACCCAACACATAATTTCGGAACAGACTGTAACCGCAGCGAGCATTGACACCAATTTCTTGAACATTGAACAACTTTAAAATAATTCTTGATTATGCTCTATTATTTTCACGTAATATTATTATATAGTGTCTATTTTTGTAAGCTTGGACTTCGCTAAGAATTAATTGGCAGTGTATCATTTTAAATGCAAAACATAATTTATAAGTTTAAATTCTAAATTAGTATTATGCATTTGTATATTTTTGATACAGCTATAAGTACTGTACGCCCATAATAAATAGCGTACACTAACAAATTAGTTTAATTCGGAAGCTAAAATTTCAGTAGGCCCTAATATACGTCAATAACCTGGGCCAAGTGGCTGTGAAAATAAAAGTTCAAATATGTTTAGCTTCAGGTAAAAAACAGGTAATCGTAATATTTTTAGTACACTTTTAGCTGGGCCTAGATAGGTGAAATGGAGGATTGTATGAATGGGGGAATAGAAATAGTATGTAAAATAATGTTTTTTAACTTATAGTGTAAAATACAGACACATACATAAACACTCATCAATGTACTCATCACGAACAGGACCTACATAATTGTTTCTCGTATGGACAATTTGATGTTGCTTACTCTAAGTAGGAACACCATTTTCACGAATTATTTTAGTTGCACGGATAGTAAATATCATAATGTCTGTGGGGAAAACGCTATCCAAACAAGCGAAGCCGTGGGCAAAAGCTAGTAATTAAATAAATCACATCGTATTGTTTAAATAATAGGAGCGCATTTATTATAAATATTGCAGTAAGTACCTCTAAAATATCAAAGTTGAGAAATATGCATTTATAAGTGAGTGCAAAGTTTTTGTCCATATAGGTGCACAACTAGATCGACTAGAATGTTATGCTAAGAGGTAGCGTACACGATGCGAGCCGCGATGACCGTGGGGTCACCCCGCAGGAGGGCACGGAGTCACGGAATACACCCACCTACTCTGCGAGCACTGCCACTACCTATGTCATTTTTATATTCTTTGTAAGATAGCCATCTGAAGCTTTGCATGTAAAAGTGTATTGTAATCGACAGGAAAGTTCTCACACGACGTCGACGTTCTCACAGTTCTGTAAGCTCAGCTATATATTCGCAAAACAGTTTAGTTATACAAAACGCGCGCCGTTCGCACAATGCACTCACGTACTCGTGTCGCGATTATCGGTCCTCGTAAATTACAAGTGATTAGCATAGAAGTCGTGGACATAGCGACGGTACGACATTATTAGATTTGGCTACAAGGCGACACGACGTAGTTATTAGGCAATAATTGTCGCTTAAGTGTAGCGGTCGATTAACGGCAGACGCAGTTAAGCACGCTCATAATAAGTACTCGGTGCATGCACACGTCGCATACCAGATACCTCATGTATACTTTGCGCACCAACTATTTTACGAAAAAATGTTACAGCAATAAGGTGTTATTTTACTCGACAAGCTATTTAGCGTAATATAATATATAGAAATGATAAAGAAGTAGGTAGCTTACTATATTTTTTTCATTTAGGGCTTAGTGTGTACAAAAACAGCATCACTTTGACTAGTCATCTCATAAACTTTCTAAATTGAAATTTCCAACATGAAATGTGTAAGTGTAGGTACGTGCAATGTTCTAGATCTCATATTTTTCAAGAAGATAAGGTTGCTAGTTATATTTCACGTATGTATGTACATTATGTAAATTATTTATTTTACATATTACTTCTGTATAAATAATAAGGGTTTTATAATAATAATAGAAAAAGGATAAGGTCGATTCCCTCCATAAAAGTGGAAGCACAAGGTGGAAGTAACTTGACGTAGCACAGGGTTGTGTGCCTCGAGGGAACGGGTAAAAGATAGCAAATATTAGTTTCCTTCATGAGGTACCCGCGGTTCATTGACCCGTGCAAATTTTGTGCCAAACGATACAAGTATAAACTATCTAGACTGCTTTATAAATATAACAGTGCAGTGCATGTATATTTTAAACAGTGAATATTTTAAAGTTATGGAAAGATAAATTTAAGTTTTACGTACGTCATATTTTGAATCGTTAACTTTTATTGAAACTTAGGTAAACTATCCTGTTTTTAAATATACTATCATAGCACTTATTCTATATTGTATACTTATTGAATAGAAGTTTAATACTTCAAAAGTTTGTTAACCAGCTTGCAAATTCAAGCATTGTAAACATTTCTTTGGACGATACAGCGAACGAAACGATATTCGTAAATTTCTTTGATTACTTACACATTTGTATAGGCCATTGTTTATAATACCAATTTTTCATAATTATGCGTATGACACACTAAGCATTTTCAAGGATAAAAGGAGATATATTGATTATAATGTGCGATTGTGCCCGATATCACGCAAAACCGCACGACTAGATAACGTAGGCCGAATAATTTAGGTAAATTCGTTGTAGATGTCTTCTTCACAGTTACACATCGTGTTAACATTCTACACAAGCATTTTTACGAATTATTTTCTTACCAAGCTATTTCGTGATGTCGATTCGATCTAGAATACAATTTTGTTCTTCCTACTCATGGATCCTCTAGCTAGGTTCTCGTGAATTTGCTTAAGAGCCAGTTTAAACAGACAAAATTTGGCCATAAAGTTTATCTTACACGTAAAACTCACTTATAATGTCACAAAGACTATCAAAGCTCATGTGAATGCTGTATGTCTGTGTGCTTAAAGAAAGCCACCGTTAGTGTGAATGCTGTTGCTAGGCATAGCTTGAATTCGCGATTGTTGGTCCGCGGCCGCGTCGCTCACACGATGAGCGTTGCCCCCGTACGTCGCGTTGCCGTCGCCAGCTGCTTACTTAGCTATAACTCCCTAGAGTACGTTCCAGGTTGCTGTTTACTGACACCTCACACTATGCACCATATACGTTTTTTTCTATAATTACTAACGGCAAGTCTGTAAAAAAAAGCTGATCTGGAATTTTTTTTTTGGTATTTCCGTTGTTACACCGAGAAGCGCAAAGCTAGTAGCAAAGATTATAAATCGGCGTTACATTTAGATGTAGAGTGATAAGGAAGGGAGAAATAGATGTAAGTGATAAACCAAATGCACCCTAGAGTATGAGACGAGTACGGTCGACGGACGTTCGCCAAATGCCCCGCGGTCGCCCTATGTGACGGCACCGCTCTCTGACACAAGTTATTAGGGCGACCGCTGACCCGTGCCTCTCGCCCCTAACACGTACGAGGAAACCATGTGTATCTCATTGCCCACTAAATCAGTGACCTTTGAGTCCCGTATCCTTTTTATGTGTAGATATAATTTAATTCAGCAAAACTTTTATGACATCGCCGGGTGGGGCGTGTGGAATATAACAGTTAGGTAATTTTACCAGGAAGTGAGCGCCCTCGGCATGATGTCTATTGACTTGTATTCGCAGCCATGTTCGAATGCTTCGTGTCGAACAGTGTTTACGAGCGTCTGGCCGATAACTGACCAACCAGCCAGTCATTACAGGCCATATCTCTGTGTAAGGAATGAATGGTAAGCACTTACAGACCGACGTCAAAGTTTAGCTTTAAACGAGCTAGCACAAGCACGTAGTGAGGCTTATACTCTCCACCTATTTGCCGTTAACTGTTTAATTGCTAAGGTGAGTTTAAGATAAACTTTAAGATTATTTGTACAAAGCTAATACAAACTACGTTAAGTTTATGAAACAATACCGTGTTATAATTATTAGGTGGGCGTTCCTTGTCGTGAGAATTTCGCGCAATGCGTTTATTAAGTGTCAGGAATTCACTTGCATAAACTTATTTAACGTGCACAGAGTTGACTACAAAAATAACAATAACAGCTATAGGGCTCCTGTTTTCTCTGTGAAACTGCATTACTGGGAACTGGTTATTGCGCAAAAACGATAATAAAGAACCCTAGACATTTATACATCGCATTATCATATTACAGGGGAATCGTGTCCATGGTTTAGAAAATTATGCTATTCGTTTTCACTTGCGTGCTATTGCGCCAGAAAAACTTAGTTTGCGAGGATAAAAAACGTAAGGCGATGAACGCAAGGAGACCGTGACCCTCGGCCCTTTCATGTGCTTGGATAATTGTTATATACATGCTAGAAGATGTTAAACCGGCAATTATCACATTATGATAGCAAGCTTTAGTTTTTATGACCTTAGAGTGAAATGTAGAAACTTCACGTGCAGTTTTTAATGCAGTTTCTACTAGAACTATAATAGTGAAAGCGTAGGGCACTGTGAAATTTTGCTTTTAAGAGTTTTACCCTACCGAGTACGACAGCTGAAAATAACGCTAATTTAAAGTGTACTCCGATTGGTAAGTAGAACTTTCAACTTTAGCAGGGAGTCCAGAATAACTTTGTCTCTCGGGCTAAAGGTCAAGAGGTTTACCCACCCTATTTTAGAGATTTTAGTTGTATAGTTGCGTATGATCTATGTCCAGATCTATGTCCTTCTTTACCATTTAATGGTGTAAAAAAGTATTCGAACATATCAATACCGAAAGGCCTCATATTTTTAAATATGCGAGTGTATTCCATGATCTTATACTCATTGAAGCCTGTTATTTCGAAGTATATTAATATTTCAACCTATTGAGATGCGCGATCAATTTGAATGAATTACCCTTCAGCACAGCACGGTCGGGGTCAACCAATGCGTGCGGCAGCGACCCACATTTGAAGGATTACAAGTAGCTGCCGAGAAAATTTACCGCTAACATTGCCTTATAAGCTGTATGAATTTTAGGTCGGTACAAGCATAGCATGCTCTTACGCCAACATCTGCGCAAATATTGATTTAGTAAGTGGGAGCCACAATGGCGGCGGTCGCCGGGCGGCCGAGCTCGCACCCATCGCTGCGACCGCGCCGACATCATCTACCATCGTCGTTTTCCACTAATACAACTCAGATAATCAATGTTAAGTAAATAATCACTCATATTTCTCACGGTTCTACTCATAACTGACATAATATTTATTTAACAGTCCACAATTTGTCCCCGTAATAATCTATTTGCTAACAGTATGTACCTACAAAATAAATTCCTCTTTGGGATTGTGTGACTCAAAATGTTCAATCTCAGTATGTAATAATCAGAAAACGTTTACATGACATGAAAATCTGTACAATGACCGCGTCCTAAGACTACGGTCAGCATCGTATTTACCAGTCGATTATGTAGTTGCAGACATTTGCTTTGAGTCGTCGTTTTACAATAAATCGATCGTATTAATCGAAGAAAACTGTTAACTTGTTGTTACTTTAATCTATTTACCAAACTGTAGTAATCGACTGCGTTGTTATTTAAAACTTTGTATCACAAAAGATCACGAAACAAGTCAGTTTGATGCAGGAAATTAGCTTGTTTTACTTATACGTTATGCAGTATACTGGTCCGAAATTGAGGTGGTTTTGTACCGTTACGCCAAAGCCGCAGTTTTAAAATAACCACTTATCGAAACGATGTGCATTTATGGGTAATAAGAGTTATTATTCAGATATATTAACGAGAAACTGGTAATAAAATAAAATGGAATTGCACATTTCATTCACAATCTAAGTTTTTTAAACTTGCCTAGAAGTGACATGAAACGAAATGATTGAATCTTGTTTTTGTTACTAATGATGGCGCAATTTAATCTGTACGTATTGCGTTATTGCCGAACTATTCATATTTTCATGATTGTTGGCACATAGGTATAATGTGATTGGATACCACTTTAAAATTGTAAGATACCACTCTAAAGTATAAAAGCTTTTTAATTATAAAAAAAACATACGACTCGAATTGATAACCTCCTTCTTTTTGAAGTCGGTTAAAAATGAGTCTGACTCGCGCTCGAAGGGTTCCGTACCATTATCTATAACAACGGTAAAAAAACATTTTTGTTGTCTGTGAGCCCCCTTAAATATTTGTTATATTTTAATTTAATTATTTAAAGTGGTATATAAATATTGTTCATTCCTTACATTAGAGCTAATGGCTTCACGAAAGGTCAAACTTCAGAATGTTGCACTTAACAGTATTCACAGATAATTTTAATAGACGCTAATGCACCAGAGCACGCTTTATTATTTCTAATAAGTAAAAATAAAAAAAAATGAAACTAAGGGAACGTTAAAAAACTATTACGTCAGTCCTATAGTTATCAAGTTCTTTAAACGTCATCAGACACGAAGTTTTTTTAACTAAGAAAACCAACGTCGTGATTAACTCCAACATCAAGATATTGAATGAATACTTCTAAAATTTATCATTATTGGCTTAGAAAAAACCGACGAGAAAAAACAGCCTATGTTCTTTCAAGGTGAAGATGTCGAATCACGAATGTTAAAAGCAAATTCAGGGAAGCGCCACGAATCAGGAAGTACTACGCCACAAATTAATCCTAATAACCTAATGATCGTTTTAACAGGTAGACACGGCGCTGTAAGTAAATAAACATGACGACAACTATTGTAGCCACGACACCCCTATTAGCCTTGTTCACTTGACAAATCATCGCATAAAACACAAAAACAATGAGTACCTACCCATCTAACATAATGGACTTGCATATTTTTTACTTATGTTTATCTCTTGAATAATATTAAGACATCTAATGGTAGGTATTTTATCAAACTGACTCGTAATAATACAAATAATAAATAATGCTGGCGATATGAGTAAGGTATTACTTTCTGCTATATTTTACTTTGTAGTATCTTTCATCTCGTGAATTTTTTATTGATTTTAGATATTCATTTCCTCTGGGTATTGTCCTAGTGTGAATAATTCATGTACGGCCTCAGTTGACATATTACTTCGAGACCCTCTTAAGATTAAAGGAAAATAAAATGTAAAAGACATTTGATGCTAATGGTATATATATATAGGTAGGGGTGAATATTTCAATCCAAAATATATTTTAATGTACTAATTAATTATGTATTCGCCTTTGGCATATTGTAATGTCTAGAAACTACCGAACCGTTTTAGCAAACAACTTAAACACAGCTTAGCTTTAAGTGAAATACATTAAAAGTGTTAAATAAAAAATGTAACTAGCAAGATCATGAACGCTATGTGAAAAACTTGTAACATTTTGCATATAAATCATGATTACTATATTCTAAGCAGAAGTGAACCGCGGGAAAATGTTGGTGAGCTATAAAAACGTAACGGCTTTATGTTGAACATAAAATAAAAATATTTAAAAGCTAAGGCGCTGAGAGGCGCTCGCGACTCGACGCCGCGCCGCTGCCGCGTCGGTGGCGGAACGCGGCAGAGGTGCATGCGCCTTACTCGCTCGTAGGACAATGACATCGCACGTTCCGCACCATAAAACAACCTAGACATTATGAAGTGTTACCTAAGCCTTTATATTAGCTTTAAAATGTAGACATTACTTATAATTGCATCATTTTATCTTTCATGCTTGTTTCGCGAACGCTGAACTGTTCAAATACCACCGCAAAATAAAAGGATTTACACGACTACACCAATGTCTCTAAGATAATAAAAAGATTTAAAAGAATCTTGTTAATTAGTCATGAAAAGAGGTAAAGGCTCTTTGAAATGTGAGGTGTGATGCAACATTTATAATTTAAAGATGATCGCAAACAATTTCAAGATTTTCCTTAATTGAATGCCATATCAACCCTACGTATCTTCAAAAACCTTTTTCATTTTTTTTAAGCAACGAATAGAGTTCACATAAAAGTTCACAATGTTGTTTGAACATGAAAAGATCGGCTGTCGGTCGGCGCGTCTTTACTTTCTTGTACTTTGGCCATGTTCACGGACACCACAAAGTATTGAATGAAACAACTGACAGACAAACTTAACCAACTCGAATATATCGGTCGGTACTAATACTAAATTGGTAAAAGACCTATTCAAACATAACATGGGAATTTTTACTCGGTAAATGGTAAAGTGGACATGTCTATTTGTCTTGTTATTTAGAGTGTGGGTGCCATGAGCGTGGGTACCTCGCAGATACTCTTAGAAAAGGCAGCTAATGCACGCTTTAACTGGGCTTCAGACGGTAAATCGAAACGATAAATTTGACTTCCAGTTATAAATTTTGTCAGTACAGTAGTATACGTCCACTCTATTCTTTATTGTTTGCTAGAATTTTATAGTGACAGTTTGAGAGGGAATACGAATGAAATGAGCGGTCTTTGCTCTGGATATTATCATTTCTTATTGTCAAAGAATATTTGAATATATCTGCTTTACAAAGCGTGAACATACAAAAAGCTGTTTTGCGTTGTTATAAATCATACTCTGTGGAATTTCCATTCAATCTATACACATACAAATATCTGCCTATTTAAGTGAAAATTGCATTTAAATATAATTCTAAATTATCAGAATAATGCTTCATTGGTTTATAATGCCGAGTTTATAAGATGCATGGTAATGCTGTTAATGTTAAAATTAATTATGTATGTGTATGTCATACTATACAATCACTAAACAGGATTTTTAACAATTTGGAATGGCGATAGTATATACACAGGACATGAGTAAAGACGAAAGCTAATAATATATCAGAAAGATATTACAAATCATCTGCGAACCCAAGCGAAATAGTGTTTATACTAACTAAAGAAATGCTGTAGGTATATCTAATTTCAAGAATACTATATCGTTCACAAATGTCTAGTAAATCAAAGAGTGTAAAAGACATGATCTCGTTAAAATAGCCTCAGGTAATATAGAATTTGGCACAGCGATGTCAATACTTTCACGCCTTATATGAGATTGATTGGCATGGAAAGAGATAACTATTATCTATTGTAACTAATAAAAACTTGAGCCAGCAAAAAACTTGAGCTAAATAACATCATAACCTACATTCCAATTGGTGGTACCGAGCACCGAACAAGGTGTTAACACCGAATGTGAATTTTAAACAGACTCAGTGTAGGGTCATATTTGTGTGTTTCTCTTGTGACCGCTATCGCTACTTGGTTATATTCTGATATTGATATTCAGACGGCGAGCCGTCACAAGGTTTTTACACATTTGCAGCACCTATGTACATCAGAGTCCAATAAGCATTCTCTACAACAACTATACTTTTGTATTCGTTATTGTAGAACGGTGATAATTGATCCTATATAGCATAACTAAATACGTTCGCTTAATAGAATGTGAAGGAAACATCACCCCACGATTTTCAAAATCACGAACTACACGCTTTTATTATTGCATAATAGTATACGAGAACTGTCTATTGTTAATAAATCTCATTAAATATACCATGAAATAAAGTCACGTCACAAAATTACAATATAACAAGTGAAACAGAAACGGTTTACGAGCTTTTTTTGCGACATTTTTGTGGATCGGTAACGGTTTCAGCTCCTACACCGGCGGTACCGGTGGCTATTCGACGGACATATTGCATTCACGCGGCACCAGTTTCGATGTCATCTACAGAATCACGGTACAATCAACATACTAAATTGGCTTACTTAGGCTGACGGCCATACAGTTACATCATTTTAGACTTATAAGTATCACACATTTGGCGAGCCCGCTTTCTCCGCATTGCATGTAGTACAATATGAAAAAGCATATTTTAGTGTGCATCGTACAGAATCGATCCACCGCAGTCATTAAAACCATTGGCCATTCTGCTCCATTGTGGCTTCCGATTGTTATGAGTCTATAAACCTTTAGAAAGTGGAGGTATGTGGGTAAATATTAAATGTGAAATTGTGAATGGCAACACATGTGCGTCTAATGTGGCAGGTTGTGCAGGTCAATGGCACCTGCGAGGCCCAGATTCAGTTCCCCATAAGTTGCCATTTTCTCAGGAAGCGGTGGCGGCGCGTGGCATGCAGCTCTGTCGACGGACGCCGACGCCACCGCGCCGCGAGCGCATTTTGTCACGGCAGGACTGCGCGCGCGCATATTGACGCGCGCTTTCATTAATGCGGAGTCACTGGAGTCACCGAAGACGACGCTAACTTTTAGCGTTGCTTAATTTTATTGCTGCCATTTATATAACGGCTATGACTCGGCATGGTTTAGAAGAATTACCGTAACTTATATTCCACTGGCTTAGTTTTGGATCGTAACGCAGTCAAAGGCTCACACAATTAATGTAAACGGACGGTATAAACCTTTAAAGTGTATATGTATTGTGTAGCTATTGTTTATTTTTTGTAGTAAAAAAACTATACCTACTTAACATCAGGGCCATTAGATAAGTATAGTTAAAGGAACAACGTCATCCAGCCATTTAGCTCCCGTCAACTAGGCGTATTTCCGCGCTATAAGTGTGAAGCACTTAAAAACAAAAGAATCGGAAGCCTATAGACCTTGCAAGTCTACCATCATTAATGATTGCAGCTATTTATTTTGATTTGCTATTTAGTTTTAGGTCGCGTATACATATTCATTTGTAGCTATTTATATGTATGTATGTGTAATAATACTTACTACATTGCTTTGCAACTAAAAGATGATTAATTATTAAGTTAGTAATATTTTTTTTAATTATGAGGAAAAATATAAATTTACTAAGTATCTACTACTTTCATTTCTAATGTATGCTAAAATAGTTAAGGCTGTTTATCGTTTATATAATGACCTATTATATGAATTATCTGTACTATTATACTGGGTGGCGCAAAAGTACTGGCACTAAAGAAAATACTTTTTTTTTTTATATATGACATTTTCTGTCATTCTGTTGTTGAAAATTGTGTAGAGAACAAATGTAAAATACACTGAAAATAAACATGGACCGTTTTACTCCCCAAGAACGTGGAATAATTGTGTCAATGTTCTTACGGAATAATTCATCAGTGATAAGAACACAACGTGAATTTCGTCGACGATTTCCCCACCGTCCGGCACCGATTGGTCGCACAATTCGACGCTTTGCCACACGCCTTGAAGCAACTGGCTCAACATTGGATAGACCTAAGTCTGGGAGACCAAGAACAGGCCGTTCAGCTGAAAATATCGATGCTGTGCGCGAAGATGTGGAAGAGTGTCCAGAAACATCAACGAGGCGACGTGCCACGCAATTGGGCATTTCCAGACGGACCCTGCAGCGTATTTTGGTGAAAGACTTAAAGATGTTCCCGTATAAAACTCAAATGACTCATCAGCTGCTGCCTGCTGACCACCGAGCTCGTCTAGATTACTGCCAGCGCGTCATAAACCTCAACCTTGAAGAGGATGATTTTCCTTCAAAATTGGTTATGAGTGACGAAGCGCATTTCCATCTCTCAGGGCATGTCAATAAGCAGAATACTCGGTTCTGGGGCACTGATAATCCGCGCATTATTCAAGAAACACCTCTACACCCACTAAAAGTTACTGTATGGTGTGGCATCTGTGTTGACAGAGTGATCGGACCCTATTTTTTCGAAGACGCTGGAGGCAATGCGATTACTGTCACTGGAGAACGCTACAGAACCATGTTACGTGAGTTTTTGATACCCAGTTTGGACGAATTGGGGCTGGAGCACATCTGGTTTCAACAAGACGGCGCTACGGCACACACAGCGCGCGACACTATGGACTTAGTGAGGGACGCTTTTCCAGGCCGAGTTATCTCTCGTTTTGGCGATTTGCCTTGGCCTGCAAGATCACCCGATCTGACCAGTCCAGACTTCTTTCTTTGGGGTTTTTTGAAATCTCGGGTGTATGTGAACAAGCCACAGACTCTCGCAGCTCTAAAAGAAAACATTCGTCAAGAAATAACGAACATATCGCAGGAAGTGTTACGGCAAGTTATGCAAAATGTCATAAATAGGGCTCAAATGTGTATCAACTCTGGAGGTCACCATTTAAAAGACATCATCTTTAAATCCTAATGGTACGAAATTTAATGGCACAAATATACATTTAAAAAAATCTAAATCTAGTTTTCTAATTTAGAAAAAATGTTATAGCTGAACCAAATAGGGTCTTTACTTTTGCGCCACCCGTTATAGAGCGGAAGAGTTTGTTCGTTTGTTTGTTTGAACGCGCTAATCTATAGAACTGCCAGTTGGATTTGAAAATCTCTTTTTGCGTATGATAGCCCAATTCTTGAAGAAGGTTATAGGCTATGTAACATCACGCTACTGGCGACGGGAGCAGTAAGCAAAGACGCGGGTGAAACCGCGCCGCAGAAAGCTAGTATTATAATATGGTGGTAGAACTTTACTGATAAACGGTTTCAATGCTCAATTTGGAGTTGAGTGACCGAAAGATTTTAATGACTTAATAGTCCTTGCCCCATTTCGGATAACTCAAAAAGTATATTATATAGCAAGCGGAATCGTGGCGCTCAGCGATAGGAAAATTTGATAACTCAACAAAGTCATGATATGATAGACATCGAAAACAACTACAAATTTTTGCCTGGGACATGAAAGCCCTACTTACTATTAAAATCATTTTAATTACAACATAGGGTCGAAATTATTTCAACTTCACCTACTGCTTAAAAATTTGACCTATTTTTTATCGTTAGGTGGACTAAAGAACTGAAAGTACAGTTTGATCAGTATATAGTTAACAATAGCACGAATGCGACCGGCGCGCCGGTAGCGCCGGCGGAGAGCCGTGAAACCTTCACCCTGCACTTGAACTCGAGTGCGGCCCACCCGTGCGTCGTGCCAGCGCAATCAACCGAACCGAAACCGACTATTCCTACAACAAATTACCAAATATGAGGGATGACGCACATATCGGTCAGCTGAAACCCAGAGCTGTTTATTAGCGCGTATGTTTTCCTTCTTTGTATATTTGATTCCGGGTCTTTTAAACGAGGCTTGAAAGAACATCTTATAAAACTTCCATAGTAGAGGGCTCTGTCCTATTATTAGTTTACCAGGATGGCGTTTGGAATGGTGTTAACCCTAGTGGACTTGTTAAGCTAGTTACCATCAGACAAAGAAGTTAATT